>VZRW01009347.1:114628-155883 GCA_013398125.1 Aegotheles bennettii | reverse complement strand
GCTCGTTACCGGAGCGCCGGGCACCGCGCAGGCAGCGGGAGCCGCAGACGGGCGGCTTCGCGGGATCCGGCCTCGGGGTGCTGAGACCGCGGGGAGCAGAACCGGGGCTGCCCGGGGCAGTGGGAGGCGGGGTCTCGCCTCACGGCGGTCGCCTGGGTCCCTCTCCGAGTTCCCGCTCGGTTGCTGCGATGGAAAGGGATCTGGTGTGTGGGATGTTTGTGTTCCCAGTGGTGGCAGAGGAGCCGAACAGACCCAGGATTTCTTTTTTTAGCTCTTCCTGGCGAATCCTTCTGTGCCCTGGCAGAGCACAGGATTTCCCGGAGACACCGGGGAAACCCTTGTGAGATAAAGTGACAATAAAACAATATTTTAAAGGCTTTTTGCAGGATCTTTGCCTTGCACGAAGCATTTGCTGTCACAGGGTCTGGGTGCTTTCGTGAGTGCTGATTTTAATCAATGAATTCTGGAAGGATGGGGGTAAAAGGACCCTGAGTATTGGCGTTTGCCACCTCTCCTTAGCCCTGCTCTCTGCCATGGTAGGATTTGTCTTTACAAAGCTCCTTGGGGGCAAAAATCAATGCAGGAGAAGCAGCAGCAGAGTTGTGTGTTGTTGGGATCTGGGTGGATTTGAAATATGCAAGTATAAAAAAAGCCCCAAAGTGCAGGGAAGTTTGAGGGCTGTGTTTGGACACCTCAGGTTGTAATTAAACCATGAGATTAAGCACTGAGATTGTGCTGTGTCTTCCTGCTTCGTTATCAGCCCGGGCACGGTGCAGGTGAAGCAGCTGTCTGGAAGGCTTGAAAAAGAAAAAAAAAGACATTTTTTCACACATTTCTGTGGTGTTTCATGCGAAGCTGAGGATCTGCATCAGTGCTTATGAGGGTGAAAGACAAAGCAAAGCAGCTGAAGCAGTTGTGGGAGTGGTGGGACAGTCCTGTGTCCTCCTCCTGCCCCTCTCTGTTGGGAGGAGTTCTGACCAAGAGCAGGTTCTGGGCAGACCTTCTGGGTTAGAGGTACTGTCTGAATCTAAACCATAATTCAGGCCTTTTTTTATGTTGTGCTGACTCCTCTGCTTCTCAGATCCAGGGTTATTGGTTGGGTTTGGTTGGGTTTCACCTGCCTGGGCAGGTCTGGGGTCTGTGGTTCCAGACAGCGATGGCCATTGAGGAGGAAGCAGCCAGAGCTGGCCGGCTCATGCTGCAGCAGTGGAGGTGGAGTCACCCTGGCTGCTGGTGTGGAGTTTGTCCAAGCAAGTTTGTCTAACCCTGTCTGGGATCAAGCCACTGAGATGGAGCTGGGAGAAATCTCCAAGCCCTCCCTTTCCCAGACTGCTGACTCGGCACGGGAGGATGCTCCAGCCGTTGTTTTGGTACCCTGAGCTTGCAGGAGGGAATCGTGCTATTGGAGAGAGCTTAAACCTCAAAATTCAGGTGTATTTCTTTGTGATTGAGTACATTTCAAACTCCTTTATTCCCTTTGCCTGCTGGAAGTTAAGGAGTGACAGGAAGTTTAAAGTTCCTTTACTGGTTCACCGAGGAAGTAAATCTTATCACAGTTTGGTAGTATTGTTGTTTTGAGAGGAAACCTCATTCTAGAAGTCTCAAGCCTTGGTTCCATTAGTAAAAATAATCATCAGTTTCTTAAAGTATGTTTGGAACAATATGGTTTTGGGTTTTTTTTAGATGAAAGTTAATTGAAATGTGTTTTCAGGTAGTTTTAAAATATAAAAGTTTCTAGGTTCCACTTGATTTTGACCTTCTGTTCTTCAGTTTCATTTTTTCACCTATCTTTCTTTAACACCTGAGCATTAATAAATATTTATATACTTAATATAATTTATATACTTAATATAATATAATTTATATACTTAATATAATATATTACTAAATATAAATACCTTCTGCAGGAGCAGGAAGGTTTACCATAGTCTTGGTGCTGGATGTGGAACTCCTGTTTCTGAGCTAGAAGCAGATGTCAGTAATCCTGTACATTGATGGACATCAGAGTTCTCAAACACTGCATTTCACACCGTTAGGAAACAGTGAACAGTGTTTCTTGATCACTAGATTATTAATTTTTATTTCTAAGGTATAAAGCTGCTTTTGGAGGAAGATTTGAACCCGAATTAAAATGCAGAAAACAAAAATGTTAAAAAACAGAAAACAGAAACGTTGCCTTTTTTACTTAAAGGTAAATCTGCAGAAATAGGGGAAATTAATTTTTATTGAAAATGGACTTGTTTGTAGCTGTTGAACTCATCCTTCCGGAGCTGGGAACTATCAGATCTCATTCCCTGGATTCACAGATCACCAACTGCCCGGTCCCTTGGCGGCTCCTGTTCTCGCTCTGCTGAGATGAAGCCAATGGGCTCTGTGCCACTGCAGAAGTGGCAGCAGAAACCGTTTGGTCAACGGGGACAAGGTCCCGTTTTAGACCGACCTGTGCATTTGGAAGGGTTGGGCAGGTTTTGGGACAGGCCCTTCTTTGGGAGCAGCAGACTTCAAAGCTCTATAATATATATAATTGTTGTCACTTAGTCACACCGCTGCTCCACACTCTGGAGTTTGCTTCTCCGTGTTCTGACTTCACAACTTAAACAACTTAACCTTGAAGACACGTGCTGAGGAGGTGCTCCCCAGTTTGGAAAAACCCCTTCTCTGCTCGTTAATGCTCTCCTAGGGTTGTGTTTTCATCCCCCCCTGTGATGCCTTCAATTCTCTGTCCCTGAATATTGTGAAAATTAAATTAGCTTTTCCCCAACACACTTCTCAGGAAGCTTCTTTGTGCTTCTACTTGAAAACAACCAACCAGGTATGATCCACTGTGCTCTTCCCCTTCCTTTAAAAACCCTTCTCCAGTTAAAAGTGAAAGTTAACCTTTTCCTCTACACCTTCCACACCAGTCATTATGATTTACGTGACACCCACTCCAGGCTGCCTTCATTTTCCCTCTCGTGCCTTTTGCACTCTCTAACCCTTTCAGATCTTGCCTGAAACATCAGCTTGCTTCTCCTGCTTTGCTCTGCCTCTGTGGCTTGAGGTCTGGCTCCAGCCTGGCAGTGGTGGTTGATGATCCTGGTGCCAGGACTGCCACGTTCAGTATCTTCATCAGGAGCAGGAGTGTTCTCAGTCTCCTTGCAGTTTGTAGAGCGAGTGAATCCTCAAGTGCTGCGAGGTTTGAGTGGTGTTACTTGGGGACTTGGGTCTGCAGGCAGCATTCCCACCGTGGAGCCTCGATCACCATCTGTGTGACCATCAAAACTCTGCCTTTCCACCCCAGCCTGGTGACATGTTTAAGCATGAGAGCACCCGAGCTGTGTCCTAACAAAACCGAGCCCTGTTTGGATGGATTTGGACAAAAGGATTACGAGCGTGAGCCTGGTTCATTATCAGACAAGCTAAAACTAGTCATGCAGGGCTTGATTTGCTCTATAATGGTTCCAAAGGTTTGAAAACCCTAAGAAAGCAGCAAAAATCAGTTTGCATTGTACCGTGTGATCAAGAAAATGGGCAATAACGCTGAAACTGGGCCTTTGTGTCCAGCTGTGATTGATCATTTATAGATAGGGAGCTGGGAGGTGGGGGCAGTCCCCCCAGCTTTCAGTATTAAAGGCACAAGATCCCATTTGCTCTTCTCAATAATCCTGTTCCAGAATGCCAGAGTGAGCCATCCCAGCCACACAGGAATAGTTTGAAACTGAGATATATTATTATGTAGCATTTGGTCTTATGTTTAATTTCCCTGGGTGAGGCCAGACTCCAAAGCAGGCTCCTTCTCTGCTCAGGTATCTTGCAAATCAGGTCTGCTGAGCTGGTTTGTTTTTTTTTTTTGGAAGGGATGCAGTAATTTATTTATTTTTCACTCTCTTTCCCCTCCCCCTGCTCCTTCTTGAATAGGAAACCTCCATTTTAGAGGAGTACAACATAAACTGGACTCAGAAGCTGGGAGCTGGGATCAGTGGTCCTGTTAGGTAAGACAACGTTTTGTGTGTAATCTTGGCCTGTTTCATTAGCTGTGGAGGAGTGAGTATGGATTTTAATGGCAGTGTGATATGTGGAAGACTCTCTCTAGGAACAGATCAGTGTCTCTGTGCTCCCAGCTGCTGTGGGAGTGAGGCATTGTCATTTATGGGATGTGTTTGGAGTGAAAACTTTCCCCACCTCTCTGCCTCATCCCGTCTCGCTGCCGTATCCCCCAGGCAAAGCAGGAGCCAGTTGTGAAATGGTGGCAGCAGCAAATCCTGCTCAAACACCTCTGTCCTTTGGATACCAGTGTCAGTGTGGTGCAGAGGTCACTGCCCCCGTGCCTGGGGCACTGGCACCCTGTGCCCCTTGGCTATTTTTACCAGCTGGTTTTCCACGTCGTCACGTGAGGTCAAAGCAGATCTCAAAACCATGAGCTCTGCGTCTCATACCAGACCTGCCCGTGGTAAATTCCTAAGCCCTGCAGGAACTGGGTGCCTTCTGTAAAGCAAAGAACACGTTCCCATTTCGGCGAGAACTCTCCCTTTTCAGAGTGGGAATTTGC
Organism: Aegotheles bennettii; assembly: GCA_013398125.1. Taxonomy (NCBI): domain Eukaryota; kingdom Metazoa; phylum Chordata; class Aves; order Caprimulgiformes; family Aegothelidae; genus Aegotheles; species Aegotheles bennettii. Next base: position 151,355 of record VZRW01009347.1, on the reverse strand, counting down.
ACAGGCGCTGGGAAACAAATGTCTGTGCCTCTGCCTCGACAGGGCGATTGTGCTCTGCCACCATTTATCTTCCTGTCCAGGCAATTGGTTTCTCCTCATTCATTTTCTGTTGCTGTGTAGCCTCTGATCTTTATTAAAATACCCCTTTGTTTTCGATTCTTTCAGCTGCCTGTTAGTACGTGGGCCCTTCCCTCTGACGCAGCTCAATTGTTAATGTTAAATGGGGGAAAGAGAGAAAAATCATGTCCAGCACAGTTGGTGGCCTTGCTAAAACAAGGATTTCCATTCAGAAACGCTTTGTTCATTGCAGGCTGCACCCTCCATTGGTGATGTTCAGGCTGCGCACTGTGTGGTTTGGGTTTTTTCAACACAAGCATCTCTCCAGGCTGCATGTCTAGAGTGCATTCTGCTTGTCTGCAGTGGCCCGCTGCTCCAGAGTGCTTTTGCTGCATTGCTGAAGATCTCTCTGTGTGTTAGGTGTTCTTGCATAGCGTGTTAGATGCTGAAAACTGAGGCTTTCGAGCTGGGACGTGGTGACAGGTGCCCTGTATATCCCAGATTGTGGCCATTCCTGTCGAGTCCCACGTGGAGAGCAAACTCGTAACTGCAGATCAATTGCTTGAAGTGTCTCTTTAACATCCTTGCTGACTGAATGATTTTATTGCTGTAATACCAGAGTCTGCGTGAAAAAATCCTCTCAAGAACGCTTTGCACTGAAAATCCTTCTCGATCGTCCCAAAGCTAGGAATGAGGTATAGTTCCTGTTCATACTGTCTGCCTTTGCCACGCCGCAGGGTCTCACCCTCGGGGTGAATTGTTGCAATGGGTTAAAAAAAGGAATTAAAAAAAAAAAAGTTGTTCTGCAGACCTTGCTGTGCAGGATTCCTTGGGTTTGATCCTCCAGCCTGGCTGTGCTCGGTTCCTAGAGGGTGAGGTGGTGTGGGTGAAGCAGAGGGTCATTTTAACTCGGAGTTTGCTGTAGATGTTGGCTGTATATGTGCAGGTGTAATGTATAGAGCTGCATTTTAAAGCCAGTGTCCTCCCTGTGTCCCATGCCCTGTAACACGAGCAGCTTAGAACTGATTTTGTTTCCATACATAGAATCATTATGGTTGGAAGGGACCTCCAGGGTCATCACGTCCAACCTTTATCCCATCATATTCCTGACCATCAGACCATGGCCTCAAGTGCCTCATCAACCCGTTTTTTGAACACCCCCAGGGACGGTGACTCCACCACCTCCCTGGGCAGCCCATTCCAGTGCCCAACCACCCTCTCAGGAAAGAACTTCTTCCTAATCTCCAACCTAAACTTCCCCTGACGGAACTTGAGGCCATTTCCTCTCGTGTCATCAGCAACTGGGGAGAAGAGACCAACACCAGCCTCACTACAACCTCCCTTTAGGTAGTTGTAGAGGGCAATAAGGTCTCCTCTCAGTCTCCTCTTCTCCAGGCTAAATAACCCCAGTTCCCATCTTGCTCTTGGATGTCACTGCTCTAAGAATTGCCAAGAACTCTTCAAGTTGCACTCTAAATGATACTGGTTTATCTGTGTACAAGGAACTAAAACAGTGTCCAAGTTGTCACGGCAGTGAAAGAAGAGTTAATTAATTCTCCTCAAGGTTTAGGTGACTTCCATTTCATTACTGAGCAAATTCTCAAAATTCCCAGGGAAAAATAAATTGTTTACAAAGAGCATCAAGCCTTGACTTGATTTAGCAGCCCAGGTAGCTTTAAACTGGGGGAAAAGTGCCCGTTTTGGAAAGTTGGAACAGGAGGTGAGGTTTCACGTGTTGAGTGCTGGATCATCGGGCCAGAAAAGGAATCAGATTATGGAATTTCAGGTTTTATTAATAAATTTTTGGTTTCAGTCATATCTCTGTTGCTGCTTTAAAGCTAGCCATAGCTTTAAATTTATTTTAAAAACCCAAAGAAAACAAAAATTGGGCTTTTTCTGGAACTCTGCTGGGTTTGATTCCATGGTCTGTAGTGAATAGATTGGCAACGTGTGATCTTTTGGTCCTGCCCAGTCCAGGCAGTGTAATGGCTGTTGGTCACTCGTATAAATATTTGTAGGTGCTTCTAATTTTTTGGATAAGTTTAAACTGGGTGTGACTGGTGCTGGGCACAGCTGGCAGCACCTGGGCTGGTGTGTGCCATAGTCCTAGGGGAGGAGCAGAGCTGGTCAGATATGTGTCACTGTGTACAGTAACCTTTCTTCCCTTCTCTTCAAGGTACGTCTGCACATGATGTGTGCAACACATCCAAACATTGTTCAGATTATTGAAGTTTATGCTAACAGTGTGCAGTTCCCACATGAATCCAGCCCAAGGTAAGATTACATAGAGTGATTCATTCCCACAGTTTGCTTTCCATGTTTAGGCTGAGGTATAGTGGAGTTTGCTTCTGTTGCAATCACAGTGTGACCAAAATGAGTGTTTATAGGGGGTTCCAGGTATGATATTTGTACTTCAGACTAAACAACACCTGCTTTTTCCCATTTTTTCCCCCCTTTTTCACAGGCCTTTGTGTATTTAAATGAATTTGCACCCTTCACTGCTGGTTTTGAACACATCTCTGTTTCTTAGGTTGTTTGTTGATTCAGTCTGTGACACCTGCGTTGTCTGAGAGAGTATATTAGCTTCTGTCCTGCTTTGATATTGCTTTAGTATATTGAACCACAACCTTTGAGCCTCCTGCTTTCAAAGCCCTGTTAAAGCAGGATTGGAGCTGGGAATTTTGTTGCTACCTAGAATCCTAAATGAGATCCTTTTACACGAAGCCTGTGAGCCACTGGGAAACTGAGTGCTGGTCTTCGTTGAGATAAGGAAGAGAAAATTGTTTCTAAAAATACCAGGTTTTACCATGCAAACTCTCAATACATTGTCCTGCTTCAAATGAACACAGCAAAACATGATGCAGACTTGTTAATGTCACTGGGGATGAAATCATTGTCTTCTAATTGGATATTGGTTGAGGGGAAAAAAGCAGAGCTGGGAGAATTAAGAGCTGAGGCATGTCTTAGTCTCTGATGTGCCCTGTTCTGCTGTGTGATGAGAAGAACCAGAAGCTGGTTCCTTCAGCATCTAGCAGTCCTGATCTCCACACTTGCAATTCGTTGTCCTTCATAATTACGACAATAAAACTGTAAATTAAAATAATGTGGTGCAGTGGAGTAGCCAGACTCAAAAGCATTAAAGATAATTCCTCAACCTTCTGCTTCTGAGTTGCCACGGACATCTTTGGTGCCTTGGCAGGTCGGTGTGGCTGCAAGGATGGGTGCAGGTGGGTGTATGCTGTGCTCTGATCCAGCTCCAGCCTGGAAGCTGTTTAATGCAAGACTCTACCTGCTGTAGTACTCTTTGAGGGCAGAGTTACACCTTGATGTGTTTAAATGGCTTCCAGGTCCAAACTGGTGGGAAGCTGAAGTGGAGGTTGCGTGTATCTGTCTGGATGCATCCATGTAGACGCGTCCGTGGGGTTTGTTCCAGCTGGATGGGGGAACCCAACGTGAAGAGCAAACTGTAGGTTCCTGGCTGGCAATCAGTGAGTTAGATTGTGCTGGGAGCCAGAAAATCCTGCAGCTTATATGCTTAAAGGCGGAATCACGGACCCAAAATAGCTAGAACAACTGTAGAAGAAGCAAGTGTGTGTCTCTCTCTTGGCCTGCGTCAGTAGAAATGAAGTGTGCATTATTAGCTTAGCAATTCTGTTATTTCTTGATTATTTTTAATATAACAAAATGAAATGCTTTTGAACAGGGCTCGGCTCCTAATTGTAATGGAGATGATGGAAGGGGGAGAGCTATTTCACAGAATCAGCCAGCACCGGCACTTTACTGAGAAGCAAGCAAGCCAAGTAACAAAGCAGGCAAGTTAACACCCATGTATAAGCAAATCCGTGAATGATAATGGCTAAAGTATTTAACAATTTCTTGGGGGGGGGAGGTGGGAAAAAAGGAAGCTAAAATCATCCTCAGTTCTGATCCGATGATCATTGCCTGCTTTGTTATAACCTGACAATGCCGAAGTTTCAATAGAAGCAAAGAATTTGAAGGTGTGGGCTAGTTCTTCTGGTGTCCCTGCTGCCCTTAGCAATGGTTTTCCTAACCTGGTCCACAGAACACTTCACCAGAGAGCTCTTTTCCTGCACAATCCTCCTGCTGTATCCCTTGCTCTTGTTGTAAAAGTGTTACCTCCAGCAGCCCGCAGGCTCTCCCCAGACCCCGCGTGGCTCCTGAGCTCCAGTTTGAGAAGCTCCAACACAGGCTGGGTGTTCCTCACCTCTTGGGCAGGGTGGCAGACAAGAACATACAGGTGTCCTTGGCCAGTGGTTTTCAAGCTGGGTTCTGTATTTGTGTTGGTGGAAGTCCTGGCTATCGTGGAAGATAACAAGAGGAATGTACCACTTCAGTGCATGTTTTCCATGCTGTTGGTTCTGATGTCATTTTTCCCTCTGTTTCTCTAGATGACTCTTGAATGCTGTGTTTGATTTGGGAATGTGTTTGTATTTGTTTCTGAGTGAAGTTAACACTGAAATTCTCTTGTCACAGTAATTTGCAGTCTTCTCATTGCTTCACCCCTGGGTACTGTGTTTGAGTAGGATCCTACAGAAGCCAATGGGAATATTTCCAAATAAGGGTCTTGTGGCTTTGCCTTACTTTTGTTTCTGTAATGCTGTTAAACTTTAATTCATGCTTTGGTGTTCTTTAAATGAATTGCACTTTAAAATGTACAATCTGTAGTGCTTTCATGGCTGGGTCACAGGTTTCTAAACCTCAGCAGTAGAAGTTGTCATCTTTGAAGGAATCAAGTAATGCATTTCTGTGTAATATCAGATTAAATGGGTAAATTGCAGGCAGCAATATCAACAATTATGGAATAAAACTGCCTGAGTGTTCACGCTGAAGTCAGTAACAAATGCAATAAAATATTCATTGAAATACTGAAGCAAGAACTCGCTGTTGACTGTTAACCAGAATGTGATTGCTGGAGAGCGTGCAAGCAAGTGTAGTGCCCTTGTAGGCCAAGCACAGCGTGTAAAAGGACACTGTCATCATCCGTTTCACTTCTGGGAGGGTCATAATGGTTGGGAAGCCCAGTACAGCTTCGCTTTTATGTTCTGTTTGCTTTGAGTGAAATGCAAACCGAGCAGCTCTATGGGGTTCATTTCCCCATCGCCACACTTTGCTGCACTGTCATGCAGTGTGGCCAGGCTTGTCTTGCCTCCAGTTGTACCCAAGTGGAGAGAAAATTCTGGGGTCTAAGCTGTGTTGGCAATGTCCTTTTGAAAGCTGAAATAGCTGTCTGGGCTAAAGGAGGAGTTCTGTAACTGTGGTTGATTTATTGTGCCCTTTTTCAGATAGCTTTGGCTTTGCAGCATTGCCACTCACTAAACATTGCACATAGAGACCTCAAGCCTGAGAACCTCCTCTTCAAGGATAACTCTCTGGTAAGATGAAGATTTGGTACTCTGTGTTCTTCTGGATTCTGTAAAATGGCTCAGTGGTGGTTTTCAGAGTAGTTGTAAAATGACATCAATGCAATGTTTTGGTGACAAAAATGACTTTTTTTGGCTTTGTGCTTTTCCATACTCTGACCTGCTGGGAGTACAGACTGTTCATGCTGCTGCTGTTCAATATGGGGCATCTTAAAGATGCTCTAAAATGCACTATAGGTGCTCTGATGTATCCAAACGCTTGCCTGTTTCTTTCTTCTCATAACCACCCTGCTTATGCAGTGACCCTCCCCTGCAACGTGCTTAGTGCTTCCCAAAGCTTGAGAGGGGGCTGCTTTTGACCCAGAAAAATAAAAATGATTGTTTCAAAGTTTGCTTTATGACCTTTTTGGCTGCTTTGTGGAATGGTAAGGGTATAAATACAAAAGAGGAATACGTGTAGCAAAGGTAAGATGAATACAAGATGAGAAATATGTATTAGAAAAGCTGATACAATGAGATTTTGTAACGAAGCCTCTTCTCCTTGTTTTAGGATGCACCTGTTAAATTGTGTGACTTTGGATTTGCCAAAGTAGACCAAGGTGACTTGATGACACCACAGTTCACTCCATATTATGTAGCACCTCAGGTAATGCACAATCACAGTTCTAGGCTAAAGGGGAATAATGATCTTTATCACCCGTGCCTCCATAACCATCTCCTTTTAGAAGTCTTTGTCCTGTTAAGAGCTTCTGGATGCAGGAATCTTGAGTAATTGTGTAGTAGCCACCTTTCAAGATGGAGTGCCCCAGTGATCTATTGATTACAACAGGAGATCATGAGGCAAATTTCCCAGGCTGTGTTTTTAACACTGACTTATTGCTGATGTCCCGACTCCCACCAGTGAGACTGCTCCAGGGTTTTGACAATTGGCCTTTAGCTGTATTAAAGTGGTTCGTTTGGAAAAGTCTCTGCTTTGCAATCCTTCTTCCAGCTCAGGCTCATACAAGATTAATTAAAAAAGGCTGTGCTGAAACAAAAAGGTTCTGTAAAGCTCAGGGAGAGGGCAGTGCCAGGGGGTCACCCATTCACCTTGCCCTGGCCCCTTGTCGTTATGCATTAAGACATAATCTATAATTACAGACAGGCTGGGTTTTGTAGTGCTGCTCTTTTGTGCTTTGTGTTGGAGTCCTGAGGAAAATGAAAACTGCAGATAGATATTTAATTGCAGTACTGGGCACGTCAGCAGCTTTCAGTGATGAGGAGGAGCAATTGCAGAGATCAGACCATGCAGTCACAGTCCAGTGCCCTGACAATGCCTCCTCAACTGGAGCCTGCTGGTGAAGGGCCATGTGCACTACAGACAGGCTTTTTAAAACAAGTTAACTACCAAACCTGTGAAAAAACTTCTGGGCATATTTAAACTGGGATTTATTTTTTTTTTTAGAAATCCAGAAACAGGTTTGATCAGTGAGGGACGAATTTGATTTAATTTGTTCACGGGAGAGGCAAAAATGGGCATCTCTGGAGCTAAGGTTACCCTCCAAACACATTTTAAGTTGTAGTTTCAAAGCATGGAGGCATTAGGGTTTTTTAGCAAAAGAGGTGTGAGCATTTGCTTTAATTCAGGCAAAAATGAAATTTTCATCCAAAGCAGCAAAAATATTTTAGCTGAAATTCTTGCACGTAAAAAATTCCAGTCTTTCTTATGGTTTGAGTTTGACAGAGTCTCCGGTAGCTGAAATATGTCCACCTGATGGAAAAAGCATCAGGCATCTGTGGCAGGGGCATTACTGTTTGTGGTGCCTGTAAATGAGATGTATTTTGCATTTATGATTTTTTCCTTTCATGGCCACAGGTATTGGAGGCACAAAGACGGCATCAGAAAGAAAAATCTGGTATTATCCCCACCTCTCCAACCCCTTACACTTACAACAAGGTACGATATGAAGCACTTCACAAGTCAATATATCTAAAGCAGTGTCTTCTTCACCACCCAGGTGTATCTGCTGTAGAAGTAATCTCTAGACATGGTTTATCACCTGAGAGTTCTCAGACAGGTGCCCACAGTCTTTTCACTACAGAGTTGCTTCTGCCTTCTCCCCTGTGAACCCCAGACACAGATAAAGTTGGTTTTCATAAATTTTCAAAGTCTCGCAGGCTCATTCTGTGGATTGAATCAGTAACAGCCCTCCAGTAACAGCCCCCTCCAAGGGACTTCTCTCTATTTTTACAAGAGAGTAGATGCAGTTCCAGAGACACCTGGAAGTGGTCGCTCATGCTCACTGGTTGCTCGTGTTTGACAGCTGTTTTGTTCTTTTAATGAACCAAGCAGCGAAGGTGCTCAGATGGACCCTGAGGAAGAGCTGAGCTGTTTCTGCTTGCTTAGGGAATCACACCAAGCTTTTAACACAGCTGCACCACTGCCTGCTGCAAGCTGTGCCCCACAGTGATTGTTTCCTTGCTTTCAGAGCTGTGATTTGTGGTCCCTGGGTGTCATTATTTACGTGATGCTGTGTGGGTACCCTCCGTTCTACTCCAAACACCACAGCCGGACGATTCCCAAGGACATGCGGAAAAAGATCATGACAGGAAGCTTTGAATTTCCAGAGGAAGAGTGGAGCCAGATCTCAGAAATGGCGAAAGACATTGTGCGAAAGTGAGTCAGCTGAGGAAAATGTCCTATTGCTCTTTGCTGTTGTTAAAAAATCACTTTGAAGGGTGTTATCACGAAGGGCTCATTTTTCCAAAGGCGGGGGAGAGGGGGGATTGTCTGCAGCACATCCAGCTGAAAAAGAACTTTCCATCCTATTCAGCACAGATGAAGTCTGGTAAATATTTTTCTTCCCCTCTCTTTCTCTCCACAACTGTTGTGTTCATTTTTTGATGCCTTTTAGTTTGTAAGGGGAGTGGGTCCGCTGCCTTGCTTCACACCAATATAGCAATGGGCTGCCACGTCTGTGAGCACTCTCTAGGCCCATATCTCCTGTGATCATATCTAAACTCCTGTTCACATCAGGGGACACATAGATGATGTCATAGGAACTGGCCAACGTCAGTAGATCTGTCCCTTAAAAGCCTGAGCACATAATACACAGTGTGAAAGGAGAGAAGAGAGAGGCGTAGAGAGGGAGATCAAGGTCTGTCACAGGGTGTCAGACTGTGGGAGAAGGTTTTGCATTGATATTTTGTTCTAAATGCTAATGGAAACTCTTTCATGGAATGCAAATGTTTCCTGTTTGAAAGCAAGAATGTGGCACTGATCAGATCTTGACCTCACTTATTTTTGGAAAATGTGAGAGGGACTTAACTGCCTTTGCTTATAGTGCCAGAGGAACTGGAAGGGTAAAAGCAACATAAATAGAAACAAATCAATCAGTTAAACAATTTTAAACTGTCACTCTCCTCTGACATACTGTAAAATCTCCAAGGACTTAAGATTGTTTGGAAAGGGGGCCAGGACCTGTTTATAGCAGTGCAGGAGAACCCACAACCTTTCACCAAATAAACTGCAGATTATGTTGCGGTGAAGCTTCCACTTACGCCAAGGTCAACTCTTTATTCTCACTCAGAAGCTCCACAGTCAAAAGGTTTCATTGTTTTTTAAAATGACCATGAAACTCAGCTCACGGAATGTTGTTAGTTGGATTCAGTTCACTTCACTCAATTCTCTCATGAATGTTATCAGGACTCCTTTTCCTGCTTGTCTTTTCCAGCCAGTGAGGCTCCATCTGTGTTTATGGTGCAGGAATACATTTAGACTTTAGAGAACTCTGGATAAGTTTACATTTTATTTATGTAGACAGCTATTCATGTGGAGTCTTTGCTTCTGGAGGTCATATTTTGCATTCAAGCAGCTGCTTCCTTTCAAGCATGTCGAACTGATTTCTGACCTCAAGCTTTATGAGCTGGAGTGCTTGATAATAGGTTTGAAAACCTGCAGAAAAAGAATGCATGTGTCTTGGGTCTCGTATCAAAACTGAACTTATGGGCCTGTTTGGCAGCACGGCCTTGCAAGTGAAATTTATGAGCAAGCCCGTGGTCCTGCTGACATTTTGTAAAAGTTATTTCCACTTTCTTGGTACATTAAACAATTCTGCTTGGCAGCCAGGAAGCTGATTTAGAGTATTGGCTAAGGAAGTGTGACAAACTCATCGAGTCAGTCTGCTTCTCATTTAGACTCTTGGCAGAAGTTGTCAGCACTCTGTGAGAAATTTCACTTTTTTTGTTAAACAGTTGTGAGAACATGAATTTGTTTGCAAAATCTCTCTTCAGAGCTTCATTCTAGTAAAACTGAATTCCGTGGAGTTTTCAGAGATCTCAGAATAAATTTCCTTCTTATTTTGAGGTGCTGTAGCCTGGCATTGCTTGAGGCTTTTGCGGGGGGGCAAAAGCTAAGCTGCTGCATAGTGAAAGCAGTTAATTCAACCAAGACTTCTAAACTTTTCCTCACTCCACCATGCCCAGAGTCCTTGGTGTGAGTATAGACTATTGTGCAGATGAACTCTAGGTATGGATTTTCAGAGGATGCTGATCTGGACAATTTCCAGTTCATCTGGAAGATAATTTCCCATCTGGGAGGATGTGAATATGGAGTTCAGCAGTACAAAGGTGTTACTAAAATGGCCTTTGGTGCCTTTCTTCTACGCTGAGTTGCTGACTATATCCAAATGAGCTGTGATAGCACTGGAATATCACTGCAGCGTGGGGTCAGTGAAGCTGGTAGAAAGTCAGACTGCTTTTGGGCCAGCTTAGCGTATTAGTTGTTAGGAGGAGTTTCTTTTTTGGCCCCTCTAATGCTTAGAGATTGCTAAGCGCTCTGATCCCAGACACAGCAGCACATTGTAAACCAACAAAGACCTCTTTATGGACTGATTGATTCCTCTCCTAGGCTGCTGAAGGTCAAACCTGAGGAACGGCTGACCATCGAAGGTGTGCTGGACCATCCCTGGCTCAACTCTACTGAGGCACTTGATAACATCCTCCCCTCTGCCCAGCTGATGATGGACAAGGTCTAAACAACACTTTATTTTATAAGGAATGTTGCAGAGAGGTTTGGTGGGTTGCTCTTGGGTGGTTTGAGTGTTTTCTTTCATGTAGTGTTGTGCAGATGAAGAGCTCCCCCTCTGCCTTAATGAGAGCTGAGATCTTGGTAAGAAACTGGAAACAGTTCCAGTTGAAATTTGGGCTGGGAGAAGAGGCTTCAAGATTGGTAGTAAAGAGCAGCCATGTGCTAACAAGTAGAGAATGGAGTATGGCAGTAAAGATGCCTGAGGACTCTTCTGTAGGGCTTTTTTTCCCCATGTTTTATACCTGACCACCTCATTAATTAGCAGCAGGTGAATAGCCCTTCTTGCTTCCTTTAAACTCTGCTCAAATAGGAATTCAGTCAGCGCTCTTAAGCTTGTGAACATGAGATGTAGAGATGATCCTTTGTCCCATTCAGCCCCTGGGAGTTGGGATATATTGCCCCACAGTCTGAACAGACTGTAGTTCTCAGCATGTCTTGCATAATGCAACTTTTTGTTATGTATCTCTGGAATAAGTAGGATTTTGACACATCTTTTTTTTGTGTCTGTGGCTAACATTGTCTGTGTATTGTTCTTTCATTCACAATGCAGCTAATTAAGTGCAACTCTTTTCATTCTAGGCAATGGTTGCAGGGATACAGCAGGCTCATGCAGAACAGCTTGCGAACATGAGAATCCAGGACCTTAAAGTCAGTCTCAAACCCCTTCACTCCGTCAACAACCCAATCCTGCGCAAAAGGAAATTGCTGGGGTAACTCTAAAGCTGTTTTTGAAAGATCCAGGTGTAAGCAGCCACGATGCATGGAGCATGACTTTAAGCACATTATAAGTTTGTTCGATTGTAACCGTGCTCCTGAATTTCTGGTTTGATTGGCACACTTTTCATGCTGAAGTGGGTAGTAGGAGTCAAGTAGTACTTGCACAATACGGTGTGTCTTCCTGAAAAATAGGATCATGCATTTTAGGTTTACCCTTACTTTAAATTATTTTTCTTCGTATTTAGAGCGGTCTCATAACACAGGACATTAATTATAGCAATGCTAAATGTAGCTCCCAGTCCCAGCTTTCCAGATAGTGAACGAGAGCATTATACTGGTGTGGTTATGCAATGAGTAATGAACTCGAGTTGCATTCAAATTGTAATTGTTTTCTCCTTGTTCTTTTCCAGCACTAAGCCAAAGGATGGTGTTTATATCCATGACCCTGAGAATGGAAGCAACGACTCCAACGTGGCTCTGGAGAAGCTCCGTGATGTGATTGCTCAGTGCATTCTACCACAGGCTGGTAAAGGTTGCCACTGTTAAGAAAGTTATATTCTAAACATGCAAGGCTGGCTTTTTGCTGTGCCTTGAGATCAGTCTGTGTCAGCAGTGGGGAAGGATAAGCAAAATTCCTGGCACCCTAGTCAGTGTCAAGAGGAAAGCCTTGTCTGTGAGCTGCAATTTTGATGCATGTATAATATTAGTGACTACAGTGACGTGCAGAGCTGTTAAAATAACTTTCAAACAGGAGTGTCTGCTTTCCAACCAATTCTGTGGTTTGCGTGAGGCGAGGAGGAATCACTGCACATAGTGTTTACTGAAGCTTGGAACGAAGCAGAAGGACAAACCTCCTGTTTATCTTTGTTCTCCTAAACAGGAGAGAATGAAGATGAGAAGCTGAATGAAGTGATGCAGGAGGCGTGGAAGTATAATCGAGAGTGTAAGTTGCTGCGAGACACTCTTCAGAGCTTCAGCTGGAATGGTGAGGAACTCCTTCTCTTCCACAGAGTGTGCTACTGCCAGGTGAAAGAGGGGAAGCAGTGACCTTATATGGAAATAAAACGAAATTTCTTGAATTTTTGTCACGCTGGTTTAGGTTTTGACTCTGTTTTAACTGACCTGCCAGCGTAGTTCTAGAAATGAGGCTTAAAGTTCTGCTTTAAAACTTCTATTTGAGGTTCAGGGTAGAGTTTTCACAGGCACCAAATCATGTAGGAGCATAACAGCACAGATGGATCACCACTTCAAAACAGCTTTAGCTGTTTGGAGCTAGTTTCCTTCCAGCTGTTTATTGCACTCTTTCTAGTCTGGCTGCCTTGGGAGTGTTCAGATGGCTCCTTGACCAAGCAGTGTGGCAGAGGTGTCAGCCCCCAGGAAGGGATGCTGATGAATGTAAGGGGACCAGGGTCATCAGCCAGGTTCACAGAAACTCGGCTGTGCCTCTTCCCTCAGTCCCTTTCATCTGTTTGTTTTTAATTTAGATTTTTAAGTGCTCGGCTTGGTTCCCTTGCAAATGTTGCCCTAAGTTTCTTCATGAAGGATTGTTCTGTGTTCAGTCAGTGTATGACTGTGGTGTGATTGCTTTCCTCCTTGTGCCTAGCACCTCCTGACTACCTGTTCTTCTCCTTTCAGGTAGAGGATTCACAGATAAAGTGGATCGACTAAAACTGGCAGAAATAGTAAAACAAGTTATCGAAGAGCAGACAAACTCCCATGACTCTCAATAGCTGGAGCTTCTTAATCTTATTTTTTTTACCATTTAAGATTTATTCTTTAACTGTAAAAAGTATTTTTATGTAAATTAATAAATCATAATTATTTCATTAAATTTCCATACTGCTTGAAAATGCTGTATAGTTGTAGATACAAAAAAATCATTGGTACTGTAATATTTTTTTAAAACTCAGTTCCTTGAGGTATATATGATCACTTATGTACTGTTAATCATGAGTCCCCCAGATGGGGCAAACTATATTGTTAAAGACCATTCTTTTTCTTAATAACCAGTTGCAGAAGCTGCCTTCCATCTGCTATACATACAGCCAGCTGCAATGACTGTGTATGTGAATGAGACAGCCACAGATTCTCAACGCCCTGCTCAGTAAGTACTTGAAGCAAGTGCTGTGAAACACAAACTTCATAGCTACCCTTTGCACCTAAATTCCGAGTCTTTATGTAGAGGCAACTAAACAGCCTTCTGTTTTGCTAGATGACCCGAGAGCCACGCTTGGCCTTGCCGAGGGCACCTGGTCCATATGCTTGCTGTATTTTTCAGTTCTGATCAGTAGCCCTCTTATTTGTCGTCTTCCCCATCTTCCTCAGATTTTTTTTTAAAGGCTTAACCCTCTTTCTTTCTTCTTACTCATCTTCCTCAGACCTTTTTTAAGGCCAAATTGGCCATTCAGCATTAAGACTCCTCTTTTTATCATGTTGTTCAACAGCAGAATAGAAGAATGTTCTAATTACTTATGTACAAGTTATTTTTATTTTTATTTTCATGGTGGGATCTTCTGCAGATAACAGTGAGTGCGTGGGGGGTCACTTGCTTCATCCCCAGATCAGTGGTTGTGTCTGTTCCAGCCATGTACTCCATTCTTTCATTTCTAGAAGATCCAACGCTTGGTTTCAAATTTGTCCTCTTGTTTGAAAGAGATCATCCTGGCACGGGTCATAGTGCTGCTGTGTGAATCCACTGGTGATCCTTCTCTTGTGACACCCTCTGGAGTCCAAGCTCCCCATCTCTTCGATGCCTTCGAGCTCCTCCTGAGGGAGCAACAGATGCAGGGCTGCTCCTTGACACATGTCCTTATGCTGCCTGGACCACGAGGCTGCCCAGGGCAGATTCTTACACTAGTCTGGAACATTGGCTCCAAAAGCTGCTTTTTTAAATTTTAATTAAACAAACAAATGAGAAGAATCTGTACATATTTCTAGTTTTCTACCTTCTGATGCTTTTCTTTCTTTTGAGACTGGTCGAAGGCTTTTTATAGAGATATTTTGGTACTAAACCTGCGCAGACGTTGAATGAGTTTGGTCTGCAGACTGAAGTGCCAATTCAGGGCTATTAGTAATGACTCTTGAACATTATTGTTATATTTCATAGCTCATTAATTTTGGGTTTACGTTTACAAACCTGAGCCATGAATCTCCCGATTTACTCCTGTGGCAGTCCAGCCTTGTTCTTTTTTGTCTTTTTTCTATACCAGACTTCCTTGCAACCTTTAGCTTGGATGGCAAACCAGTGTCTGACTCTTTCTATAGAATTTTGTAAACAGTGACTTAGTTTTTCTAAATGAAGGAGATGCTTCATTTCCCATTCTTTGTCAGCACCTTGTCAGCTTTCTTTCAGTCTTGTTGACGGTTTTCCAATGCCTGATTTATTGCAGAGGAGGAACCACAGTCCCTACTTAACCATCACTTTCTCTGATGGAAAGAGGGAGGTTTTTGTGTAAGCTGGAATTGTACCTCTGACACTACATGGAATATTTGTGCACTGATATGTATCAATGACAGCAGTAGAGATTTAGCAAGAGACGAGAGTATTTGTCATTTCTTGGTAGTGTCGGCGAGTTTGCAGACCCTATTATAGGCATTTCTGTCCTTGCCCTGAATTCTAGGTCACATCAACATCCACACAATCTCTAAATGAAATTATTTCCTTTTTTAACTTGAAATACATGATTTTTTCTGAAAAATCTCATTGTATTGAGACTTTTAAGTGTGGCAAATAGAGAAATAAACAAGGCAATCCATAACCTTTGAATGGGAGTGCAAAAAACTCCCCACAAAAGCATTTTGCAACTCTGCCCTCCAAGGAGGATATACTCAGGCAGTTTCTTGGGAGCCAGAACTTAGCAGAAAAATAGATCAGATCGTAGCTACTTTGGTGGTCAATGCTGAGTGTGGTCAGCAGAATCCTGCCACGCCAGGTACGATCCAAGCACCTTGTGAGCAATGTGGGGTGCAACATGCTGGGACCTGTTCCTTCTCTGGCAGGTTCTCTCGTGTTAAAGGTGACAGTAGCAGGACTTGTGTGCAGTTGTGGAACGATCTGTAGGAAATGGCATCTCAGAAATAAGCAGAGGAGATAACTCTGCCTCAGAGGCTCCCTCCTCTCTTCATCCTCCCTTAACTTACACAACAATGTCGAGCTGTTACTGACGGTGAGGTGGGTACATCTGCGACTGACCGTGAAGTGTTCTGGTGTCTGGAGGGAAGTCAAATTTCCAAGGGCTTTTGTGAATAAGGAACTGCTTTTTATGGATTGACTATAGATTTTATTGTCTGTGATAAATGAGAATGGCCTGATCTAAAACAGAGGTAGGGAGGGGCAGATTAAAAACCCACAATTCAAAGATCCAAGGTCAAATGGTTTTATTTCTATGAGACAGTTGATTATTTTACTCTTTAAAAGGTTATGTTTTACATTTCAAAATGAAATAGACTCTGATGGATTCATTTAAATATTTTAAAGTAGTATTTTACTTTCTCCTTCCTGTTTTTTTTTTATTTTTCAGTTGGCATAAATGCAGGATACCTTGTCTTGATGATAAAAGGTTTTACTTGATAATAAATCTACTGATCCTTTTTAGAAGACTGTGAATATTGTAAATATCTTGAGATGGAAGGGTTGTTTGGGATCAAAGAAGACATTCTTTGTACAAACACTAAAAGGATACGGGAAAGCTTTGTAGGTTTGAGGGGTTTTTTGTAGAATTTTATTTAAGAGAAAAATCTGAAATCATTTGACCTTTCCAAAATTTTATGTATATCTGACTTCTCCTGTGACTTAATTATTTTAAGCTTTATATATATATATATATATATTAAAAAAGTTAGAAGAACTTGACTAGGCAAAAAGGCTTTTGATTGGAAATAGCAACGTGTCAAAGTTTTGCTGTCATTACTTCAGGTTTTTCTTTTGGAAATCTGAGTCTGTCCTCATATGCCATGTTTAACTTCTGTGTATTAAAATGTTTTCATTTCTCCTTTTCAGTGTTACCTGTAATATGTTAGTTTATTTTGGATCAGTATTATATTGTAAATATTATGCATTGGTGTATATAAATGATTTTACTAAACTTAAAAGTTACCCGTTGCTTTTGTTGGGTTCCCAAGTCCCCAGGGTACAGGACAGCAGTGGCCTGCAGAGCCATAAGGCTTCTCCTGCCACCCCACACCTGTCCCGCCCCACTCCTCCATCCTGCCTGCCTTACCATGTGAATGAGCACTTTGCTTTGTATTTTTCAGGAGTTTCGTGAGGCTTTGAGATGAAAATGCCTGACAGGATAGGATGGATAGCACCCTAGAAAATCGTGTGCTCTGCTTGGCAACACAACCTGGAATGACCTCTTTCAAACCCTGCTTTCCATGAGATGGCAGCAGTACATGCCCAGTGCTGCTGCTTAACCCCTAAGGTCTGCAGGGATTTTCTCCTAGCTGCTACTTGGGACAGTCAGGGAAAGGAGAGGTGAGTTGTTCTGTGTTCAGTGACACTTCCCTCATCAGGTGTAACAGCTCCTCTGTTCTGCTAAGCATCTTCTTTGGGGCAGGATCCAGGAACCAGCTGTGAGTGCCCAGGTGCCCCAGGCCACCTTTGTAAGAGTTAACATTCATCTACTTGGTACCTCTGGGGGGGTTAACAGTGCTTTGGATAGTGAGTGACTGTCAGCATCCGTAGCACTGGAAATGGAAGTGAGAGAACAATTTTGGCTGTTTAAGACAGCCAAACCAGATGCAAGTGCTCTATAGAAGTGACACAAGATAAGAGCCTTCTCTAATCCTCATTAGAGGATGTGTGGCCTAAAGGACGCCTCTCCCTTTCCAGCAGGAAAACTCCCCTCAAATAGTTAAACCAGTCAGTGATGTGCTGGGCTGAGTGAGGAGCCCTGTGAGGATGTCTGTCAGCAGACACTGAAGCCCTGTAGCTGAAGGTCCCACTAGCAACCAGCTCATTGTCTCCCTGGTAATCTCCTATTGCTTACCATTTAGGAAAGCTTAATCCCCTTTTAAACAAATTGCTGCAGCAGCAGTAGCTCATCAGTCTCTCAGCAAATGGGGTCAGCCCAAGTAGGGTGCAGCAGGCTCTTAGTGATGAGATAGGGTGTGTTTAATGGGTGGGTGGTCAGGGTTCCATCCTCCCCATGGAATGTTTGTGGTCAAGGTGGGGCTAGAGCAACAGTTGCCCCTCAGACCTTTCTGTTCCAGCCTCAAGAGCAGCTTTCCTGCAGCTTCCCACCCTGTGCCAGGGCTCTGCAGGCACTGTTTGCTCTGTTCCAGCTGGATGGCAGGCTGGCTCTGGTGTGTCCCACCCCCTGCTGCACAGGTACCCAAGAAAAGGCACGTTGGATGAAGGGAGCAGGTGGCTTGTGCTTGAGATGACAGACCCAAAGGGACGGTGTCCTGGTGGTGAGAAGGGATCTTTGCTGAGTTAAAGGCAGCTTTTCTGATGTCTCGTTCACATTTTCCCTGGAAGACAGTGACCATGGCTCCAAGCTGGACACAGCCAAGGTGGGCTCTGAGAGGCAGAGGGTTTCTCCTCCTTGGACTGGGCCTCTCCTTCCTGCTCCTGCTCCCCTGCGAAGACTGCAGCCCCCAGCCCTCTAGAGCCTATGCAGCCTATGAGATAGTTGTTCCAAGGAAACTTGGCCCCAAGGCAGGACAAGCCAGCCAGGACCGAGTGTCCTATATCTTCAGCATTCAGGGGGTAAATTACACGATTCACCTCATGCAGAACGACTTTGTAATGAAAAACTTCCCCGTATTCACTCGGGACTCCCGAGGGGATATTGTGGTCGAACAGCCCCGTGTGCCAAGAGATTGCTATTACCATGGCTACATAGAAGGCATCCCAGACTCCATGGTGACCGTGTCCACCTACTCTGGGCTCCGAGGACTGCTGCAGATTGGAAACTCAACCTACAGCATCGAGCCCCTGGCAGCTTCCACCACGGCTGAGCATCTTCTGCTGGAGAGGGAGGAGGTGGTTCCTGAAACGGTGATCTACAAAATGCCCAAGGGAAGTGGACAATTTCCAAGTCCTGGTACAGCAATAAGGAAGTTCCAGGCCCGGAGGCACACACGGTATTTAGAGCTCCTTGTTGTGGTGGACAAGGAAGGTTTTGACGCCCTTGGCAGAAGCATCACTAATGTGACTCTGGAAGTGATCGAAATAATGAATCTGGTGGATGGACTGTTTTATTCGTTCCACCTTCGTGTTTGGATGACTGCACTGGAGGTTTGGGTGGAGAGGAACCCTATCCGGGTCACCAGAAACATAACCGAGGTTCTTCATGACTTTAATCTCTGGAGGAAGCAGCAAAGCCTTGCGTACGCCGTGCATGACGTGGGGTGTCTATTTGCCTCTGTGGACTTTGGTCATGGTATGAGAGCATTGCACATGGGTGGCAAATCCAACTTGGCCAGTGTATGTGATAGCAAACGTGCCTCTGCTGTTGTATCATTTGCAAAGTGGCCTTACATGGACACTGCTGTCCACGTCGCTCGTGCGTTAGGGCACATCCTTGGCATGAAGCACGACAACAGATACTGCAGGTGTGGAAACACCTCTAAGTGCATCATGAGCACAGAAGGCACAGCAAACTATCAATTCAGCAACTGCAGCAAAAAGCACTATCTTGATTTTATAGCATCAGGGCAAGGATTCTGCCTTAATAATGCCCCAGAATTGTTAAGGAAGTTTGCACTGGAGCGCTGTGGGAATGGTGTCCTGGACGATGGGGAGGAGTGCGACTGCGGCTCTGAAGCACGATGTAAGTTGGACGGTTGTTGTGACAATACTTGTCAAAAGAAAAAAGGAGCCATTTGCACTTCTGGAAGCTGCTGTAAGAATTGTAAACCCCTTCCAGGAGGAGAAGTGTGTAGGAAGAGTGTCGGCCCGTGTGACCTGCCCGAGTATTGCAATGGGACATCTGAGCATTGCCCAGCAGATGTGGCTAAGCAGGATGGGACAGTGTGTGCCGAGGATGGGTACTGTTACTCGGGCAAATGCCAGTCTCACACGTTACAGTGTAAGAGTATCTTTGGCAAGGAAGCAAAGCCAGCTCCACTAGCATGTTTCCTGGAGGTGAACATGAAAGGGGATCGGTTTGGCAACTGCCGGGGAGATGGGACAGATAATAACTTTCAGAAATGTAAGCTAGAAGATGCCCTGTGTGGGAGGGTGCAGTGTACGAACATTAGACGTCTACCTGAGCTGGAAGAGCACACAACCATCATTCAAACCCCAGTGGGTGATACCTGGTGTTGGGGCACCGACTACCACTTGGGTGTGAACAGTCTGGATGCTGGAGTTGTTAAGGACGGCACGCAGTGTGGTGAGAACAAGATCTGCATTAATCGGACGTGTGTTCCCAAGGAGAAGCACTTGACATCCCACTGTTCTGCTGAGACAACGTGCAGTGGAAAAGGCATCTGCAACACCAAAGGAAACTGCCACTGTCACAACAGCTGGGCACCTCCCTACTGCTGGTCTGCTGGCTTTGGAGGAAGCGTTGACAGTGGGCCTGCACCGATGAGTAAAAAGGAGGTTTTTTGGTTCATGATTGGAATTGTCTTAGTGACTGTTGTTCTGACACTTGTGGCACTTGTCATGGAGAATGTGAGGAAGCTCAGAGTAACCCAAGCATTAAACAGACTCATCAGAAGCTTTCAATCTAGAGAACGGGCTCCTGAGAAGGACACAAAGAACCCGGTGGAAGAAGAAGATGCAAAACCAGCTGAGAGTCAAACCTCCCGTGTGTAGGACTTCACGTGGCAGCAGTGGAAAGCTGGACTCTGCCACTGGCTTCAGAGTCCGGCTGTAGTAGACTCATTTAAAATTGATGTAGACGCAAGTGTCGCATTAGGGGACCTACTTTGTGTTCTGTGGAAAAGCAAAATGAAATTGTTTCACTTGACCTCACTCTGTAGGAGAAAAAGAAGTCATTGCCAAGAATCTCAGGGCGTTCAGGTCAACTTAAAATCTGGCTGCTGGTTTACACTGACAGGCACAGGCTGAGCAGGGAGGATCCCGAGGTGGCTGAGGCAAAGCCTTTCACAAGGTAAAAGCAGTGGTTATCTCAGCCCCAATCACGGGGGCTGCAGCAGCGAGTCCCTCTCCCCACTAAACATGCTCTCTCCAGAGGACACCTGCTCTCTCCTCTGAGCAAAGAAACTTCTAGGTCACAGTCCCTCCACTACGGCTCAGAGGGGTGCAAACTGTCCACACCAACTCTGCCCCCACAATCTGTAGCCCCCGAGCCAGGGTCCTGCGTGGACTGGCCACCTTTGAGGCCACCCTGGGCATATCCAAGCACCTTCCCTGCTGCCCAGGAACAAACAGGAGCTGCTGAAAACATCAAGGAGGTGTTGAGTGGGAGACAGGAGGAGAGAAGGTAAGGCTCTGAGACTTGATCACAGGAGAAAAAGAGGTGGGATATATCTGAAAGGAAGTAAGAGGGGGGAAAAAAATCATTAGTGCTTGCATCAGTGGCCTCTGTGGAAAGTACAAAGCTGGCAGGAGCCTGCAGGGAGGCTTTGAGCAGGTAAAGAAATTGTCAGCAGCATCTGCTCCCTGCCAGGCTGAGCTGAGAAAAAATCTGGGCTGGTGCAGAGGTGCCCAGGCAGGCTGGGAGCAGCACTGAAACTGAACAAAGAAATGTACGTGATTCCAGCAATTCCCAGAGAAGTGGTTGAACGCTGGGGAGCAGGAGCACTTTGGGCTAGAAAAGGTGATTTACCCCACTGAAATGGGCTGTTGCTCATTGCTCACCTCCAGGGAAACCTGGCTGGTGATAAATTCGGTGCTCACGTGGGGGTGTGAAATGTGCTCTGAGGTGTGCTTCAGTAGTGGTCCAGGCGTATAAATGATAAATGACTAAATGTACATCTATTGGGGAAAATGTACATCTATTGCTCAGGAAATTTTTACTAATAGGGCTGTGTGATTAAGAAAATGTCTGGAGCCCACTGGTTTACAGGCTGGCAAAGGAGGCATCAAGGGGCCTCACAGGTGGCCAAGGGGCATCAAAGGTGGCCAAGGGGCATCAATATTTGTCAAATTAATTTGCTGGGAGAAGTGTCACTGTGGTTAATTGTCAAATTCATGAGTCAGGGGGGCAATCTGTGGGCAGGGATCCCCTGGGTGGGGAGGAGGAGGATGGGAGGTGAGGACCCATGACTTATTGAGCAGCAGCTCGACCACAGCTCCCTGGCTGTGACAGCCACCCCGGGGTGCCCTGGTGAGGGACGCAGAGCAGGGGTGGGTGCTCTTCACCCCTGTCACCTCACAGGGGCACCCATGCCCCCCATGAGGGACACACAGCAGGGATGGGTGCTCTTCATCCCTGTCACCTCACAGGAGCACCTGTGCCCCCTGTGAAGGACACACAGCAGGGATGGGTGCTCTTCATCTCTGTCACCTCACAGGAGCACCCGTGCCCCCCGTGCCGCGGCCTGGCTCTGCCCTGGCCCTGTGGCACAGCGGGCTGGCAGCATGGCGGCTGTGAGGGGCAGCAGCGCTTCCAGAACTTTCCCCAGGGTGCTGAGGGGAACGGCCGCCCCTCAGTCACACAGCTTTGCCAGGTCTCACACCAGCCCTGAGGGGACAGCCTGGGCATGGCCGCCCCTTGAGCACCTCACGGGAGAGAGGGTCGGGGTGGCCCTGCGAGGGTGGGCAGGGCCCTCTCTGAGGCGCCCGGCCGCCATTTTGAAGGCTCTGGGGATGAAGTGGCTCCAGGCACATCACGGCTGCCAGGGGAAGGTGCTGCTCCTCAGGCTGGGGGTCTGGGCAGCGCTGGTGGCCTCTCTCCTCCCTGGGACAGGCAGCCATCGACCGCCACCGGGCTATGCTGTCCATGAGATAGTCCGGCCGAGGAAGCTGTCCCCCAGGGTGGGGAAAGCCGTGGGTGGAGAAGTGTCCTACATCCTCAGGGTGGAGGGGGAGAACCGCATCATTCACCTCACACAGAGAAGAGGACTTCTGGTGAAAAACCTGCCAGTCATCACCTACGGCCCCAGAGGGACAAGGGTGGTGGAGCAGCCCTATGTCCCTGAAGAGTGCTTCTACCTGGGCTATGTGGAGGGCAGCCCCGGCTCCCTCGCCACGCTGAGCACCTGCGTGGGGCTGAGGGGGCAGCTGGAAATTGGGAACCTGACCTACGGCATCGAACCTGTGCTGGGGTCCCTCACCTTCCAGCACCTTCTCTATCGGCGAGAGGAGACCCAGAACAAGCCCTTGCTGTGCAGATTGACAGATGAGGTGCTCCAAAACCAGCGAGGTAGGATGAGAGCTAAAGTACTCTTAGGAAAGCAGGATTTGTCTCAGGGACTGAAGGACACCATGTATGTTGAGATATTTGTTGTGGTGGACCACTCTTTGTTTTCCTTCTACGGGAGGAATGAGACCTCTGCAATGCTTCTGGTTATAGATACAATCAATTTATCTGAAACATACTACGCTCCTTTGAATATTCACATCTGCCTGATCGGGCTGGAGATCTGGACTCGCGGCAACCTCATCAGTTACAGCCAGGATATAGAACAAGTTCTTAGAAATTTTAACGACTGGGGAAATAGGGATCTTTCTTGGAGGATGAAATATGATGTTGCACATTTATTTACTTACACAGACTTTGGACAAATTGTTGGGCTGGCCTACGTGGGTACCATCTGCCAGCCCAGTTACCGATCGAGTGTCGTCTCATATATACGAAGAGACTTCTTAACCTTCACCATTATTTTTACTCATGAGCTGGGCCACAACCTGGGGATGGAGCATGACAAGCAGGAGTGTACGTGCGGAGAAGCCACGGAGTGCTACATGATGGAGGAGTTGACGGATGGCGCCAAGGCTTTCAGCAACTGCAGCCAGCAGGCCTACATAGACCTGATCAACAGAGGGGACGGCGACTGCCTGCGCAACGTCCCCGAGCCCCACAGACTCTTCCGCTTAAAGCATTGTGGCAACAAGGTGATCGATGAGGGAGAGCAGTGTGACTGTGGAGGGCCACAGGAGTGCCGAGGAGATCCCTGCTGTCACCAGAACTGCAGGCTGAAGCTGGGGGCCGTCTGTTCCGTTGGGCGATGCTGTCGGCAGTGCCGCTTTCGTGCCGCAGGACACAAATGCAGGCCAGAGGCAGATGAGTGTGACTTGCCTGAATATTGCAACGGGGCTTCCGAGTGGTGCCCGGAGGATCTGCACATGCACGATGGGACGCCCTGCAGTGACGATGCCTACTGCTACCATGGGAAATGTGCAACCTATGACAACCTGTGCCAAAAAATCTTTGGGAAGGAAGCCCGGGGTGCTCCAGAAAGTTGCTTCCAAAAGCAGAATGTGGAAGGGGATCGATTTGGCAACTGTGGTGGCAATGGGACCAAAGCTGCTTTTGTGAAATGCAAACCCCAGGACGCGCTGTGTGGGAGGCTGCAGTGTGTCAACGTGAAGAGGATCCCTATTCTGGAGGAGTCTGAAACCATCGTTCAGGTGCCAGGGCCTGAGGGTTGGTGCTGGGGCACAGCCTACCACGCCGGCATCAATACACCTGATATCGGAGAAGGGCTGGATGGCACCAGATGTGGGCCAAAAAAGATCTGCATTAACAAGGCATGCACGGATGCCACGGTTGGGATGAAGTGCGATGGGAAGGTTTTGTGTGAAGGCAGAGGGGTTTGTAACAACCTCAAACACTGCCACTGCGAAGCTGGCTGGGCTCCTCCAGACTGCCACTTCCACGGCCTGGGAGGAAGCGAGGACAGCGGCCCTCCGCCACCTCCCGGGATGTCCATGGTGGAGGTTTTCCAAGGTAAAGCATTGGGGATAGTGCTTGTGATCACAGTTCCCATTGTCTTTGTTCTGATTGCCCTCCGTGTCGCTGTAACCGAATACAGAAAGGCGAGAGCTGCATTTCTCAGTACCAGTTTAGACCAAGAGAGAAGTGAAACTTCTGCAGATGAGAAGCGGAGTATGGATGAACACCAACAACACTACATTTAAAAAACCATGAAAGCAGTGGGAAATCCTCCAGCTGAGGTTTGGAGAGGATGTTGGGCCCCGGGTGTATGACCCTGAAGCTGGACTGCTACTCCCAGGGATTTTCCCACAAAGTTATTTACACAATGTAACTGTGTAAACCATCTGTAGTTAATTACACAAAATTTGAGTATTTCCTCTTCTTGTATTACCCACTATGTAAAGAAATTTGGGTTAGACCCCAAAAAGTAAGCTGTTAGAAAATAGTGTAAAAGTTAAGAGTTGTTTTCAATGCAGCTAAAAATCTGTTTTATTTTCTACAGAATGGCAGGACCTTAGTAAATAATTCATTTGAGCATCTAGAAAAGCACTGACAGGTTCATACAACGTCCTGCTCACCTGGTTCAGAAGAGATACTGAGTCAAAGAAGCTTATTTTTCTAAGTATTTTAGCTGAGCAGGAGTTGGCATGAAAACAGAAGGGAAATGTGCAGAAAGTCAAGGGTTTTTTTATGCTACTTTGTAATTTTTCATTCGTTGCAGCTGCCTGTTAGTACCGTACATGTTCTTATTTTTTACAGTGAATTAAAAGTCAGAGGTTGAAAAATATTCACCTTTGCTTTACTGTTAATTTGTAATGGCAAGTACTTAGAGAAGTAAAACAACCTTTGACCACCTACCCTTAAAGGAGCTGCACCAGATCTCTGAGCTGTTACATGTAAGTGGCTGCATTTCTAGAGATAGTCTAGATATTTCACGAGGAAAAAGTCTGTACTAAAGATTTACCACATTTAAAAGAATCCATTTACAGTCCATATAAACCTGTAGAATAAATAACTGTATCTTCACTGAAGTGTCCATCTCTGCTCAGGCTCCTCCAGCACCACAACTAACTGTGCTGCTGGCAAACAGTCTGCACCAGACAGCCCAGTACCGGGTCTGCCTGACATTGCTGGAACACCACGAGGTCTTGTTAGGACTCATCAGAGCAGGGTGGACGTGGACCCCTCTGCATCTGGTGGGCTGGTGGGGAGTGTGCTGGCATAGAACTTCTTCTGGGAGCGCAAGAGAGGAGTCTGAGTGTCCACGTCCCGGCACGCGCTGCGTTTGAGGGAGAGGAAGACGTGCTGTGTCCAGCCATACACGATGCAGTTCAGAAGTCCCTGGGAAGCTGCTGTCAGAGCCTGGGAGAGAGCACAGGGGTGATCAGGGCTGTGCTGTCAGCCAGCACTGCTGTCAGACCCAGCACGTCATGCTGAGCCTCCTACTACCAGCGTGATTTCACCTGCCTGCATCCCCATGTGATAAACAAATCTCACAGTTATTTTAATCATCTTTGCTAAATTCTGCCTTGGGCACATGGAGCAGCTGGACAGTGGCATGGAGGAATGGCATTTGGAGAATTTAACAGAAAGGGAATAAACTAACTGATTTCTGGGGGTCCTTTCCAGGCCTATTTTCTGCCGTATCCACGGTGCTGTGATTTTGGTTACTGAGACTTTGTCAAGCCTCTAAAAACCACTAACAGAGCTCTTTGCCAACTAAAAGCACAAATCAATCAGATTTATGATCTTTGTGGCTACAAACATGCTTTGTCTGGCAGAGATCAGAAACAGGCAAACATGCATTTTTCCATCCAAGCAGAGGTGAAACAGGAGGTTGCAGAGGGAGACATTTACCTGCAGAATCAGCAAAGCCATGTAGATTTTGCTGTTTGTTGCTGCTGTCAGCTTCAGTATTCCAAGGAGGACAGCTGTGAAAAGGGATGGACAAGAGGGTATTGCTTTAACCCCACCTCTTCGGAGTTCCATTGCCAGGCACTATGTCTTAGGGGGACTCAGCTCTCTGCTAACCTGGGGCCCAGCAGCAGAAGAATGCGACGGGGTAAAAAACCACTCGTTGTTCCACCATCTTAATCATGGCCCACTGCTGGTCCCCCAGGAATCCCGTGGAGTTTACGAACCTTTTGTACAAACCTCGGGCTTGACTGAGTACGACCTGAAAAAGAACAGGCATACGTTGTCATTTGTACTTTGTGCACATGTTCTGACCAGGCTTGTTCATCTCAAACAGAGTATCCCATGATTTTTTTCACCCAAAACCTCATTTCAATCTATCAAACCTTTTCATGGAACAGCATGAATCTCTGTACCTGATCGAGTCTGAACTGCAGACTCTGATCTGATTTGGGCTCTTGTTGACCCATGTTGAAGGTAATCTCTGCTGCCATGCTCTGACCCTTCTCTACCTGCTTTTTGGGATGGGTTGATAAAACACAGGACTCCAGATGGATTTTCTATGGTGGCACAATGATATTTTCTCTCCCCTGCCACCTCTTGGAAAAGGGAAGCAGCGTCACACCGTTCTGCCCCTGAAATTGCCTGGCCACTGGCACCCCTGACAACCTAAGCAAGGGATAAAAACGGGCAAATCTTCTCACACCAGTCACCTGAATGCAATGTCTAGTGTAC
This sequence comes from Aegotheles bennettii, assembly GCA_013398125.1. NCBI lineage: Eukaryota > Metazoa > Chordata > Aves > Caprimulgiformes > Aegothelidae > Aegotheles > Aegotheles bennettii. The sequence goes on along the minus strand of VZRW01009347.1, from coordinate 124,686 downwards.
AAGGGAGATGTTTCTTACCAGAATGGCCATGAAGCTGATCAGGAAGGAAATGAGGAAGACCCCAATGCCATAGAAATGCATGGCCCGGCAAACAGAGCCACTCAGGCTCTGTGGCTCGGTGGTGGGCACAGCCATCTCCGTGTGCATCAAGAGACATCTGCGGGGAGAAAGGGACCAGCCTGAGCTCCTGCTGGGACCCAAGAGCAGCAGGGCTGCTTCAGAGAGACACATGGAGCTTACCCATGCTTCTGGCTGAAATTCTGGTAGCAATTACTGCTGTTGCCCAGGCAAAACACAGGCACCATGAGAAGGAAAGGGATCAGGCTAAGAGGAGAAAGGACAACGGCACAGTTAGGAGTTATTGCACTGCACTGCTCCCACCCCAACCAAACACCACTTGGTTTTTCTCCCAGCACTACAGAGGACTTAAAAATTGTTTTTACTGACACTGTTCTGGAAGAGCATTTTATCAGCTTCACTAATTTCTGCACTTTGATTCATGCAGGCAACACACTGGTAAAGGGAGCACGTTCCGAAATACTACATGTAGTTAATATAGTTATAACTAACTTGGCTGGAGAAAGGCCCTTACATCCACCCCCAACCTCTGCCCCTGAGCTAGGTTACTCTGCTCTTATGGTGAGCTTTACAGTTTTTAGTAAAACTTGCTTCAAAATAAGTAGGAAGGAGAGCTCAGCACACTACAGTTTTCCAAAACCACATTGTTCTGCCCGAGAGAATCCAACCTTACCTAGACGAGATCGTTGCTACTCGGCCAATGCAACTTGCGTAATCTACAACCTGCAAAATCCAAAGAGGATTTGAATTAATTAACCATTAATTAAATGAACATTTCTGCACAGCCACAGGTTCATGGGAACCAGCTCCCAGGCAGCTCTTCAGCAGCAGAGAGTTCTTCAAACACTGATTAATCCCTGGACTGAGCTCAGATGTTTCCTTCCACTTTGCTCTGAATTCACACCGCTGAGTTCAGCCTGTGCTGATTGGCAATGGAGACAACCAACGCTTCCCCCCACCTACTGCCTTCTTCTCCTTCAAGGCTAGAGGATCTGGGAAAGGAACTGGACAAGGAGCAGACACTTGATGAGCTCTCTGGTGTAACTTACTCACTTTTTGTACTGCTCATTCACTTAACCCAGCCCTGTTTCTCAGGAACTTCATGTTCTGGTGAAGAAATGCCAGCGATTTGGAGTGTCCTGGTCTCTGCTCACCAGGAAATGTACTTTGGCACCTGGCATCCACACAGATGCCAATACAATCACCCAACACAACATGGGCACAGCTGTAGTCTTGGGGAATTATGGTAGCTGGTGTGTTTTGAATCAGAGTCCAGCAAGAAGGAAACCAGTCCTACAAGTGGATCCAAACCCTATGGACAAGAGCCCTTGAAATACTGACTGATCTGCCCAGCCTGCTGCTCCTGAAGGAACAGATGGAATATCTGCGATACCAACATTGCAAATGTCTGGAGAAGAGAAAGGCTAGATACAGACATGGGCCCGATGGGTTCACTGGGAAGAGTTGCCTAAGGAATTCATCATCTCACAGCATCAGGAGCACACACTGGCTACAGCGACAGTGGTGCCTCAGTGTTTAGCCAGGTGTGAGGAATGAAACTGTGAGGAGAGAGTTTGGTCATGTGGCATGTGAAGTGTTTGCTTAGCCTGCAACACAGAGTGTATTTTTCTCAGTACTATGTCCTTGTTCACCGGTTCCCAGTGATTCACTGGTTCCCCAAAGGGCTTTTGTAAAGGCCAAGTAATGATGAAGTGAGGACTGGCCACTGTTCACAGAGCCAAGTGGTTCTTTTATCACTAGCTCACCTCCATCATACCTCCTACCTCAAACTCTTACAACACTTACTGACGCTCCCGAATGCTGTATCACACCTGGCAAGGACTGAAATTGTCAGTTCTCAGTTCCAGGCTGTCCAGGCACCCTCTGCTTTCCTGTCCCCTCTGCCATGCACTGGCAGAAGGCAGTGACAGCAACAAACTGGTTCCTCAGCTGGTGCAAATCTCTGTTCTTCTAACTGCAGAAGATCTCCACCCATACCCAGTCCCAAGCTTTCTCTGCTCTCAGATGTACACTGCCACTGCTTTGGTCTTGACAACCTAACCTTTCACTGAGACCCTACAGCTGATCCACCTGACCTCAGTGTGGAGAACACATCCATTCATACAGCCGAGGGGCAGAAGGGCCTTCAAAGTCCTGGTGGTGAGATATAGGGTAATGTACACACCTCCTAAACCCCACCACAACCCCACAGCTAGACCTGGGTACCCAAGGTTGCACGTCAGTCCTCCTCACCTGAGGGGGCATCCGGTGGAGGTTCTGATTGTACTTCACCTTTAGGTCCATGTACAGATGCCAGGTGTAGTTGACAGTGTACAGAAAAGAGGCCACGTAGAATATCTGAGAAGTACAGAGACTATTTCAGTCCTATAATAACCAGTTCCTGCAGCATGATGAACCTGAACTCACCGCTGATGAACCCAAAGCCCATGGGCCATAGCAGGATGCTGAACAGCATCGTGGACTGCCAGAAGTGAGGGTCCCTGCACAGCCCCTGTGCTCACATCTACTGGGTTGCAATGGGACAGAAGAACAGTTCCCAACTTAGACCCCACACAGGCAGCTTCACTCCGGCCCCAAACCAGGGACTAATGACAGCAGGCTGTCTTAAAAATACAAATCTTTGTGACTCGGATCTTTTTTTTGGCCCAAATCTTAGCAAGAAAGGGTTCAAAAGCTCTTTGACCCCCTCTATGCTACATCTGTTAAGAAACACAGCACAGATGCAGCACTTAGGTTTGCTTCTCACACAATGAGCTCACTACACAGTGAATTCACGGAAACACAAAACAATTGCACATTTAAAGAGGAAAGTGGGGTCAGAGAATATCTGTGCTAAGCCTGAGTTAACACCCCAAGAACTCTCTTTTTTCCACGGGAAAAAGAAGAGAAAGGATACAGAACACTGTTGCCCACTGAGAGTTTCACAGCCCTTAAGTCCAGCTTGAGGTGAGACCAAATATCTAAAATTTCCTATAAAAACTCCCAAATCTTTCTTGCATTTGTTTCTGAATTCCAGGCTGCTCCAGCCAGCCAAGTACAAGCAGCGTTGCCTAACCACCCACTGTATATGATGTGTGTGCTGTGTTTGCTACAGGAAACACATGCTTCACTGGCACAGGCAAAGAGGAAGGGCTGGAGAAGTGAATTTTCCTGTGGATTTGTTATCCTTTGCCATCTAAGTCCGGAAGAGTAGTCACTAAATAAACTCAGTCTCCTTCACTGAGTTTGCAGATGCTCTTGTCTGACTCAAGAGGCGGAGTCCAAGGGGCTGCAGGAACATTACAGGGACTTTCCAGCTCATTAGATGAGTTTTAATGAGGGTTTGTTGCCCTTCTTCCAGGGAAGGTCATCAAAACAGTCCACAAAGATCGTTCTCTTGCCCTTCAGACTGCCTTAGGGAGGCTCACCAAATGTCAGCACTGCCTTCTTTCTTGGGAGAGGGAACCAAAAGCCACTTGTGAAGTTGCCAGCAGAAAGTGAAGGGAGTTCTGCTCTCCTGAGCCCTGGCTCTGGGGCTGTGGACAGCCCTGCAGCACTCACCATGAGGAGATACAGCAGGGGCTGGGAGACATGAGAGTCCCTCATTATAACACTTGTGTGGCTCCCCATTGTGCTGGCCAGGGTGAGCAGAGCCTGCCAGGACGTTATTAGGCCACTGGAACTGAACTGGAAAAATGTGGGGGAATTGTGCAATTATAACCACAATCTCTATTCTGAAGTTTATTATTGTAATGCAAAGGCAAGGCAGGGAGGAGAACAAAGTCAAGGGACAGCAGAAGGGAGCAGTATTTACATATCAACCCAGAGCCTGAGAGTGAAACAAGGAAAGCCCAAGAACAAAGCAATCTCCTCCTTTATGACATGGTACGGATGTTGGGGGAGTTCCACCTGCTGCAGCATCAGCCCTTGGTGGTGAAGTGATGGTGAACAGGCTGAATAAGCCAAAACACTGTCCTGCTCCTAAGGCAGTCCCTTGAGACCACCACATCCCATGGGCTGTGGTGTGAGCCTCTCCAAGGAGAAGTAACACCAGCACTGAGCAGTCCTGAGCCTGTCCTCGCCCTTGTCACCCAGTGCCCTTCACATCTTCCGTGTGCTTTGTGTGCAAAGAAGCTGAGTGTGTATGAAACACCCAGGAATGCAACCTCTGCGAGACTTCTCCACTCAGCATGGGCAGAATGGGGCCAGGAGCCATCTGCTCACCTCATTTGGTTCCAGATCACTTCTGTTCTGCAGAAGCTGCTGGTTAAACCTGTTACTGGCTCCTACTTACGCACGAGGTGTTCCCACCACGCAAGGGCATTGCCAGGGTGAGGAAGTGTCCTGCACCATGTCACGTGCACCGTGGTTGCTATGGCAAGTGCTCCATTTGTTTTAATTGCTCCCAGCACAAACAGCAGTGACAGCTCTTGCCAGAGGCAAGCTGGCTCTGCCACCCTGGCCGGGGGTGGAGGTCAGGACGTGGCAGGCACCCTGCACACCCCACCACAGCACCCTGACTGTCCCTCATGGGGCTGAGGCAAAGGCAAGTCCTCCAAGGACTTGCCCAAGGTCACCTCTGCCTACCCACGCTGCCTTTCCCAGTGGGGAAGTAAAGCTACCACCTTGCCCCCACCCCTTGCTGGTGTCCCCATGGAAAAGCAAGGGCAGAAAAGAGTCAGGAGCATAGCATGCTCTCAGTGCCTCCTGTGAGAATTGCTGGTGTATTGTCTACATCCAACCTACTTCTCCTCTAGCAGTGCAACCTGTCTTCTCCAGGCCATGAAAAGATCACAGCAGCATTAAGACCTGTCCCCCAGGCAAAGCTGCAAGGGAAACAGCTCAGAAACACCCTCAGTCCCACACGCTCCTTCCACCTTCTGGCGCTGAGAAGCTCTTCTCATCTTCCCCTGTACATTGTCTAAAACCCATCTTTGATATTGTTCTGTATCAACCCCAAGTGACCAAGTCACCCAGGCCCCACTGCTTCCTCTCTTGACATGAACATATGAAGTTCTGCCACAGCAACACAGGGGAGCAAAAGAAACCAGAGCTGAGCCAGGAGTGGAACAACTGCCCTCACCATCATGAGTGTTATGGTTTTACCCACAAAACCAGCTGTGGAAACCACCCTGGGCTGCAGGCACCCATCCCCAGGCACACCACGGTGTGAATGCTTCCATATGGCACACACAGCTACTTCCCTGGTACGTGGAGAACCTCTCCAGATTCGGATGCTGCTGCTCAGTGAGGCCCTTTCAGTTCCCATCTGGGTACCACACAAGGCTCCCAACAGCCACTTGTTCTTCCCAGCCACATTTTTGTGGATCCTTTAAAAGGAAACTGTTCAGCCCAGAGATCATGGCTTGCAGAGCACTGCTCTGGCCTGAACTTGGCCATACCCTGCGGGCTTTTGAGGAGCAGCGATTTGCAAAGCCTAATGCTGAAATGGGAACTCGGTGAGACGAAAGCAAACTGCCAGGAAAAGGGGATTTCACTCACTACGTTCCAATCCAGCACATGAAATCCAGCTGGAAAGCAGCTGAATTCCTGGGGCACAGGGCTGAGTTTGCGCTGATGGAGCATCCCTGAGCATCCTCGGGATTGTTTGAGAGAAGATGGGGCCAGGGCTGTTTAGATGAGTGATGTTGTAGGTCTGAGCTCAAGCCAATCACAGAATGTGTCTGTTCCTGCCCAGGATGGAGGAAGCAAGAAGAGGAATAGAAAAGCTGCCGTGTGAGAGGCACAGACATCATCGTGGGCATGGGTCCAAGAGGAAATAGATTAAGACCCATCTACAAGCAACCCAAACGCAGCAACCACAAAATCCCATGCTCGCTTTGCCTTCCTCATTGCCTCTCACAAACCAGATGGACCCAAACCCAACATCGTTATCTCTGTTTAACACACCAGGGCAGAGAGATCTGCTCAGCCAAGTTCACACGGGGACTCTCTGCCAAAGCCTGTCCAGGAATAGTCCCCCACGGCCACGCTCTGATCCCCAGTGAGGTTCATTATGGCCAAAGGTGCAAGGTAACAGCGTGAATGGTGATGCCAAGGTTACTCACTTGTCCTGTCGCCTGCAGGTTGTAGCAGATCAGATCCTGCTCAGAGGTTGGTGTGCTGTAGAGAAGGGCCCCAGCCAGCCAGCACATGCCCAGGAACAGGTCGGAGAGGCTCAGGTAGAAAAGAGGACGAACCTGGAAAAAGTGAAGTTGGTCAGGTCTGGGTGGTGGTCTCCAGGTTCCTACAACCACCTACAGCAGCAGCAGCTTTACCCCATCACCTAACCATGCTTTTGTCCTGCAGCTCTCCTGGCAGGACAGCTCTCCTTGCACACAAGGAGATACCCCTCTCAAGCCACCCTTTCTGCCACTAGCAACACCCCAGGATCCCAGAGCAGCAGCAGCTCTTATGGAAAATACCTCAACAGTCCAGAATGTTGCAATTTTGCAGAATGGGACAGAGGAGAAGTGATGTTATTTCTTAAATCAAACTTTTGGTAAACACAAACCCTTCTTCAAGTCTGAAATCACCCAAAACAGATGTTTTTCAGTTGGTGACTAAGGCTGAATCTGTTTTACATGCCAGATTAATTTTCACCATGAGTCTCTCTGCTGCACACTGCATCTTTCTGGAATGGAGTCGCGTCCCCTCCAACAGCAGTTTCCAGCCCATTTCCAGTTTGGAAGCCCTGGCCAAAAGGACTGTAAACACTGCAGGAAAACATTTGTGCAAAATTCTGGCCAACATTTTCATTGTTAGTGGGAGAGCAGACACTGAAAAAGCAGCCTAATTATCTTAGATTCTTAATTGTAGTCCTTGGTACATAATTTTCAGCATCCTGGAGATAAAACGATGGGGTTTTTTCACCCCACAAGAAATTAAAATGCTAAACACAGCATGGAAACATTTCAGGAGACCTAGAGTTTAAGGTTTTTTTTTTCCATGGAACTGAGATTTTAGTGAGATTTGCCTTTAAATAAATATTTAAGTAAATGTTTGCCACCCATCGCGTTGTGTGACACTTGTGTTGTTCCCCCGAGCAGTAGGAAAGAGCTTAATAAGACTGACAAGGGGTGAAGTAGATCTGATTGAACCAGGTCTGTCCTTATGGCACAGTTTGGGGGGGATCTGCCTGTTGCTAACTAAGTATCTGGAGCTGGCACACATTGATGCATTTATGTGTCTTTTAACCAGGCTTGTCCTTGCTGCTGCAGGTCACAGGTGTGACAGGCTGGGGACATCATCCAGCTTGTGAGCATGACAGGTTAAAAATCAAGCAGCTCTGCATTAAGCAAAGAAACAACTTCTGCAATCAAACAGGTGACTCCTTTCTCTAGCAACAAGTGTCCTTGGAGCAAGGCACCGCTGTTTGGCTGAGGAGCTGTTTTGGCACAGACCTAAATAAAGAAGTAGGTGACACAGTGGTAAGGGAATGGCAGCATGGTTCTTCCTTGAAAAAGGGCAAAGAAAAAAAAAACTCAAATGGTATTTATAAAATAGAGGAAGGGGATGTAAGGACGTAATGATTCAGAGGAGCTGCCATGCTGGAGCACACGTGTTGATTTAGCCACTGCTCAGGGCCATCTGCCTGCCCAGAACCTGTTGACATTTTTGGTTGAATTGTTTGTTCGTTGCTCACCATCATCTCTCCTGAATGATTTAGCTCAGACTGAAGAGTTTTATCGACCCCCTAGAGATAGAAAAGCTTCAAGAATGCAGTCTAGGCTGGGGAGAGGAGGGGAAGTGTTTACAACATTGTTGTCCTGCCAGCCTCCGAGCTGTTTATTTTTAAACATTTTGCTCTGAAGCCTCATGACTCAGGGAATAAGCTGTTTGTGACTAGCTTTGACATGAATCTCTTCCAGCTCTTTGTTTACAAATTTCCACTTAAGAGCAGAAATATGGGGACAAGGCGATGGGGAAGTTACTGTTAGATTTTGCCACTTTGGAAACACCAGCAACGGATCTCCCCTGGCAGCAGAACAAGAGCCTGGGAGCCTGATGCTGACAAGTCCACTCCAGCTGGTGTCCATCCCTCCTATCGGATTGGCAGAAATAATCTGAGCAGGAACATCTGGACTCCCTCGAGCAGGAAGGGTCCATCTGTGACCTGGAGCCATGTATGGCTCCCAAGCGGCTGGAGTGTGGCCACAGCCACATCATATGACTAATAAATAGCACAAGGGCTCCTGAGTAATGAGGACTTCTAGCCATGGAAGTAAACGGGCCAAGGCTGCTGAGTCACGCCAGGACACCTGCCAAATCCAGCTCTCAATCACACCAGAGTGGAGGACCCCAGGAGGGAACCACGTCTGGAGCTCTCCAGGTGCAGGAGATAGGATAGAGGCAGCCTTTGGCATGCACCTCATGCAGCATGAGCTCAGGCAGGTTTCCCATCCCAGCACCAAGGGGAAGTCCCAGCCTTCCTTCCTCTGGGGAATGCACGAAGATCTCCACAGCTCATTCTCCATGTGCTGTGCACAGCATTTCCAGGACCCCAGGAGCAAGAGTGTCCTGCACCTTGTAAGGGGTGCACATTTGCCCTGCAAACCTGGACACATGTTCTCCTTCCACCCTGCTTCATCCCATGGTGTGCCAGTTGTTAGCCTGACTGCATGCCTTCCTTCTCTGGGGATAACTCACTGCATTCCCTGCAAATCCTGTTCTCTGGGCTGCAGACCAAACCCATGATGTGCAAAGACCATTGGAGATGAAGGAAGGACCAACACAGCTTTGTCACAACACCGCTGCCAGCTCTGCTGTCCTGCTCTCAGCAGTAACCTGTTATCTGCGTGGTCCAGGCTGGGCTGCAAATCCTGGACAACAAACCCCAACCTACAGCAGATGAGCTCCATGCACTGCCTTTGGTGCATGGACAGAGGGACACTCCCTGGCAGGCTTGGGATGATGGAGGTCCATAGTACACGTTAGCCATCGGATGTGTCCCTCCATGTGTGAGGCACTTGGGACACGCCAGGTTCATGTCCCACACAGACAGTCCCACCAAAGGGAAGGTTCCACCTGAGCCCCACTACTTCACCATTAGAAATGTCCGTGACTCCTGCGCATGGCCAAAGCCCCACCTCAGCACCCAGCCCAACGAGCTGCTCTCCAGCCTGGTCTCTTTTTGTCCAGACACCGCAGCATCTTTGAGTTGCATCAGTTTTAGTAGCACAGCAGCCTGGAGAAACCACTTGGGAACACCTGAAGGTGAACACCTGGAGGTACAGTTCCTACAGGGGCATCTCCAATTTGCACCCCAGCAACTTCATACACAGCTCCTCAGCTCTCCAGGTGCTTTGCCCCACTGAGGAGGGGGACACACCAACACATCCCCATTCCCAGGGGTGCCTGGAGGACTTTCCCGGAGAGCCTGAGGAACCCACTTCTCCGGTTTGAGGTCAGCCCCATCAACAACCACCACAAAGGGCCCGATCCTTGGCGAGCCCCTCGCCTCCCCGCTGCTAAACACGGTTTAACCACGCAAACCCGAGCCCTAGAGGGGTCCCTGACCCACGGGGGGGCTTCGCTCCACGCAGAGCCCACCCGGGAGGCACCGGCCCCGCGGACCTTACCTCGGGGGACCGCACCGCGTCCTGGAAGACGGCGTAGGCGATGATGGAGCTGGAACCTACAACGCTGAGAAAGCAAAGCAGGGGTCGGACAGGAGCGGGGCGGCCCCGCCGCGTCCCGGAGGAGCCCCGACCCCGCAGCGCCCGTACCTGAGCATGGCCATGGTGAACTGGATCCACTGGAGAGCCGAGTAGACCTGCGGAGAAGCAGGGGGAGCTGGGCACGGGCTCTGCGGGCAGCCACAGCCCGGGGGGCCGGGGCAGGAGCGAGCCCGCAGCTCCCGGGGAGGGGATGGGGGACGGGGCAGGGTCCCGGGAGCGGGGACAGCCGCTGCCCCCGGGGGTCCCGGTGCTGGCGGGGCTCGCTCACCTCCTGCCAGCCCCCGTCCAGCCGGGCCGCCT
>VZRW01009347.1:79420-109178 GCA_013398125.1 Aegotheles bennettii | reverse complement strand
GCCCGCCCCCCGCACCGCCCCGCGCTCCGCGGGACAGCGGCGCTGCTCCACCGCGGGCAGCCCCGTCCGGCGGGGGGGGAGCTCCGAGCTGCCCCCCAGCAGGCATCATCCCGAACCCCGGCAGGTGGAAAGCCACGAGCATCCCTCCGCGTTCATCCTCCCTCTCCACATTTATCTCGGTTTTCTGCTTGCTCTGCACCAGGATAAGCCGGCTTCACCCGACACTGCGCTTCCAGACCATCCCGGCAGAGAAAACAAGAGGCAGCAACATCACTTTGTAACGAAACTGACTTTTATATAAATTATAAACCCATCCAGTTTAAAGCAGATCATTTGCAGTTGTGTCACTTAAATCCGTAGAAGGCTGAGGCATACATTATCTTCTACAGTCATAAATTAACAATGGGTAATCAAGGAAGAGAAAGTTCAGATAAGGCTGCAGATACAACAACAAAAAAAACCCCTCTAAGATCACTAGCGGTTAAAATAAAGTCATGATTATCAATGATTGCAAAATATAAATGCAATTTTTGAACAGTTAAAAAGTACAAAAAATTATGGGCAACACAAACAGGCATTGTACACTGTCCTGTATGTAGACAAAGCAGGGGAGGACTTCTGACCTTCATCTACATCAGACATCGAGTTTAAGCAAAGAGAAGAGTTGAGGAAATCTGTAAAAGGATCGTGGCTCATGATCCCAGTAGTATAAAAGCAGTATTTTTTCAGTCTGTAAACAGTAGTCTTGGTAGCTTCTTCTAGGTCTGTTTTTCAATTCGCCACAAAAAAAATAAAATAACCCAAAACAAACAAACAAAAATCCCAAGAGTGGAGAAGGGAGAACAGCAGCAATGGATTATAGTTTGAATTTATCATCAGGTCCCAGTGGGACGTAGTCTGGAGGGGAAATGCTCTTTTGTAAGAAATATAGAATATATTTAACTGTACACAATTTATAGGGGAGAGAAATCCTCCCTCTCCCTCAGCCAAGCCACAGCCATCTGTGTACACCACCTCCTCCTATAGAGAAACTACAGCGTGTGAAGAGATGGCACCCAGCTTTATAAACACCCAATCATCAAAAACTGCATTTGTTTGACAAACTTATAGTTCACCAGTGGCTGGAACTGGAGAGGGGACAGCAGCCAGCATGGAGCAGCAGTCAGTATTCCCAGTGCTGGCACGGGGATGGTTTGAGTGACCAGCACACGCCGTGCCAACGCCGCGAGGGGAAGCAAGAGCAAGCCATGGTTCCATCTCTCAGACTTTGCTTCAGATGCCACACGTCCCTCCCCAGCAGTTTCAATTCTGCTTTTAAAGACAGCTGATACACAAAACCTATTTTTAAAGCAAGTTCTGCTTTCCAGCACATGGGAGGATTTGAAAAGCTTGGTTCTATTAACCTTAGGCTTCACTTACGTTTCCACCATTGCTCATGGATACGACCGGTTGAATTCAAGCTGTTGCAGCAGCAGTGGAAGGAAACTCCAGCATAAGCCAGCCCCTGGACTGTCCCCTGGGGATGTGGGTGCTGTGCCAGCTTTGCATTCCGTGCTGGTGCCTGCACAAAGCCCTCTCCACCTACCACTGCCGCGGGGGAGGGAGGGGACAGGGACACGGGCGAATGGAAAGGGGCAGTGCAGATTTCTGGCTCAGTACTTCTCCAGGCATTGCACCATCTCAACAATGGGACTGTTCTCACCCTACACATGCCACAGGATCAACTTCAGACATCTGTCTTGCTTTAATTTCAGGAGCACACCCTTCTTCCCAAAAAGGTACTTCTATGCAACACAGAAGAGTTCAGTTGTGGAGTTTTTTTGCTCTTTTTTCAGGAAAAGTATTACTATAAAACAGACTTAACACATTTTGGTATTCCTCCAGCCCAGAGCACTTACCAGACATTGCAATTAAACCACCAGGACATCTATTACAATGTAGACAACCTGCAGACAATTCTTCTTTCCCTTTCAGGATGGGGCAAAGCAAAACTAAATCCATTAAGAGCAGCAATGTGATTTTTTTTTCCATTTTTTTTTAAACATGGGATTTATTTTAAAAAAATACTCTCATCAACATTCTAGCATTACTAAAAAAACATACTCAGAAGAGGTGACAAAGGTAGGATTGTCAGCTCCCTTCAAACTTTAAATATAGACTTCAGATACTAGCTGCTTTAAATCAGAAGATGAGGAATCTGTAGTCTGACCTGTCCCTTGTATTGCAGGTGCTTGTCACTTCTTTGCCTGTCAGTTTTAGGCTGCATTACTCCTTTAAAATGAAAAAAAAGAACAAAAAAAATAACAAACAAAGAAAATCCAAGAGCAGAAATGCAGATTCAGCAGGAGCAGAGATGCAATTGCACTAACAGAATGCCTAAGGACCTACCACTGGAATAATCAAAGTTCAACTGCAAAAAGCAAGCGTACAGTTACAAAAAGTATTCTCAGCCTCATACCACAGCGGAAGCAAAAGTTACCTCTGCCAACTTAAAACCAAAGCCGATAGGATTTCATTTCTATTAAAATATTTAAGTCTTAAAGTTTCAGTAATCTAAATACACTTTTTAAAAGTCATGATGATTGCTGTTTTACATTGAACTGACATGAAATCGGACCGCAGTGTCAGACTCCACTGCAGCTATTATATACAAGGTTTCTGGTTTTGACTTTTTTTTGCTGAAACACTGATTCCCATCTCTCTCTCTAAAGCTTGACAGCCAAGTTTGCTCCTTATCAGTTTTCCCCGAACATGAAAACAACCTGTGTGCACACTGACACCACCTCTTCCCTCCAGCAGCTCTCTCCTTAGAGGAGCCTGCCCGAGCACCCGGCGCGGCTTGCTCCCACCCTGCGAGGGAGGGCTGGGCTCTGCTGAAGGCTGGGCACAGAGGTGTCCCCCAGCACAGCCTCACCTCTCCCCACCTCACCAGCACACCGAATTAATTCAGCAGGACCGAGTGGCTCGTGGAGGAAATCAGCAGCTCTGAAACGGGCTCGTTTCGTTGGAGGCGGCTGAACGTGGGCATCTACAATTTCTGCATTTCTAAGGCAAGGACCATACAAAAATTATAAACACTGTATGGTGATGAAAATACAACTCCTTTGAGATATATGCTTTACACTGGATTTCTATTGCTGCTTCTAGAGACCATCTCCAGTTGTTGCTAGAGATCAAAAGGGAAGAAAGTTAATTTTCTCCTGTTGCAATATGCCTATGAACATGTATAAAAAGTGGTCAAACCCCGATAAGGGTCCCTGCTTCTCATTTATGTACAATAATTTAAATCAGCTCAATACATCTGTAATATCTAAAAAAATTGGTTTATGATTTTAAGTCCTTCATGCAGTATGAGGAAGTTCTGGATTAAAGTGATGGTATATTGAATGTTGCTTCTGTCTGGGACTCTGGTGTCACTCCCCTGTGGAGTCTGTCAAGGATGCATTTCTCAGATCTTTAGTTTTTTAATGGTATCGAGTCTCTTTTTCAGCAGCTCTCCAATTTCCTGAACTGAGTGATGGTAACTGCTCTGGACCTTCCCTTGCACAGTCTTTGTAAACTTTTTTTCTTCCTGCAAAATGCAAAAGAAAAATCATTCACTCCACAGCTTAAACTCTTTAAATCCTCTCATTAAACTTCCCCCGCCATCTAAAAGACTGGTAAGAAATTAAAGAGGACCAGCAGTGTAAGTTTACAAAGAGAATGCCATCAGCACAGAATTCCTGCAGGTACTGGTACTGCCCAGGCAGGGCTGGTAACATGTTAACAATCCTTCAAACCTTCTGGAAACATCCTCCTGCAAAATATTTGTGGCTGAAATCGAGAGTGCCTGTAGCATTTTATTTTAGTCAGCATTTATTAAATTAGAGAATTTCTTACACAGAAAAATGAAGTCACTGGTAGTGAGCTTTCCCAAAGGGATTAGATTCCCTTTAACGGGCAGTTTTCTAAAATGCTCATGCTAAAAGGCTTCCAGGAGGACGACCATCACGCAGCACTGCTGGCATTGCTCCTGGCACTGACCTACCACGAACGATGCTGTGCTTCTGTCTGCAGAAAGAGCAAACTGGTACCCAAAGCAGCAGCCAAATCCACTGCTCTGTCAAGAGACAACTTGCTATCAGATGCCTTCTGCAGACTCAGATAATGAGCAAAAGAGCCTGAGGAAACCAATCCAGTGTGGGAAAATCTGCTGTCAGTGGCAAGGTCCAGCTGACGTATTGCCAGCATCACTCCATCCACACCAGAATTTTCACTGATACCTGAACACGAGGGTTTTTCAAAAGCACCTTTTAGCTCTGAACACCCGGAGCTGCACACATGGCTCCAGGTCTGAGCAGATCTGTACAGACTGCGTTTGTCAGGATTTACTGCAACAATGTCAAACAACAAACAGGACAGCAAATGTCCTGAACATAGGAAAAGCTGCAGACTCCCACAGATGCTTCTGCTCAAATCCATGTGAATCTAACAGCTGGGCTTTGCAGATCTGCCTTGTGTAGTAATTTAATGCCTTGCATCAAAGGGAAGGTGGGGGGATTTGCTGACTCAGCAGGAACCAGAAAAATTAAAGAACAATTAGCTAAAAACATCTCATCCCTTTAAAGTGAAGATTCTTTGATGATATTAAGAAAATTAATGGTGTTGCTAACCTGTCTATCACCAAGTTTAACTCTTCTCTGATTGCCATGGCTGAAAAAGCCAGACTTCCTCATCAGGCCCATGCTTCACATGTCTAAATTTGGCACAAGGACTGCAGATTGCTCCAGCCTTTGGTTTTCCCCTAGATAGCTAGGGGCGAGGGAGTTGCCACTTGTTTTTCTTTAAGCATCAAGTAATTGTGTCCAAGGAAGTGACTAATTGGCAGTAGGTGAATCTCAAATGTTTCCTGGAGTAAATATTCACATCCATTATGGCACGCTAAAAATACAGATAATAGAGTGAGCCATATCACAGACAACAAAATGATGTTAAAACCTTAGGTTTTTCCTCACTAACATACCACAGTTTCAAATTCCTGTGTTTAGATCTCATTTTTTGAGATTTTGTGCAGTGAGCTAGAGCTGATCAGATGAGGCAAAGTCACTGTCACTATAAAAAAAAACCCTAACTCACCACTCCCAAACTAAGCCTTCTAACAGCCTGATCCCTCACTTCTGGTTAAGAGCAATAAGTCAATCATAACAGGTGGGGGGTTTTTTTCTTTGCTTTCCTTTTTTTTCTTCCAGTAAAACTTGTTATGCCATAGGCACGTACATACAGGTCACCATGGGTCACACACAAATGTATAGATTACACAAGTAATGATGCAAGTTCTTACCTGTAAAAGCAGAGTGTCCTTGAGGGACAGCTCTTCAAGTTTTAGTGCAGTCAGAATTATTTCAAGCCCTTTGATGTGATCTATTACATTGGAAGTTAACGTCTGTAGTTCAGTAACATAATCCAGAAAATGTGTAAATATAGGTGGCTATGAAAACAAATACATTTATAAACACATATTAATGCCTATTCAAATGACTGATTTTTCTTTCGGTATAAATACAGATTGAGGATGGGGGAAGAAAAGAAAGGAATATTGTCTACCATAGCTACACTGCTTTCTTTTTTTTTCTTCTTCTTTTTTTGCAGGTTGGATTTAAAAGGTCGGAGGACGCTGTCACAGTAACTTGATACCCACAGGGCAATGGAGATCGTCTGGAAAAAAGGTACAAATATGTTATGAGCTGCATTTACAGGAGGCTTCTAAACTCATTTTAGTGTTCCTACTGATAAAACTCAGAGTAGTTAGCATATGCAACAAAAACTCCACTTTTATGAGTGACTGAAATCAAAAAACCTTCACTGTGTTTTAGCCCAAACATTTCCACCCTAAAGCACTCCAAAATTTCTAGTTTCCAAAGAAAAAAAAATACCTCAACAAAGAAGACTAGGTTTTCTAACAGGTTTGGATGAGTTTTCAAGGTGCCATCTCTGACTTCAATCAAATCACCTTTACATTTATTGAACAAGTCTGAAAAGACAAAAAGAAAAGCCTTTCTCAGGACATGTAGATCCACTTCCATGTGTTTTCTGTACAGTATGTATCTCAGAGCACTGTGCAAAGCTGTCAGAGGACTGAACACTAAGCTGCTAATCATAAATTTGGCCAAACCATCTCGAGGAAGGTCCAGCTCTGAAGTTTCCTCTGAATTGTGTTTCATTACAAACGGTACCTCCACTCTCATTTATCAGCACACTTGGACCAAATTCCAGGCAGACAGCAGTTGCTACGACTAGGCTGCAAGGCAGTGAAATGATAGGATATGACATTCTGCAGCATGCAACAGCTCCATCATCACACAAGCCAAGGGGAATCTCAGCCGCCTTCTCAAGTCTCTTTCAAAGGGGTCTGCAGATGCATTAACACACTCCCTGTGATTGCAGCACACTCAGCAGCACCTCCACAGAGCACCATGAAGCACTCCCTTAGCTGTCAGTGCTTATTCTTGAGTTACTATTTACCTGTTAGTCGTTCTACTAAAGACTTGAAACTATTCCCTATCCTCTCCTGGATTTCTGCTGAATCTTCTGAAAGAAAAGAAAAGTAGCCATAAGCTGCAAGTTTGTGTATTTTCTGCTTCCAGAAAACTAAGAGGCATTTAAATGTAATTGTGAGTTAGCAGTCAAAACTGCTTTCAATGAGGATCCAGTGTTGCATTAACATACACTGTACAAAAACGAAGATTCGCTTAAAACGTTAAATTAAGGCATCATCTCCCAGATAACTTCAGTGTCATCCAAAAAATTAACAGACAGGTGACAGTCTGGGCCTCCATCAGACAACACCTAGTCATTTCCAAACTAAGCAGAGCCCCACCTCGCTCCCTCCCACCACATGTCACCACAATCTGGTTAAACCCCTGCCCCTCAAACACTTACCTAAGCCATTGGTATCTAGTTCATAAATATCACTAACAAGATAAAACAAGCTAGTCTGGCATTGACAGCTGCCATTACTGAAGAAGCCAGCCATTCGGGTAGGAGGAGGGCCAAGGACAGGATACTAGGCAAGAAGCAAAGAAAAAGATAAAGGTGTTGCAGCTTTTCCTTATCCAGAACACAGTGTTTGTCTCTGGCACATCTCTCAGTCAGATTCATACACTACAAACTCAGGGTCAGTTACGTGCACTCTGCAGCCTGCTGGACGTTACAAGATGCATTCAGTTTCTCTGCTTGCATTCACGTTCATTTAATATTTGGGGATAGTTTTTTTTCCTTAACGGGTACCTGAATTTTTTGTTCTAGAAACTTCTTCCCTGAATCCACTGCCGCTTCCAGCTGCCGAAGCAGGGATCGAATTGTATCGATCTTGGACGAGACGCCGTTCTCTGCAGTCTTTTCAGAGTTCTTTGGTTGAATAGTGTGACTAAGAGTTGGGAGTCCGCTCACTAGCCTTAAAGTTAAAGACCGGATTCGCAACCACATGGTTTCTTCCTCCAGTGAGAGTTTCCTGTGTTCTTCAGAGATGTCCCTAGAGAAAGGCACCAAATGCTTTCAGACAAATGCCTCAATTTTGCAAAGTAGCAAGCTTCACTCAGGTACAAAAGCCAACTCAAAGTTATCAAGTACTCTATGGAGTGGTCAGAAATACAGAAAACTGTGTAATATGTAAAAAGGCAGCACTGCTGAGGTGATGCATGATGCTCGTTATGTTTGCTGTTAGCCAGCCCAGAGAACACTGAAACAGGGCAGTTACACTGTGGATTTTGCTTGCCCTGTGTGCTGTAAGGAAAAGGTGTGGCTCTATAGGTGAGGATATTTCTATACCCACCTGTCTTTGGGATCCCAGTTAAACAAGACTGTCAGGTCTCTGTTGTCACGCAGATCTTTCCATGGAATGTCATCCTCCTCTGGGCTCAGGCTCATGGACTTTATACTCTCTTCTAAACTGGTTGATCTGCACGTAAGAACAAGCACCATCAAACCAAACATTTGACCACTGGAAACAGAAAGCACAGCTCACTAACAGGCCACATTCTCTCCACTGTTCAACCCTTCTGATGTCCCAGGTGTCACACACACATCACACTGATAAGGATGCTGAAGGGGAGAGCAGATGAGCACCAGAGAAGCAGCTCACAGGGTTTTGCCAAAGAGCTGTAGGTGCCACCCACTCTGGTCTCGCAAGGCCAGTGTTCTGCCTATGCACAAGTTTTCCCACGTACAAGGTGCTGCACTTATCTCTGCTGTACTTACATATTTGCTTCAAGTAAGAGGTCTAACAGCATCCGCTCCGTGCGAACTTGCGCGAAGTGAAGGGAAGAGTTCAGCCTGTTCCTAAATGCAATGAATTCTGGGATCTTCTCAAATGCACCATACTTGTAGGCTTGAATGATATATTCTGAGGTCTGGAAGAGAACACACACCATCTCTGTATTAGTTACTTCCTTGAATTCAGAATAACCAGAGTTTATCAAGGTCACTGCCAAGAAATTGCATTTCTGTGGTTCTCATTAACCCAGAGGGACAGATGTAGATCCACTCTCAGTCCCTGGGAGAAGCTTCCACTTTTGCTCGCCCGAGTCACCCCAGCAGTTTTGCTGCTTTAATTTGAGAATGCCCAGATGCTCCACCAGGCAGTGGGATTTAATAACCAAACCAACCATCACGTTGCTGTCACCACTGAGACTGAAAAATACTCTAAGAGGTGATTTTAGAAGGCTCTTTTTTTTTTGAGATGCATTATTCAAATCAGTCTCATTGCAAGAAGCACTTTCAGGCAAAATAAATATATCCCAGATTTTCTGGAACTGGCTTAGATGCACATCACATATTACCACAACAGATTAAAAAAATTACTCACACGTTTTTTTATTTCTCTTTTTTATTAGATTTTTGAATACAGCATCACAAGATCATATCACGCAGTGTATACACGTTACAGTACAATCTAGACACCAAAGGAAACTGTCAGGGTCCGTGGGGTAGTTTGCTTCCCCTCTGATGAAATGCAGCTATACAAGGCACGCAACTGATATTTCACATCAGTCCAAGTAATCTCCAGAAGGAGATCTGTATGACAAAGGAGCTCTAAAAGCACTGTGTTTTAAAGAAAAGTCCTAACTGTAGAGACAGAGTGAACAATTTATGCTCCCAGTCAAGACAGATGGCTGAATTTTTTTTTTAAAACATCAGAATTACTCCACAAGTGAGAAATTCTGGCAAACGAGGTATTTTCTCCTGAACAAGATTATGGAATGTACTGAAGATGCAGGCCTCTGGTTAACTGAACTTTACATGGTACTAACAGACTCGACCTGTCTGGAAGGCTCTGAGAGGCTAGAAGTTAGCACTCCCAGCTGAAAGCCACCTTCCTTTTTTCCCCCTCCAAAATCAGGAATGTCCTCTAGGCAGCTCTGTCTTTTTTTCCCTAAGAAATTTGGTTATTTGCACTGTATGAAAAAAATATGCCAAATATTCAACCACGTACCCTGTGCCAAACAGCCTTGCAGAGTTCATTGTCAGGCTGCGGGACTGCGCTATGGGTGCTAATTCAACTGCATCGGCGTGGTTTTTAAATCCCCATAGGACACGTTGGTGTTCTGTTTGCCTGCAGTATCTGGAGAAATTAAAGACGGACGGACACAAGAAAATTAGAGAGATTACTCGTGATTCTGCATATTTAAAGGAGGACCATCTTGAGAAGGGTTAAGTTGCCTTTTTAGTTTTGGCTCAATCTAGCAATGCTGCCTTCTCTCTCCTCTCTGTCATTGGAATCCTCTCCTAAAGCAGGAATATTCTGCCAGGACTGCACAGCATCCTAGCTGGCTGCTACTCACAGGACACTCTTAAACAGACTGAACTTAACAGCCTGAAGTCAATCAAGTCAGAAGGAAAACACACTTATCCAAAGAAACCAGTAGCTGTATTTTAATGCCAGACCACTTCATCTCTATCCCACACTTCCTAGGCAGAGTCCCACACACAGTGTGCTGCAGGACATGCTCTTCATGAAACACTCAGCAGACATTCCACCTATCTTAAACATCAACCTAGAGAGGAGCAGGCAGTATCTGAAATCAGGTAAAAAGGTAACTTTTAAAGGATAGTCCTCCTTTAACATTGCAGTTAGATACTGTTATGGGACTCAAACGGGAAGCTGGTATCAGGACCCTGAGTAGGAAGGGGCAACCCCAGCAGAACCACAGCAGCACAGAAACCGGTAGCAGATTCTGACCTACTGATACTTGGGCCATGTCTTATGGTAAGGGACCTCTTTTTTCCTCTCCACTCTTGACATGCCATCATCCCAGATGAGCAGCACCCTGAACTGAGCCTTCACCTCCTGCAATTGGCACCTCACAGTTGGTTGTAAGGGTACTTGCCATTTGCAAATTAGTACAGCTTTTGACGCATTTCCCAACTAAAGGGACCTCCAGGTGATTACCACTGGGAGCATCCGGGACACGCAAGAGATTTGGCTACCCAAGGTCAACAATGGCTCGTGGTCACAGTACTCTGTCTCCAAGATGAGACACGATGTGAGTGGGTTCCAAAGTCACATAATGCTGATTGCACCCCTTCTGCAATTTCAGCCTCTTCAGGTGTGGCAGCAAGGCAGCTCGAACCGTTCAGGCACTGCCTTCTCAAGGTTTCTGGAACATCAGTTGAGCAGCGTTTTCCTGGCAAGAGCACTTGAAACGTGGCTGTCTTGGTCTGCATACAAATGAAGCTACTGGAGACATCAGCTCTTCTGCTGCAAGCATCTTTATCATTCATGCCAAAGAGAATAACATTCTTCCAGGGTAAGCACATCTGACGTTACTTCAGGTTGTCTTCCAGGGAAAGATGATTTCTTGATGCTTTACAATGCAGTGTTCAAAGCAGACAAATCACATTTGATAAGTTTTTTCAGTTTGCTTTTTTCACCTGGCACCCAGCAGTCAAAGGTTTAATTCAAACAGTTGGTTCTGTGACTTTTAAACAAGACTGAACAAGTATCTCATATAAAAAAAAAAAAAGCTGCCACTACCAACAACAGACACATAGGAGAAAGCTGTCTGGAACAGGGTTTCACTCCAGCACAAAACATTGTACCCAGGAACCCAAAGACTTTTAGCAAGTAGGATCAGTGCTTAGACAACGAGCAACTAGGGGAAGCCAAGAGTGAGCTCTCACCACACAACACACCCGTTGCTCTGTGCACCCCACTCCCTACAATGACATTTCTGTCAGACACAGGTTGCAGGAACTCAGCATCTACCTTCCAGGCACACGTAAACAGCAACTGGTGTCTCATACACAGGGAAAACCTGGGCTGCCAACAGAGCAAGGGTGTTCTCTGAGGGATTACTCTGTGAGCATCTTTACTATTCAGTATAGACAAGTCTTGTGTTTTTATCTGTTTCTGAGATGGTGGCAAAGCAAGTTGTGTGACTGCAGAGCCTCCAGAGCCAACTTAGCCTGGAAGAGTTACAGCGGGATTGGATCTTGGTTTCTTATGAAGTAAAACAAAAATAATTTTCTTCACCTACCTCACAACAGTGATCAAACTCTAAATTATAAACATACAGGATGTATTCCCACTCCTCAGAGTGGGACTGCCTTGCAAGTTCTAGGGAGATGGACTGACACACTTCCCTGCCACAATTCCAGACTATGTCTGTCCCTATTTGTCCCGTACATTTCTACCAAGACTTCAAAAAGGTATCATTCCACTGTTCTCCTACCTAACTCGTTTTTCATGACTCCATGGGAATTCTGAAACAAAATGGGCATTTTCCCTAGGAATGCATGAGAATGTACATCAGAGTGTATTTTTCAAATCCAAGTATTGACCAGTCCAGTTAATAATCAGCAAGTTACAAAAGCATGCTAGATGCCTAGGGCACTACATTCATTTTAGGAAGCATCTGATCTCTTTGGAGCAATTCAGCTACTCTCCCCTCACTATCTCCTCTATTCCAGCCCCAAGACTCTCATTCAAGACAGATTTCTTTTCATTCATACACTTTCTGGGGTGATTTGAACAAAGCAGATAGTTCCCATTAGCACAAGTCCAGGTTTTGCAATTTGATTCCATTGCTTCAAAATAACGTGGTTAGTCACGGGCTCTGCTCTGCCTTCAGTGGAGCTGAGACTTCAAGACCCAGTTCTTCCCCTCCGAAATCCTCCCACCTTGCTCCTTCCACTTTCTGTACCTTCTGAAGTGATGTGCATTCCTCCCCATCCCTGTGTACCCAGGGCAGCCATCATTAAAACACACTGCTTTAGCAATTGTGATAGAAAGGACTTGTAAGCATGCCACCACCATGCTGACCCACAGCCCCGGCTGCCGTGTGACCTTCCAAAATGCCAGGAGTTATGTGACACCAGGACTTCTTTTGCCACGTGACACTGCACTTAAATTATTACATAAAAATCACAATCCATTCATTTAAAAGTAAACATACCACTTTTTGCACGTATCATTCCTTTGTGTTATCAAACACTACATCTCTGTAAGCCCTTACACAGATTCTGTAAGGCATCTTCACATAACTGCTCTGTTACTAGGACACAGAGGTTTCTCTCAACTTACATCTTTCTGGTTGGAGTGGAAAAACCTGAGTGCAAAATTGCAGGATTGGGATGCAGCAGCGTAGTGGCCCAGGGACTCTGCATAGCGCGTCAGAAGGTAGCTGCAACACAACACAGCCCAAGTCAAACATCAGCACATGACCCTGAGGAGTCCCGAGTTTCAAACACGGCTCTGAACACAGAACCTCAGCATAGTTCAGGTTTAATGAAAAGCCTGGAGATTTAACAGACAGCAATCACAACAGTCACATTAAAATTTAGGCTTTTAGCAGTAACGGAAGGAATTATTCATTTTTTAAAAACAGTGTCTGGGGGCTTGAAGTTCCTCCATCCACCTGGTTAAGTGTGCAAGAGCTTTACTTAGAGACCCACAGACACACTGACCAAGGCAAGGCCACTTGGGATGTTTGTTTACCTAGCACTCCTCAGGCCAGAACCCCGAGCTATGACTGGAATCAAGATACACACTTCACAAATTTCTTTCAGATTCCCTTTAGTTAACACTCCAAAACCCCCAAATTGATCAAAATCACACAGGAAAGACACTTCACAGG
This sequence comes from Aegotheles bennettii, assembly GCA_013398125.1. Classification (NCBI taxonomy): domain Eukaryota; kingdom Metazoa; phylum Chordata; class Aves; order Caprimulgiformes; family Aegothelidae; genus Aegotheles; species Aegotheles bennettii. The sequence continues at coordinate 96,066 of VZRW01009347.1, read as the reverse complement.
CAGTGGAGCTTCCTACAGTGGATGTATCTCATGTAATTCCAAAGCACTTTTACACAACACCGTATAAAAATCTGGTAATCTGCTGGCTTTCAGCAGCAAAGGAAACCGAAGATCTCAGGACTAGTTAGTGGAGGGTGACCATCACCAATTATTCTGAGTATATACTACCCACCCGATGGTGTCGTGCTGGATGTGTTTCGCATCAAGGCTGGCATAGAGCTCTGCAACAGGTTCGAACGCACCCAGCCTGCAGTAGATCCGAATGAGCAGCAATTTAAACTGAGCATTAGAAGGACTATGAGATAACCCTTCTTCTAAAAGAGTTAGGCACTGCCACACAGCCATCTCTTCACCTGGTGACAAAGACAAAACACAAAGACAGGCCTGATCAGAGTGGGGCACTGAGCACTGACAGCACAAGCTCCCTTTGGCATTGGGGTTTCCATCCTCAGGTTACACACCTCTCCAAGTGGCCCCAACACGCAGATGGATTCGTCAGCCACATTGCTGCCCTTAAAACACAACACCCACCCAGCACTACAGCTGTTCTCTGAGGGCAATGTGGAGGAATAATTCTTCCCAGGGAATATCTAGCTCACATCTGTACAGAGCACAGCACTCACATGAGGGCCCATCACAAAAGAAGTGATCTTCCCTGGCGAGTCCTGCTCAGGGTTTCTAGCTGAGCACTCCCAAGCACCGTGCTGAGAGCAACAGAGCCAGGAATTCATGAGCCCACACTCCACCACTGACCTGCCAGGAACCAAACAATGGATTTACTCAGGTTAAAGACTAAATCTTCCTCGGGAAAGACAAAAGTGTAACTGACAACTACAATGAAGGGCAGGAATATTAACAGTGTCCCCAAACAGCCACCACTGGAGACTGACTCTGTGGGACAAGGAGACTCAACAGGCTATGAGAGCCATCAGCAAACATCTGCCAGGACTTGCAGGAATTAATCAGAAAAATTAAATCTCTGCAGAGGCCGGAGAGATTCAGATCAACTGAATAGGAGGACTCCTGAAATGCCTCATATTGAGAAAAAAACACCAGAAAGCTACGAGCCTAACAAGCCATGCCAGGTATGTGCTGGCCACGGTGACACAGCCTCCCTTACCATGACCATCCAGGGTGGTACTGAGCAAGACACAATTTTAGGAACATACCTTCTAGCCACAGATCAAGCAGCAGGTGAACTGCAAGCAGGCAGTAATAATCTGAAAACTGCAATTCAGTTTTCAAACAAGATTTCCCTAAAATGAAGGAAGAAAAAAAAAGTTACCCTTGAATTACTACGGTGCCATCAGCTGCTACTCAGGTCACCATCATCAAACAACACAGCTGTCTGCAGACAACAACCACAGCTTAATTTATAAAGTGCAGAGTAGTTGTCTTAAAAAAATGAAACAACAGTACACACACTGCATTGCTCACCACACCAAGTGAGACTCTGGGCCAACTTTCTATGTTGGCACCTGCTGGGAGAAGACTCTCCTACAACTGCAAGATTTACAAATTTATATTATTGTCCGTGTATTTGTCCTATGTAAACCAGTGGTAAAGCCTGGCTTTGCTTAAAGGCACAGGCAGTTCTGCAAAAGACACAAGTGTACCACCTAAATCACCCAGGAATGTCTCATTTACCTTTCAGATATACAATTGAAAAGAAACAAAATTAAAAGGAAATGGGTAATTCAGGTATGGCCAAGAATATAATCCCCAAGGAGAAAGCAGAAGTATTACTAACGGAATGACGGGTGGTATTTGCCATTGGAGTTTGTGTTGTTCTGCCCCCGCCTGAAAAAGCTCTGAACTCATAAAAAGCTCCAACCAAAATGAGTTTCAGGATTTTTCTCACCGAACTCCAAGCCATGGCGGTATCTCAGCATCAGCTCCAGGACTGCACCCAGCTTTTGCTTCTTATCCATGGCATGATAGATACCGAGCAACCTGGAGAGCTGCACCACACACAGGTGCTGCTGCAGGGCTTTGATATCGGCCGGCAGCGCGACTTCGCTCTCAGCCCTTGCCGACAAGGGGATTACTTCCAGCAACTGACTGATGAACTGAAAGAGAAACACTGTGGGGTTAAATTCTGCAGGGCATCAGGGACCACAGCAACGGAAGGCATTGTTTCCTCCCTCAAATCAAGCAAAAAAAGCAAGGTGGAACTGTCAGTGTGAACCCTGCCATCACACTGCAATCAGCAGTTAAAGAGCTGGCTTTGATTTATTTATTTTATTGTTTTCTGAAAGGTGCTGAGCACGCAGCTCTGGTTGCACTCAACAGCTTTTAGGGAGTTTCATCGAACAGATGGAGTAAAAAAATAAATCCCAGGCAAGTTTCCAATACATTGACACACGAGGGAGTTCAAGCACCTGTTAACACTTGTGGTAATAACATATGCAATTTAAATAATTAGCTAGCGAAAGGCTTCACAGCACACTTCCAGGAAACAGTGGGTTTGTACCAGCTATTACATTTTCTCTCAACTCTGAAGCAATGCGCTGTACTCAGGGAGGTCATAATCCTTGATTAATGACTTATTTTTTGAATTAAGTTGTAGGAAAAGCAGCCTCTCATTGTTTACAAATTTAATAGGAGACAGCAGGCTACTCACAACACGCAGTCAGGGCTGGACAGTGGTTTTTTGTTGCCCTAAAATCCAACACTGTTTACAAATTAAAGCCAATGAATTCAGCTCTACTGCACTTGGTCTCAAAGCACAAGAACTGCACCAAATGCATGCCGGAGGGAAAAAGCTAGACAGGAGGAACCCACGGCACCGTGCACACAAATCCCAGTTTTCCCATAGACTTTGATGAAGACTGTGTTGACAAATCATTTTTAATTTGAGATTTGGCCAAGCTGGGCAAGGTCAACTGAATCACTAGGCTGCATGCACCAATTTATGCCTATAGGAACTCAAGACTGATGTTGTGATGATTATTTCTGACATATCTCATGTGTTCAGTGGCCCAGCAAGACCCATCACATTCTCACCTCCCGAAGTGTAACACTATCCAGAAAAAAAGAGGAAAAAGAAGACCCCACACAGCTACGTACAACCTCAGTGTGACCCTGCTGCTGCACCTAGGATACAGCAACCTTCAGCATCTTCTGCCCTGGAACAAGAATGAATCTAAGACAATCTATAAATATTTTCTTTAATTAAACGTTCAGACTTCAAAAGTGCATCAGCACTTGGGCACCACTGACCCTCCTCAGCTGCATGTCTCCTTGACCGAGTTAAACTGCTGCAGACACGAGAGCCAGGAGAGAGCCATACATTGGGGAGGCCTTCTTCAGCATGACACAACGATGCACACACTGAATCTTCAGTGGTTTTAAGGCCAATCAGAAAACTTCAGAGAATTCAAAGTCATGGTTTTACAAGCGCTGCGACAAAACCATGGCCTAAACTGTTATTTTTAAACACCATTCCCCTCCATGCTGGGCTTAGAATTTATTTCCTGGAAAGTCAGGGTTAAACCTGTTCAGTGCTTCAAGACTTCAGGGTTCCCTTGCCACGGCACCACCATGTCCAGAACTATGAATTAAACAACCACACCTCTTGTCAGCGCAGTAAAATCACACCTTTCATCATAGAACATCAGCAGCAACCCATACCGGCCAGGCCCACCATCCCCTTACTAGTGATGCTGTGGGAAGAGCTTGCATGAGAAGTAAACCAAAATAATTTAATAACTAAGAAAACACCACCACTATCTACACTCTGTTTACAAACATTTTATCGACAGCCTCTGGCTGCTCCAGGATTCTCCGTCTCGCCCTCCCCAGCTCTGATCATTTTACACAATGGCTTAGAAAAACAACGGGGCGAGTGGCAGGATTCCCGGCTGCTGAAGTCATTACATGAGCTGCTCATGACTCTGCACAAATCATCTTTTCAGTTAAAGAGAGCTTGTTGCAGAAAGAGACCCTGGAAAAGCTGCCGTGGGTCTCTCAGCCACCCCTGGATCAGTATCACGACGTGCAGCAGAGCCAAGCAAAACGTCTCTGTGACACCTGCACTGGATGAGGGAGCAGATTGTTCCCATTAAGCATAAAACTTTAATGGGAAAAACAAAATTTATTAACAAGTGATAAGAGGTTACTCATTTCAAAATGAGCTAATTGGGTAGCTTATCAGGTGAACCACAATTCATGGGGAGTTCTTCATTACAAGACACGAGCTTATACCTTACAGCTTTCATCAGCATTATGAGCTTTTAATTTTCGACACAAGAATTCAACCAAGACCATCTCAAAGCACCCTGACACCTTGAAATCGTAATAAAAAAGGCAAACGAACACTACCCCTGGGGCTGAGACCCTGCAGGATCAAACTTAGCCTCTAGCCTTCAGAAAAATCCTCTGAATGAAATTGCTTGGTGTATTCAGATGCTCATGATGTCTTTTACAGCACAAAGAATTTTCTGGACTTCAAACAGAAGCTCAAAGTTTGATGTTTCCAGTGTTTTACTTTGACCCACGGGTATTTTAAGATAAAGGGACCAGAGTGCAAACAAGCACTGCAGTTCCTGCCACCGCTTCTTTATCTTCCCTTACCTTTGTGTACTGGCTGGATGGGAGGAGATCCACAAATACTTTGAGATCAGTAAAACAACAGGGTTTGTCCCCGAATTTTTTGAAGTATTGGAACATTAGTTCTTCCGGATCACCTAGGAAAAAGGCCAGTTCATCTTTTTAATATGTTCCATTAAAAGTTCAATCTGTAAAATCACTATGAGAAATATCTGTTAATGGCTTTTTCCCCCCTTTCAAGATTACACAGCGATTTAGAAAAAGATTACTGAAGATTTTAACAGAGGCCCAATGTCTTTGGTAACCAAAGGCACAAAAAAAAAGCCCCAAGAGCTTCATTCAAGCCACTGTGGCAGATAAGAGCTCAGCACAGCAGGCACACGTACACAGCCTCTGCTTATCTAACAGTAACTTATTTTTGGGTGGAAATATGAAAGGAACTAGTAAGTAGCACAGATGTTGCTCTAATCACATCCTCTCCGTCACCGATTCCCTAAATGCAATTCTTAGATTCAAGTTTTTACAAAGCAACACCTGGTACTACTGCCAAAAAGCTCAGAAGGAAAAGCCATCCAGAGATGACAGTGTACCCGCAGGGCTTCCTTCCAAAGCAGTGCATCAGGAGCACACTTTCATTACAGTGTCAGTGACTGTATGCTCCCAGATCCCATGGGTCCCTTTCAAAGTCTCCATGCTTGCTTTTACAAGCCCTGGAGCATCTGGAACTACCTGCCTTTCTTCAAGGCTCATCTTCCAATGATTTCAAAATGCTTTACATACAAACAGCACCTACATTTTCATAACAGACATTGCATTTAACTTGGGGATTTGGAAAAAGAACCTGTTCCAAGTTTATCCCCAAAGATTAACTTATCTTCCGGTTAGAGGCTCTTACCTAATTTATATTCATCATTGCACCCTCGGTATCGCAAACGTCTGATCAGTTCCAGTTTAGCTAAATATGGTCCCCGAAGTGGCCGAGAGCTCTTAGATTCTTCCGTTATCCTCTCTTCTATAAATTTCACAGCTTGCTCTATAGAATAGTGTACCTCTCCTTCCAAAGAGCTGTGCAATTAAAGACACAAAAGGTTCTTTGATTTTTCACATCGCTATGGCATTGATAACACGTGCTCACCATACTCCCAGGATACTCGTCAGGAAATCTGGCATGATGGATTCTCTGACACAGTCACCATTAAAAATACGAACTGGAAGAGTTCTGTCGTGTACAAAACACCATCTATGCAGCTTTCCAATAAACTATTGCCAGCCTCCAAAACAAAGTAGAGGGAATACGGCAGCTGGGGTCTGGGGTCAGAAAGTCACCCAGAAAGCACTGTACTGAATATATGAATGCAAACAATTTGCTGTAGCACAAAGGAAAAACAAATCCATGGTAAAACTGTCAACTTACTGCTCTTCTTCTGGTGGAGGTGTCCAGGATTCATCAATGAGTTGAAACACTGAATCAAAGTAAGTTACATAAAACTGCCAATCATCTGAGCTGAAACAAAAATCAGGCACAGAACAAAGTTTAGGGAATTAGCAAAACAGCAACTTTCCTTGCAAAAGCTGAATTTAAGGAATAGCACATACTCATATTACAGAAAAAAAAACCAGCAATAAGAATAATTTCTCCTTGAAGAGGTCTCACACCTTAAGAATGATATCATCATTAAAGGAAGCAATTTCAATAAAGAATTGAGGCAAGCTACAAATTCTCCTCTCAACATTTACATTCTAATCAGAACTCATGAATATCCCCACAAAATGCTAAGGCAGAAGTTTCTCCTGCTCATGTTCAGATCAATTTAAGAGAATAGAACAGGAGATGCCAATACGAAGACGTAAAGATGAAAATGTCCTTGTATTAGTCCTACACATTGCCAGTGTTGTGTTCAAGTGTCCTGTAAAGCTCATGTGTATTTTCTCCAGTTTTTCCCACTGCAAACATATTTAACAAATATTAAATACCAAGAACAACTTCTCTAGAAAAGAAACATTTTGCTGTCCCTGTGGACAGCTGATGCAGACAGAACCTTCAATCTCCAAGCCTCTGTTTAACTTACACTTAAGATTAGGGCACAGCTAAATACAAAAAGCAAACAACAAACCCCACACTCATGTGCTCTCTCCTGATGCATCTGCTAAAAACATTACACACATCTCCCCAAGATGAAGCCTCGCCAAGTGAGAGATGAAGTTCCAGAAAATTAAATGTAAATCCAGTTCTCCCTCTCCCACCGTGAAAGTCAGAGCTGGACACCCAGCACAGCCTTTAGATATAAGGAGGTAGACAAAATATTATTGCATTAATGTGTCACTAAGGTCAGCCTTCAAGAACACACAACTCCAGTCCTGACATTGATTCTCCCTATGACCTTCTCCACATCCCTTTAACTTCCCATTCTGCTGCCCTTTTCCTTGGGCTTTGGAGTGGAAACGTTTGGAAACACTTTCAGACCCCTGGATGTCCTTCTATTTTAATCACCATTTACAAGAGCCACTCAACAAGGCAATTCACAACCAGCCCAGAATTTTTCTTCATTTTTTTTAGCAGGACTGCAGAAATATTATCTCACTTTTTCAGCAGCAGCCTCCTCGACAGCGCGTTGCACTCTGGCCACCTACACAGCTTCTTGTACATTGTCATACACTTGTTCTCACGGCTTTGGAGCTCACTTGTCAGCTTCTCTAAATTAAAAACAGAAGGGCAAGTTTATTTAATTAATGCATTTCCTTCTCTACTTTCTGCACAAAGCTTCTTATTATAGCCAAGGATGCAAAACAGTAAGCGTGAGAGAACAGCAGATAGGCCCTTGAAGGATAGAAAGGACAGATTTGCTATGGCAACATTCATATCCCAATTCCCTAAAATTGCAAGTGCATTTTAATCATCAGAAAAAGTCCACAAAAAAGTAGGATATTAGGAACTTCTTTTTTTTCCGCTAAGATGGCAGCTACAATAAACTACCATGCTAACAATTTACTCCTGCTAAGCATTCTGCTGCAAAGTTCCTCACTGAAACACACAAATACCATAAACAGGTGGGCAAAACCAGCTTGCACGAATGCACATCCAGAGTTTGCATCAGTGTTTGAAACTGGTGCCAGGAACCAGGCTTCTTACAGCCTTTGTTTTTTGTAACCAGTGGACAAGTCTGAAGCAAAGGAGAACTGCTGTTCCTCCACACAACTGTGATTATTAATTGACAGAATAAGTTACCCCCGAGTTTTCCCCTCACGACATCCAAGGCTTCCTTATACTTCTCCAAACGTTCCAGAATCATGTAGTACAGTTCGACCTTAAAAGAGAAATTAAAATGCAATGAAATTTGTTAGATACAGGTGTGCCAAGAAATAGTGGCTTGTGTTACTGTCATTAGGAACAGGAGATAGCCAGGACTGCAAAGCTATCTTTAGCATCCCAGAGGGTGGAGCATTCAGGAATTTAGGTCTTTTTTTCCATTCTCAGTCCTGAAGTTTCTCTTGGGGCCTCCCAGGGAGCAAACCCAAGTACTTCATCAGTCAAATCAAATGCCAAGAAATTTCCTCGGCTACACTCTTCCAACTCCCTCTGAACCGCCTGCTCTTGGTTCTCCCTCTGTCCTGTTACATCCACCCTTAGTTCCAGAAGACTGCTGATTATTATCTTGGAAAACTGTTAAAATAATCAACATCCTTTAACAGTGCATTCCCTGTCTCAATAACACTCAAACCAAGCTGAAAATATCTGCAGGTCTTACCTCAGCCTCAGCTTCGATTTTATCCTCTTTCACCATTTTTTCCACCATTCTCTCAGCCAGTGGCAAAAACATTGTCTTTGAGAGGTTTTCGTCCTGTGCTGAAATAGACTAAGGAAGAGAAGAATTATTGTAACAGCTCATCAACTTCTTGTGCTGTCCCACCCACTGCTGATTCTGTATTATAAGAGGAAAAAACCACCCAGGTGCTTCAATCTCCCCTAAACCCACTCATTTGGAGGTGCCATCTGTCACGTGCAGAGAGCAATTGCTCTGCTAAGAGGCAGCCACAAAACTGGTGAGACACTGAAAAGCTCCTTCTTGGTGATGTTGTCCAGAGACTCACACATCTGGGCACACAACAGCCATGGCAAACAACATGCAGCAAGAACACGTCTGTGTTTCCCAGGGCACAGTATTTTAGAGAACATCATTGATGCCTCCACGCTTGTTTTTTGCTTGGCCAACACTGTCAGGTTGCCTGATCAGTGCCTGAACCTGCTCTCTGTTCCTGCAGACTTTCTGCAGTCTTAAAGACGTCCAGAGCGCTCATTTATTTCCTCCTAAAGCCTTTATAACCTAGTTACAGAGAGGAACAGTTCTGCCTAAGGAGCTGCAGACGTCGGAGGATTTATTCATTAGCCCTGTAACTAAACAGACTGCAGGGTACTAGTCCAGATAAGAGAATAATTCAAGTTGTATAAACGTGGCAAGGCACAGCAGTTAAGTTGCATTATAGAAACATGACAGCATTCATGTTGAACCACATCAATAATGCTGCTTAAGAAGGATGCAGTCCCTTCTCCCAGCATGATAATGAAACAGTTCAAATGACATTTTATTTAAAATATCTCTAATATCTTCACTTGGAATGTTTCTGTGTTTGCACTATATTGAAAGTCAAACCCATCTGTACACACCTGCATAATCAGGCTCATCACAGACCAAAAATAGTATGGATTTTTGGGTACAATCTTATAAAGTGCCATTCCAGCCTGAAAAACATAAGACAAAGTTTCATCGTTCCTGAAACATATCCATTTATGAGCTCTCATGACAGACACCGTGAGCTAAGCAGCAATGATGGCAGCAGACAACACAGAATTAGCAACTAGAGGGGAGGATTTTTATCAACCATGAGCCATTCCATCCTAACACACTTTCTAAAGAAGAAAAGAGGGTGAAAATGTTTCAAAGATCGAGCACTTTGTGTAGGTCTGACAAGGAATGGCCATGAGCATGCGCATGTATGATTGCCTAAACTGATGAGAGCTTTAATTAGAAGCCGTAACTACATCAGGAAGCAGAAGACTTATTCTTTAGGAGTGAGAGAACGATTTCCAATGCTGATTTTGACTCGTGTGCTCAGTCAGTGCTAAGAGGCACCCCAAAGCACACCACGCCTCCCTCGTGGAAGCAACTGCCCTTCGACACCCATTTCATACATAAATATGCTCAGGTATCTGAAATGTGAGGTCACCTACACGTGCAAAGCAGTGGTTAGGCAAAAGTCAAGCTGAAAGCTTTGCTGCATCAGAAGCAGAGCTAAAGAGTTCAAGATTCTCTTGCCTAACACTGAAAGTTTAGATATTTCTCTCGCAGATTTCCAGTGTGTCTGTACAATGAAGGACAGCACTTTGACCCATACAAAAATGTGTAATTAATTTTAAGAAACTACACAAATACAATCTACCAGCACAGATGGGCATTTGTGCCGATCCCCTGACTGCAGCCTCAGTTTGCATTCTTCAGTTCTCCCAGCTGAAATACCCCAGAACACAGGACGCCGAGGTTTGTTTTCACTCTCCAATCAGTCAGAGGTGAGAGGAGCACATGGATGTTAAGTCCTTAAGCTGAATGCACGGGCCAGTTTGGAACATCCTACACTGTGGGTGTCTGGATAGCTTAACTAGATACATGTCTGTATGACATGTTAAACATATAAAAGGTCAGATAAACATTAAATATGTGCAAGACTGGAATTTCTTCCACTCACAGGCAGGAGTACAATTAACATACAGCCACGTCTCTGATGTTTAGATTGTCATATGAGGCTTGCAGTTCATGTACATTAAGAACTTAGCCCCTAACTACAGCTTGAACTCAAACAGCATACAGCCGGGCTACAATGGAGAACAAGAACACCACTTCTGCTCAATGTATTTTTAGGTATTTAAACCAAACTTGTACAAAAATTCAAGTCACCTCAACGCAGTGGGAACAAGAGGGAGTTTAGGACTCAGCTACTTGTCTCTCTCTGCTTTTTTACCCTGAAGAGTGAGTGTGCATGCTTTGAAAAGAATCTTCCATTTATAGGCATTCTCCAGGCACCTAATTTGGAAGGGATGAAAACAAAACTAACCAGCATGACACTGTCCTGCCAGCTGAGAAGTCAGATGTGCTTAAAGGAAGTGCTTTTTAGTTTTTCTTTACTGAACTACAGTCAATACAAGCCTAGTTACATGATGGATTCCAGAGGGCAAGATTATGTTTCCCAAAGATAACAGCAAGCTGAAGAGTGAATCAAGTCTGAAAACATGGATCAGAAGATCTTGCTAGATCTTGTATCTGTTCCAGAATTTCTTTATAACACACTGCTGCGTATGTAACCACTGTACTGTTCAAGACAGATTGATAAAAACCTCCCAGAATAACCAATATATTCTGTCAGACCAGGTATGCACACAAAGGCACAGCTGTCCTATCCCACGTAAGGAAAACATTTGTCTTCACACAACCCAGCCCCTAAATAAAGGGCTTTTCAGTCCTTCTGTAAAAACTAACACACAGTTTAACTTCTGTATATGATATGAAAAGACATGAACAGTTATACACATAGAAAAGGACACCTTAAGCGACCAGGACACAGATCGTTGACTGTACCTGTTGCATCTTCTTGTATTCTCCGACCCTGGCGTAGGCCATGAAGAGATGAGAGTGATACTCCTCACTGTTGGGAACCTTCTTTACAGCTGCCTCATAAAGTTTAGTTACCAGTTCCGCTAAACCAAAACCAGATGCTTGAGTTAAGACAAATTTGGGAAAAATTTTAAAAGCACAGCTACCTAAAGATAGCATCAGTGACACCCTGAACAGTAATCTAATTACACCCATCAGCCACGGAAATGGGACTCTCTCCCCCCAGACCCCAAGCACTACAAACAGTAATCAAAAGAGGGAAGTGCTTAGCAAAACCCACAAACCAACCTCAAAACAGAGTCAACAGCAACAACTGAACTGCTCAGAAGCACGCAAGTCTTTTTCTTAAGAAAGTTTCTCTATTTTGGAGCCCTAAACTGAATGAAGGTTTCTACTCCTGGCAGAATGACTGCTCCACGTGAATTACACATCAAAACACAGAATATTTTCAGAGGTTAATATAAAGTTTATATAAAGTTAGTTACTCCTATCGCAGGTTTACTTATGTTAGTAGTATCCTGCTATTTCCCAATTGCCTATTTTAGTACTCTTAAGTAAAACACTTCACACTATACTTTTTAATAACAAGTTTATCATGACTGAATACTTATAATATGCAAAACTTTCTTATGTTTTCATCCTTCCAGATTTTTTTCCTTACATATCCAATCATATCTCAGCATAGTATTAGGAAACTAAATGTAATCTGCCTTTCCCATAGTTTCCATATCACCAGCACCTATATGTAAGACATTTAATTACAATTTTCTTGCAGGACCAGGAGTGGAAATGCCTATCATTTCACTATTTCCCAGTTATAAACCTAAAAGTTAGAAACCTGAGCTTCATGTTTATGCAAGTTCTTTACAATCACAGAAAGGCTTTTGACATTTTCAAGGGTTTGCTTATGTTGAAGTCACACATCTACATAAACGTTTTGTATTACTCAAGAAATGATGCTCCAACTCCACATAAACACAGACACAGGAAGAAATAAACTAGGAGAACACGAGCAATTGCTGTATTGCAGACTGATCCCAAATATCCATTCCTGCAGAAGTTGTTTCACCCCATTGTCGTGGCACCAGCAGTTCAACAGTAAACGTTGCTGCCACCACCAAGAACCACAAAGAGCTGCCAGAAACAACAACTGTTCAGAGTTGTAGATAAGCAGTATACAGGGTCTGGCTTCCTTCAGAAAAGCACATGTAATTCCACTGTCACTCAGACATCCATGATTCAGTATTTTTAAAACACCATTCACTACGAGGAGCCGTACTGAAAAAGCTGATGTAGCCAAGCTGTGAGCCCAGGATGTCCCTGCTGTTTGTCACACAGCTTCTTGAGGCCTGAACCCCTCGACTACAGTCTCACACTCCAAACCACAGCCCGTGTGATCTCTCATCTCCACCACACATCCTGACAACCAATTCCAGCAGCTTTCATTAAAAAAAGAATGTGAACTCATCAGCTGATCATGATGTTATCAGCATGCCACTCGTTCAGGAACTGTGTACACCATCACGTTAACGAGAGAAGCCTCAACAAGGGTCTTTGCTTATGGTGACAGCCAGACCCTTAAAAGCATTTATAACAGGAGTCATTTACATTCTCTGAGTCTCTTCATAGCACACCTATACATGAACCCTGGACTTTGCCCGGTGCCCATGAAACTCTGGGTCACGTATACTTCTGGAAGAACATAAACAATTCTGATATTTAAGAGAAGCAAAGGAAAAAGCTTACGTCTGTGCATTTCCCGGTAAAGAATAGTTAGTGCTTGCAAGGAATTATCATCTGTGGGTTCAAGTGCTGCTACTTCTTGTGCCAGAGCATACGCTTCATCTTGCTTGCCAGTTCTCTGCAAGCCAATTGCCTTTAGAACCTATTGACACAACACAGAGGCAGCTGTTAGGAACACAGTCGGCAGTTACCAGTGAAAATCCTCTCATTCCTGGCAAGGAGAGGCTTTGCCCAACCACCTCATTACTTCTGTAGAACTTCAGGTTTTATTAAGCTTCTGATCCATGTGGTTGTAGAGGAAAACTTCCAAATGCAAGCTGCATCCAACAGCATAGCTTTACACTTCTTAACCATGCAGGCATCAGCTGCCACTCCCTTCTCCCTGCCTGCAGACCAAAAACTGACCAGTCCCACCAATTTTAGGTTTTTTTCTTACAATAACTGGCCAGAGAGAAGTGACATAAATGAGATTCAGGTCAATGACACGCTTCAGTTTGCGAAGCTTTCCAAAGGTAGAAGTGCTATGAAATGTAGAGGAAAACCCACGGGGAAAGAAGAAATGTAGATAGTGAGAAAACCAAGGAACTGAACTTATTTCACTTCAAGGAGGGCAGCGAGCAAGAGGAAGAGCAGCAAATCCACCAAACCCACCTTGTTATGTTTTACTAAGGACTACACCACTCAATTACAGGTTTTGGTCCCAACTCCTACAGACAGGTATCTCAACCTAAGGTCCAAAAGAGGTGTTTCAAGGCACAGCTCAAGTGCCAAGGCTGCTTGAAGTGGCTCTGACAAGGAGCTGGACAATTAGAGGCACCTCACCAAGAGGATCTGCACAAGCTTTCAGGCACACACAGTACTGAGTGTGTTAGAACAGCTTGAGGTGTTCCAGGGGGTTTAGAAGACACCGTGGTCTCTGGAAGATGATGGACACTGCTTGAAAGGCACAGTGAAACACGCCAAGGCTCAGAGCTGCACCAGCAAGGTCGCACCAATCACACTTACCTTGGCACAGTGAAGATCCTTGTGTTTTTTTAGCAGCTTATCCGCTTGCTGGATTGCCATTTTATTATTGCCATTATCGAGATAATCTGCGTAAGAACAACACACATGGCATTACACCCCAACACACGACCACTCTGGAAAGCTGCCTCCGATTTCACCCAGGAGTATGTGCTCTTAGCCCAGCAGTGCAAACCCCATTTTCCTTGCACAATTACTACTAAGCCAAACATTCAGGAAAGTGTCAGTTTGGAGGTGAAGTATTATTCACCTCGCTGTACCAGTTTTAGTCATTCAAACAAACAAGCTTTTGTAATTACTCCGCTTAGATCATTACAGCAACAAAAGGGACAGATAATGGAGTGGGATCTGCAGCAACAGCTCTTTGCTAGTGATGGAGCTTAGGCTCTTTGCTTCAGTAAAAGTAGAAATTAATTTGGTGTGCCTTTGGGAGACTTTCAATGACTTTTGCCAGGCAGTAGGTTGGAAACCAAGCACTCAGAATCTATCAAAGCATTGAGCGAGGAAACCTACTTGTCCACACCATCCACACTTCAGGCAGAGCAAACCACAGAGCACCACTACACTTTCTCAGGCTGGTTTTAAAGACAAAAAAGTCTATTTCCTCAGGGGATATCCTACCACCCAGCAAAACATCAGCTGTAGAAAACCCCTGCCTTGAGATCATTTTCTCCTTTTTTTCAGCTTGGTATTATAATTTTCAGCTTCACCTACAGGGCACCATCATGTTACTAGTCAATCACAAACAAGCAATACTAGATTAGAACATGACCCCTGTTTGCTTCCCCTCCCTCAAAAATTAATGCTTACTAACCAAAGCCTCAAAAGAAAGCTCAGCTGCACCCAATGTGCCAACAGGGACGGGGCTGCCCCCACTGTTCTGGGGTCCCCCTGCCAAACTGCCAGCGGGGCTACTCCAGTTCACTGACATTACACTACACATCTTCTCGTCAAGACCACAGTCCTCATTATGAGAGAGAACTCTTTCACTGAGTAGAGAGGTGACCTTTAATATATGGTACAAAGCTCGCATCTATACTAATGAGATTTATATTCGGCAGCTTTAACATTTGCTTCCATGGCCAAGTGCGTGCTGCAGACTGAAAGTGGAGCTAATTGGGCTCCCGAGACCACACACACTAAAGGAGGAATGAAGCAGCCTGCCCAAACTGCATAAAATACAGTTTGAAACAGTAACACGTTGTCTTTATGTGGGGCTGATGGCTATTTTAACCTAGGAAAATCTGTGCACCACCTTGAACACTGAAACTTAAGCAGGGATTCCTCAGCGAGGAGGTCTCAAACCCGTGGAGCAGAACATCCTGGTGATCTCTTCGTACACCAGCAGAGACTTCTTGATTTAAGGGTCTGTGTTGCACAGTTCACTTACACACAAATTACCTGCCACGCTGCACTGCCAGTCTTGGGTTGTTTAACAACTGTGCCGATAAGATCTCCACTTTAGGTCTCCTGAAGGAAATCAAATAAACCACAAACCTCTCTAAACTGCAGCAGAATGAAAAGATCGTGTTTTGCTAACAACAAGTTTGTTGGAAGCCAAAGTAGTTGGCAACTTCCAAAGAAATTCAAGTACAAGGAAAATAAACCGAAGTCTTCCATCAGTTGTTGGAGATGTTCAGTGGCTGGAAATGCAACACGTGAACCTTCAGGTGAATGGAGAACAAATCAAGATGAGAGATAAACATAGCTGTCAAGGAACTCTGAGTAACCGAGGCATAGGGTGCAAATGGGAAAGTTTTAAGCCAAGAATCTGCCCTTTGACCTCACATTTATGACTTCTGTGAAATTCTGTATTCATCTCTTTAAGGACATATGCTTCATTTTGGGTTCTGCAGCACCAAAGCCCGGACTCAAACCTCATGCTCCAGGTCAATCCTTCTAGATCTGCCAGAAAGGTGTTTGAAAGCCAAATAGCTACACTCTGAAATGAACACAGCGAAACACACCTCAATGTCATCTGCCCCAACATCAGCTGAATTTACCAAGCCTTTTCTTTCACCAACATCCCAGATGTCACACAGGTTGTAACACCAATCATCACACATGAATAGAAACTGCAACCACAGCATGTCCCAAATCCAGGGAAAACCCTACAATTGTGCCATGAAGACGAGCTGCACAGCCGCACCCATGCCTCCGGGATGAGCTGCAGGACAGCTGTGGGTGACACTTCTGCTCCAACACCACCACCTCCCTGCAGCTCCCTGGCACCCAGCACAGATGCGCGGCTGTACCGCAGCCCGAGCACATCCATCCCAGCCAGGGCAGCTCCCACGTGCGTGCGGGCAGGAATTCTTCTTTGGAAAGAGTTGAGAACATTGATGAAGTGCCACCATAGCCCGGGGAAGTGCTTTTCCTTCCCTCTTTCCCTGTATTTGCATAGACACCAGCTCAGCTGTGCTCTTAAGCAACCCCGGCAGCGCAATCCCCTTGGAGATATCTGGGGACAGCTCAACACGGATGGTTCCTTAAGAACGTCTCCCTCTAACAACTTCGCTCCTGTCTCCCAATTAATTCTCCTAACGCCGTAATTAGGTGTTGTACCGCAACACCTCAACACTCAACTCCGAGGCTCCCGCGACCGCTCTGCTGCCACCCGGCCCCTGCCCGGTCCTTCCCCAGCCCCTGCCCGGCCCTTCCCCAGCC
>VZRW01009347.1:1015-78862 GCA_013398125.1 Aegotheles bennettii | reverse complement strand
TTCCCCTGCTCGGGGCCGGGGCCGCCTCCTCCCGCCGCCCTCAGGCGCTCCCGGCGCTGCGGGAAGGAAGGGGTCCCGCTGCTCCAGCCCCCGGCTCGGCCATGGCCATCGCCGCGCTGAGCGGGGCGGACGCGCGGCGCTGCGGGAATTGGTGAGGAGCGGGGTGCGGGGAGCGGGGTGCGGGCCCGGACATCCGCGCTGTGTCCGCTCCGAGCGCGGTGCGGGGCCAGGAGGGGCCCATTGGTAACGATCGCACCGTGCTGGCACCGCTCGGGGTCCGGCCGTGCCTCGCCGGGTTCCGTGTACTTGCACTGCGATTCCCCCAACCTCCTCACGAGTTCCTGACTCGACAAACAGCCCCGTGGAGGCCAGGGAGCTCAAATAAAACCCAAAAAACTCGATTTTCTGTGAGGCAGGCAGGAAGGATGCGATTCCAAGTCATTCTCTTGTGGCTTTGTGGCCCAGAAGCAGGGGTGTGAGGGCAGAACCCACGGGCACCGGCTCTGGGTAACGGTTCTGTCCTGCTGGAAGCCCCAGTTCGGGGAGATCCCACACTGATGATGATGTAATCTCAGAACTCGCATCCTAAATAGAAGCAATTACTGGAATTAACGTTTGTTTTCTTCTCCCCCTCAAAGAGACAGCAGAATCAAAACACTTTATTGCAACACCAAGCAGTTGTTTACCCACGGAGTGTGGGCAGTTCAGATGCTGCTCATGTGCTTGGCCAGGCTCTATGAAGTTAATTCTGGTGTTTTTAAGGCTGATTTCATGTGCAGGGGGGGCAATCCTCATCCTGTGATGGAATGATCCTGCCTGATGGGGCAGGAGTAAGGGCTGAGCTCCTGGTGCTTCAGTTCTTGGTGCACCTTTGGTGTTTGTGAGCCTCACATCCTCCTCAGGACAGGAAACCAAGTATCTTAGACATGAGGTGAGCTGGGGAATGTTTGCTACAGAGTAATACGGTTTCTGCTGTCATTCCCTGAGCAGATCTGGCCCAGCAGGGTCTGTTATTTATTTTTTCCCAAGCAGAGCACTGTTCAGCCTCTCACAGACAGGTTATTGTCAGGAAGAAACTTCTGTCCTCTCGGATTAGTTTATTAACTTGAACCTGGTGATAATTTATTTATGCTGAAAAATCTGTCTTTCACACAAGGAAATGAATCCACCTGGATTTTAATTATTGCAGTGTGAAAAATGTGACCTTTGCATGCTATATATGTAATATCCCAATTATAAAGGAGTGTGGAGGCCCTGCTGCACTTGCCTTCCTCTTCAGTTACTCAGTTCTCTAAACCATGAATTCACAGAAAGCTTTGTTAGAATTTTTTTAATGAAAAACTGCTCAAAACTGTCAGTGTATTTTCTGCAAAGTAACCCCTGTGACTTTCTCCCAGCAAAAAGGATGTTCCTGTTGCTAACTTCATCATGCACGAGATCCACTGTAGCAGGAACATTGCCGTGTGCCGCTACTGCAGTGAATCAATCCCCAAGTCTGAGATGAAAAACCACATTGAGTCCGACCACGTGCAGGTGAGACACAAATTCCCCCTCTCAAATTGCTGACCTCTATGGCAATTAATCTCACGAGGTCTGTTTTGTTGTAGGTGACCTGCAAGTGTCAGATGAAGCTAGAAAAAAGCCTGCTGAAGGATCATGAGGTTAGTGGACTTGATGTTATTAGACTCTTGGAAGATGCTCTGTGGTGTTTCCAAGCTCTTGATTCCAGACCCTTTCTGACAGCCAAGACCTGGATTCTAACTTTGATTGATGCATTCCTTTCATCAAACCACCCTTTCTGAATTCATACCCCTGGAGAGAGGGTGCTTGGAAACTGCCTTAAAGTGGTGGAGCCTGCTCAAGTCTTCATATCCAGGGGGTGTCTGTGATAATCAGGGGTTTTGTCCATATTAGTGATGGTGAAAACTGGTTTGCTTTCCCAAAAATGCAAGATATGATTAACTTGACTGTTTTCATTCAGTTACCATTGAGCATTTCTGACTCTGCTGCAGTCATTATGTGAGTTTTAATAACTCACCGTGCCCAAACAGACTTTTAAAACAGCTTGTAAAATAAGCTAAAGTAGGACACAGTGGGATTTTCTGAATTTCTGAGCCCAGTTGGCTGCTGTCACAGGCAATCTTGTTATAAATGTCAGTGCCTGCACTTCCGATGGAGCTCATTTAAAGACAGCTCTGGCGATGCCACATGAGCCTGCTTATCAGTGAGGAATGAAGGATTTTCCTTGGGGATATGTCCAGTTCTGACAGTACAAATCCTCCGTGTTTGTGTGTTGTGCTTTTAGTTTACTCTATAAAGCAAATGATGATGTGCCATTGCAGCACTTGCAGTTACAATGTGTATTTCATCTGTTAACCCTTTCTGAAGGGCAACTTACCTGTCATTTAGTGTAGGCTGAAGAACCTATGCAAGCAATTCTTGTTGAGTAATAACCATGCTGTAAGTCCATTCCCTAATACAACACCCATGAAGTGTTTTTTAGCAGTGCTTAATGGAAAACGATTGGTATTGGGTGTCAAGACCTGACTTCAAATAAGCACTATGTGAATGCTGTCCAAGTGTTACAGGTTAAAAAGAACATTCCGAGTATCTGGAGTGCTTCAGCTGGCACGTGGATGCCCACACAGCTTATACAACATGCTGCCCTTGTATTTCTCACACAGTATCTTCGTTCAGTCTGTTCTTTAGAGTAGCTTCAGATCTGGCTAAAGAAACAATCGATCACTCAACTAAGCACACTGAGAACCTCCCTCCACCTTTACCTCAGTCTTCCATATGTGGAGAATAATCCCTCTGTGTTCTTCCAGGTGTCGGCGTGCCCTCTGCGCCCTGCCCTCTGCCAGTACTGTGACATACAGCTCACCTTCAGCAAGCTCCAGGACCACGAAATCTACTGTGGAGCTCGGACCGAGAGATGCGGCTCATGCGGACACAACGTCATGGTGAAAGATCTCAAAGAGCATCCCCGGGTCTGTGGGCAAGAGGTGAAACAAGTCAGAGGACGTGGAACAGCGCTGTGCTTTGAGGATGAGGATGTGGATTTGCATGGCCTTGGAGACATTAGAAACCGACTGGGATCAGGTAACTGTGCTGGGGCTTCGTGGAGAACACCCAGGCTGCTGGAAAGGCAGATCTATAGCAGATAGGAGACAAAACACTCTAAGGACATTAGCAGAAGAAAGGTTTCAGCAGTACAAAGAACTCAAGAGCGAGGTAAGGTGTAGAGAACAGTAATAATTGGCTTCTAATTTGATATTTGGCAGCAGATCCAAGTATAAGGCTTTGTAATTGCTTGAGTAATGAAGGCTCCAGAGGCTCTGAGCAGGGCTGTTTGACTGTGGCACAGAACTGCAAGGGTCTAAGCTGGGTAAATACAGCACTGCGGAGGTCCCAGTCCACTGCCTCTTGTTTTGCCCCAAAGTATCCAGCTTAAAAAGGACACTGGAGTTGTTTGCTCACTGCAAGTTCTGTCTGTTTCTGTTTACTTCAGTAAAGAGAAGGGTAGGAATGATATGGATGTGGGTTCACGTACGCAGTGCTGTGCCCTTCTGCAGTGCCATCCTGTGGCTTCCCAGCCAGAAAAGATTCCATAGTTTTCTTCTGCACACGTATAGCTGAAGCACAGAGTGAGCTGCTTGTTGCAGATTTAATTTATGATGTTTATCTTTTGAAGAGGATGAGCTGGAGCAGTTGGATAGAAATGAAAATGCTTGTTCTTCACTTCATGAAGAGTGGAACCCTGATTTAGACTACGTGTTGGCTCTTAGCCTACAAAATGAGAATAATCCTCCCAATAACGCCACAGCTGAAATTCCCACTGACTTCTGGGACAACTACTACACCGAAGACTCCGAGCCATTGGCCTGTTTCAATGGACCAGACATGTCAAATATCTTCTCCTGTGACTCCTCGGCATCTCTTAGCACGTCAAACCACATAAAAAGTAAGTATAAACACTGTTGTGGTGAGGTTTTTACCTTAAAGCTTGAGGGAAGGGAGAAGAGAGGATTCTTGGATTGGGAATGTCCAAGATAAGCAAGGCATTTTAAAATGTCAAAATGAGCCTCTGAGACTCCCTTTAAAACATTTTATGTAATTTATACACTGGAGATTAGACTCTCCATGAGTACCATTCTTCCTTCCTTTCTTAAATTTTATCTTCTGCTTCCTCAAAACTTGACAATATCAGTGTTTGAAATGTTTTAGTAACACCTCTTTGAAAGAAACTAAGACAGAAGGGGAAGGAAAAATAAAAATTTGATATGTGGTGAGAGCTTTATAAACAACTGAGTAGTGACAACTTTCTTGTTGAATAAACGTGATAGGGAGGGAAGATCTGGGGGTTGACTTATTTTGAAAGAAGAAATGATACTGAAGCATTTATTGAAGGCAGTGATAGGCTTTGACCCTAAAACATTGTTCTCACTCTGGGTGATGTGAATTTGCTTGTGTGAAATTCAGCAAGTGAGACTTGAGTAAGGATCCCCTTCGCGTTGGCTCTGGTTGCTCTCCTGTGGCACAGAGGACTCTGTCCCTTAGGGATTCTGAAGACAGGTCGACTCAAGTGCTTCAGATTCCTCTATGGTAGAGGGTGTAACCATTACTCACCTTGCAGGTGATGAGACCACCATGTTGCCATGTGAATTCTGTGAGGAGCTCTACCCCGCCGAAGATCTGATTCTTCACCAGGTTCAGTACTTTATTGTATCATATCGAGGGGTTTGCAGCAAAGACCTTTGTCTGTTCCTGTGATGGAACGAGGGTGCGGTGTGCCCTCAGTGATGCTGGGAGAACTGGAGCCACCTGGGCTTTGCAAAGCATGGCTTAAAGTCCATCTGTGCTCAAACGAGAGCTGATTTTTCCATCTCGTTTGTGTAACAGACAGGTTGTAACCCACCGAGTGCCTTTGCCTCCTTCAGTAAAAGAAGTTCTTTTCCAAATCCACGAGGATACGATGGTCTGCGTGATGCTGGGTCCAGAGGCCGAAGGTCTCTCTCTTCATCCCAGCCCCAAGCTGGTCAGGCAGAAGGAGACATCATGATTCCGTGTGAATTTTGTGGCGTCCAGCTGGAAGAGGAGACTCTCTTTCATCACCAGGTACAAACCAGAACTTGATCTGTTGTGTCACCTCTGGGTGTTCAAGAGCTGTGCCAAGTCCTTTGACTTTTGAAAGCCCTTAGAACAAAAGCTAAACAAAAGCCCTTGAAATTGCACAAGTGTTTGACTTCTACATAAAAGTTATGTTGAAACGAGGATGTATGGGTCACGTAAGGAGGGGGAGGAACACAGGTGTAAGACCTGTGCAGGTAAGAGAGAGCAGATTCGGGGAGTGGTGTGCGTGTGGAAGAGAATCCTCTGGAATTTGCTGCTCTTACACACGAGTTCTGAAAGTGCTGAACGTGCTCATTTTCTGTTTCACAGCTGCAGGAATGGGGAAGTTCTTGCAGGCCTGACTGCCAAACCAGCAGAGCTGTATATTGGCTGTTTTTCTGGGTCTTCCCTCTCCTTGGTGATAGTAAATTCAGTATTAATAGAAGTGAGATCTGATAAAATTTCCCATCTTACCCTTTGTGCTTGACACTAAGGAGAAGTCCCATCCACTTCCTATCACTGTTGGCTGTTGGAAGACTTTGTTTTTTTCCCCTCACCCTCTCTAACTACTCTGGAAATGCAGAGCAGAGCCTGCTGTCCATACCAGCATCTGCCTTGGGTTGGGGTTATGATGGCACTGATATCAGGAACTTGATCAGAATTGCTTCCCATGCTTGGGACCAGCTTTCCAGGGTCATTTTTGGGTGTGAGAGGCAGAAGGCTGAACAACAGAGCACACGGCTGCTGGCTGCCTGCAGCAAGGCCCCAGCTGCACCATGGCTGTGTTCAGCAGGGCTGGCTCACGCTGCCACCTCCGTTTTTGCATCGTTTCTGTGATAGCTGGTGATTATTCCTAAGCTCTGGGTAAGAGAAAATGTGGGTGTTGCCAAGCCGTCTCTGCCTCTTCCTCGACACAATTCCCTGCTAACCCAAATCTTTCGGGGGGGGAGGATGCTCTGCAGTGTTTTTACAGAAATAAGTCATTTTAAACACTTAAAAGTGTGTTCTCCTGTAGCACCACTGCGACCTGCGCCCCGCCAGCCCGGCAGCCACCGCTCCCTCGCAGCAGCTCCCACCTCTGCAAAACAACAGAGAGAGGAGGGACTCACCAGAGCCGGCCCGGAGACGCAGCAGGCATCAAGGTGTGGGCAGAGCACGGGTGACCCACGGGTGCTCCCATCCTTGGGGTTTGCAGGAGCACTGTGCAGGCCCCAAGCTGGGGAGGTGTTGTTACCCTGTTCCATCTCCAAAATTTAAAAATCTTTGATCCCCTACTGCTGGTCTGGTTTTACACAAGAAAGATTAAGTCACTGGAGCTCTGTTATCCTCAGAGACCTTGGTTATGAAGCCGTGTGCTGCTGGAATGGAAATCAGGGCCAGCTCTGTTACCTGAATGGTCTCTGATGTCTCACGCTGCATCCCTGTCCCTATTAAGCACGGTATTCTTGTCCTCTCAGGAGATGTTTCTCCTCGGAGCACAGAAGGCTCTGGGCAGCAGAGGCTCAGCAATCCCACACGAGGGCCCAAGTCGCCGAGCAGCACAGCAAACGCCAGGAGTGCCCCACTGTCCTCTTCAGGGAGAGCGTGCGCCGCTCCCGAGGCCAGAGGGAAGCCCAGGAAGGCAACAGGCAGCGAGGGAAGGCCGAAGAACAGAGGGGCAAGTCAGGCTGCAGGGGGGACAACACCGCATGCCAGATCTACTCAGAGCTCTCATTCAGAAGCCTTCACACCCAGCTTCTCCAGAACTTCTCCAGCCCAACCAAGGTAAGGGCTTTTTCCCAGGCCTTCCAGAGTCTCCCTGGTGTGAAGGACCCGTGTTTATCCCGCAGTCAGGGCACTGAAAAGGCTGGGCTTGCTTCCCCTCAAAGCATCCCTCTTCTTCTTCAGCAGCACCAGCACCGGAGGTGGAAGGAGCCTCGGGATGTCGGATGCTCCCATCAGCTCCAGGCGCAGGAACACAAAGGTGAGGCACAGAGCAGAGTGGGGCTGCACCCTGGGGTGGGGCACGGACCTGACACCTCCGGGTCAGAGCTGTTGCTCTGTTGTGCCAGGTTTGGCAGGACCATGAGCTTATTTTACAGCCCTTCCTGCTTCAGAGAGGTTTTTAGCGATTGTTGTTATCACAAACTCTTTGAAAACAGCATTTTTACTTTTGTTTCCCCTTCCCTTTAGGCAAAAGCCCAGAACCCAACATCTGATTATCCAAAGAACTGAGCCACCGCTTAGCAAAAACACACTTAGTCCCCTGGTACAGAGCTCCCTGAGTGCAGGTGAAGTCCTGTGTTGCTGTGTCAGTGGAGACTTTCTATGAATTTAAATTTTTATAGGCAGTGATCATTTTATATATCTATATCTATGTATTTTTAATTTGTGAAAGCATAGCACAGATACACACCCCCCCCTCGCCTTGGGTGCGTTTCCATACTTGCTCCCTGTGCCACCAGAGGAGGATCATTGCTATCCCCACCTTCCCACCCGTGTCCTGCTGCTCTGAGTGTGGTGCAGGTCGTTACACGGGGGAGTTTGTGTCAGCAGAGCAGCTCTGCACCCATGGCTGCCCTGGAAAATGCTTTTTAAGGCTGTGTCAGTCCCATGCTTTTTAAATCCCTTGTAATAAAATTTACCTGATGATGCTCCAGACCCTTGTGCAGCACGGACCTGGGCCATGGGGTGATGTGGGATCTCACACCATTCCAGGTGGCCAGGTCAGTGCTGCAGGGCTCTGTTCTTACCTGCAGGAGGGCTCTTGATTTGCTTTCTGAGAGCCCTCAGCATCCTCGTGCTTCAGCGCAGCCCTAGGGACTGGGTCATGCAAGAGCTGGAGCAGACAAGTCTTAGATAATGACTGTGGGCATCAGGCTAATTACCTGGGTACAGCTGATGGCATTAGCAGGGCTAATTAGCCAGTCAGCATCCTCGGGCAGGGCTGTCCCTGCTGTCCCAGCAGCTGCAGCGTGGAAGGAGACCAGCGACGGCTGGGGTGATCCTGGCTCTAAAATAAAGACATTTTACGGGCGCTTCCAACCAAATGTAAGTGTTTATTTATACAAGAAAAGCAGAATAAAGGTATTTAAAAACAGGTGGTGGCCAACCATGCCTTGGCAGTGTGGGGAAAGCTGCTCTGGTGAGCTGGGGCTTTACGCTGGCTCGCATGGTTGGTGTGGGGGGACAGGAGGAATCCTCGTTAGTAGGAGGAATCACTAATTGCTGAGCTGGGAGCTCGGGCATGGTAAGAGAGGTGTCAGCAGCCACTGTGCTTGCTGCCCCTTTCAACACAAAGTATTCACATTTCTGTTCCAAGTCCATGGTGGTGTCTTAACCCATAACTGGGCTTTGAACCTGCGGCTTCGTGCCTTACAGCTCTAATCCTCTGCATCAATGCAGCTTCAGCAATGGAGGAACTTTCATTTTTTCATGATTTCCAGCCCCAAAGAAGGACACGATACGGCTAAAGGGATGTTAAGAATCTCCTTTATGCAAGTGTACACTGTATGGCCAAGAGCACTTAACAGGTTAATGCTGTGTACGGCACCGAGATGGACACACACCACGCTAGAACTAACACCCAGCTCCAGAGTTTTTCCATTGTTTAGTATAATTTTACATTCTGAATTAATATATATTAAAAAAAATAATAATAAATCACAAACCAATCTTTGCTTTGACAAACAAGCCTGTTACAGACAATGTCAAGTTCATTTAAAGCACAGGGAAGTAATGAAGATTATAAAAGCTTGAAGTCAAAGGCCATTGGCGCTACAGTCAAACCACTGCAGCACTTCCTTCCCAGTAACTGAACAAAAAATAAAAGGAAAAAAAAAAGAGCCAAAAAGCCCCACCCCAACTCCTCGTGCAGGGCTCGCACCGCGCGTCAGACAAACCCAAAGTCGATGAAGGTTATTTACTGGCGTGACAGTTTTCCTGTATAAGAAGCTTCATTTACACAGCAAGGTGTAAACAGCCTTGACTAAAAGTTTGTTATTTGTAATCATAAATAATTAATTGTAATAAATATGTATCAAGTAACTTTACAGCACACGTTCCGGGGCCGAGGCGTGGGTATGTCCCGCTCCACTGCGCTCTCTGGCAGGAGCAGACAGACCTTAGCAGCAGTTCCTTACCCACAGCCCTGGGAAACGCCGGGACACGGAGCTCTCACACCCCTGGGAGCGAGGCCTGGGGCTGTGCCCCCCCAGGACGGGGGTGATTCAAACCCAACGCAACCCCAGGATCCACCATCAGGAAGGAACCTCAGAGGGTCATTGTCAGCTGTGAAACCCAGCTGAGCTTCGAGCAGCTCCTTGCAGCCCCTGCGTCCTGGAGGGGGCTACACCTGCTCCAGGCATCTCTCTGCTTCGCTCTCCCCTCGCTCTGTGTGAACTCCACGTGTGTCTGCACTTGCTCCGAGCGATTCCTCAGCTACATATATGCTTCTACCAGGAAATGGACAAGAGTCAAGAGTAAATATTCTCCCTACACATATCTGTTCCTTCAGAAGGGCCATGTGCAACTGGAGGGTAACGGCTTCCCTAACCACAGGACTGGGAGACTCCGTATGCCAACAACTACAACTGCTGCACACACAGGCTTCCATTCGCTCACAGGACAAGAATATACACACTGGGTTAGGCTTTTCTCTCTTACTCACACTTTATCTTCCAAGTACCACACACTCACCATTCCCAATATTCACAATAATATACAATAAATACAGCTTTGTTAAGTCCCGTCCCGCTGACAAGCCGAAGTATGCTAATTCCAGAGGGACACAGGTCATGCCAACCCCCGGGGACAGTTCCACAGACCTCTTGTGTGGCTGATGTGTGCTGAGCACACCGCAAAGAAAATAAACTCAGAGCTCAGTACTGGCACTTGACTTACACGTAGCACCGAGCCTGGAGCACAGCCGGACCCGCAGGGTGTTCCCAGTGGTAACTCCCCCTGTGCTGGGTTCCAAGTGACTGACAGCAATGCTGTGCTTCTGAACACACCCAGGGCAGGGCATCCGCTTCTATAGAGTCGTGGAAGATACACACATGGACATGGTGTTCTGGAACCACTCCAGAAGGTGTTTCACAAGATACAGCAGTTAAGCTCGGAACGGATCTCTCACCTGCTGTTACCTTTCTGTGGAAAACAGGAGCTTCATCCTCAAACACATCACTTTGTGCCCCCCCACCTCACCTCCTCACGGTGTCTCACTTCTCAGATAATTTGCTTTTAGATCAAAGATCGTTTTTGAGTACAAAAATGAGTTACAGGTGTTTGACCACGTACTGGTTACTCAGGAACAGGATAAAGTCACAGATTATAAGCCCGGACGGTGGCACCTTACACCAGACAGAGAGAAGCCATTTTGTTTCTGCTAATATTTTAATTACAATAAATTATTTTGTTACTGAGCAAAGCAGACATTCAAGAACATCTAGGGCGAGAACCCAACTGAATTGTGGCCCTTTCACTGTTCTTTCGATTATAAATCTTCCTAATCAAAGTGTCTAGCTGAAACCCCAAATTAACGGTGGCAGAAACCCCAAATAAATGGTGGCAGAAACCCCAAGTTAATGGTGGCAGAAACCCCTGTGCTTGCTTATAATTGAAAAAGTGACAAGAAAATGGTGGAAACGTTAACATGCGGTGTCTGCTGTTCTAAAACTCAAACAAGTGCTGGAAATCCGTTCCCTCCCCACACCGATTCTTTCCATTTTTGTACTCAAAAACGTTTCAGGGGAGAGCAATCCACGAGCCTCCACCTCCGAGTGCTCCCCGAGTCCGAACGCCCTCACCCTCGCTGTGTTCACACGGGGAAGATCCTTCTAGATTACAAAATTAGAAATGTACATGTTTAAAGGTTTGTCAAAATTAAATTATACACAAACTGGTCTTTACTAAACTATCCTACAAATATTCCACAAACAAGGCAGCAAAATAACCAGTCCACCACAAAGTCTACGAATACAAAATGTTAAAGTCTTCCAGTAATTATTGTAAAGGGGAACAAAAGTTCAGAAAATAAATTAACCTCCGGCTGGTCACACAGTGTTACAGGAGGTATCTCCACGGGAATCCAAGGGTTTCCAGCGCCAGCAGAGTCCCGGAGCAATCCGGACAGGCGCCTCGAGGTGTCAGCCGCTGAGCGGATCCTCCCGGTAGTGGATGGCGTATCGGAGCTTTTCCAGCATTATGTCCAGCGAGGAATACTGAGGAAGTTTGATCATGAACATGCACGTTTCAACACGGATGTATCGAGAGTCTGGAGAACCTGAAGGGGAAGAGGTGCCAGGAGGGTTTGAATGCAGCACCCACCCCTCACTTCCATTTCCAGAAGCATCCTGCCCTTAAAGGATGCTCCTTAAAGGAGCACAAAACCCATCAAATTCCTCCCTGCAAGGCGTCTCTTGAACCTTACGAGACAAATATTGTACCAAATCTCTCCTTGACTCCAGAGGTCAATGCTTGAAGTAGTTAAAGTGTATTTTAAATTTTATTGTTACATGGTTTAAACACCACTTATTTCCAGCCATAACTCCCCACCTCTCCCTTCTCACTCTTTGTACATTAAATACACATTGAAATTAAATTAAATTTAAAGTAAACGCAGGGGAATGAGAAACAATGTGTGCAGAATGGATTTCCTTTGCCTTAGGAGCCAGAGACAAACCCACCTGCAGCTCCGTCCGGGGGCGCGATTTTCATGGGGTACGGTGGGACGTGGGCGGTGTCGGGGCCGCCGTCCTTGCAGGGACAGGTGAAGGGGATTCGCTCCTGGTTACAGGCAAACTTGATGAACTTGCAGAGCTCCTCCTGAGTGAACATCTCCAACGCGCTCCAGAAGAACTCGATGTGCTGGTCAGTTTCCATCAAGCCCACCTGGTACATGGTGTGTGCCTGGCAGAGAACAACAGCGAGATTGAGTAAAGCTCAAGAAAATGAAGATAGATTTAAAATCTGATGCTAAAAAGTAAATCCATTGGTCATCTCTGGAACAAGCCCCACTCCCATTATTTCCTGAATCCAGCAAAATCTTAAAAAACTTCCTTGGTGGCAAAAGGGGGTGTCCCAGTCCAGGCCAGTGTTCTGTAAGGATTGTCCTGGCTGTATCACACGCAGAGGGTTCTCCCTCAACACCTTCCATGTGGGAAGGTCCTCCCTCCCCTAAGGGTCAGACAGGGAGGTTTTGCAGTTCTTCACACCTTGAGGAACTCCAGGTTGATGTACGGAAGCCCACACGTCCTCAGCTCCATCTCCAGAGAGGTCAGCGTGGTCAGAAGCTGCAGGGGGATGATGGACCCCAGCCCAGCCCGCACTGCGGTCATGCACTCCGGCGTCTGCAGCTCCCGCATCCTCAGGCTCCGGATGGCTGTTGCATACACATCCTTGTTCTCCCATCTGCAGGGTGGATTCAGGACAGGAAAGGAGAATGTGTAATCCCTTGCCCTGCCCTCCACACAGGAGGGTTTTCTGGGGAGATACTGCTTTTGAATAATCAAGGGTGAGCACTAAGCTATTCGCATTCTGAGGCTTCCCAATTTAATTCCACTTTCCTCAGCTCCCTCCTCCTCTCTCGTGCTTTGCCCGTTTCTCATAAGCCTCCTGGCTGTGGGTGTTCCCTGAAGGCAGCAAACCACTGACCCCGCTGCTCCTCAGCTTCTCACAGAGCAAAAGGCAGCAAACAGCACCAGTGATCCCACGTTCCTGCCAGCAAACTCAAAGCTTTCCCAATCATTGCAGCCTTCAGCTTGTTACAAAAGCACCTCTGGAGAGCCCGGTGCTTGGGAAGTTATTCCAGAGATGCTCTTCCCATGTAATCCAGTGCAACATCCCACCAGGAACACTGCTACTCACCCCACTGGAATGTGCCTGCCTCTGGGACAGAGCTCAACCTCCTCCCCTGTCATGGTCAGGTAGGTGAATTTGCAGCAGGGCTTGTTTGGGCAGTCAGGGCTCTCTGTCGCCAGGTGCTGAGAAGCAATTTCTGCACAGAGAGCTTCCAGTTCTGTCTCATCGTTGATCTGTCACAAAACACAAGAAGTCTGATGCTCAGTATTGTTGTAGACTTTATTCTTGTGACTCACCTAAGGTATCACCACAATGCACAGAGTGCACTCATTATCATCACGGACAGTCACAGCCAGGAATTGCTTTGGTGGGTTCTCCTCTGGCTCAGCACTGCCAAGTTCCAGCAAACACTTCAGAAGCTTTAATCCCACTGTGCCTGGCAGCAGAGGAGACCTAGCAGCTTCTCCAAGCCATCAGGATATAAAATCCTGCACCCAAGATGAGGCAAAACACTTCACGACCACGCTCACATGAAAAACATCTGCTAGCCATGAAGGCAACCACCACCACCCAGGGCAGGCAGGGATGTTCACTGCTACCAGAGCAACGGGGCAAACGCTGGAACAAGAGGAGGGAAGAGAAAAAATTACTCACGTTTTCAAATTTTTTGACATAGTTGTAGGTGAGGATGTCAGCTTCCTGGAGATCGACGTCAGGATCCAGCGGCTCCCCTACCAGGGTCTTCCAGAAGGAGGGCAGGAGGTCAAGTGGCAGAGGAACATCTGCCCGAATGGCGATACCCAAAAGCTGCCCGAAGAAATGGAATAACTGCTCCTCTGCGTAAGTTATGGGGCTGGGGGTCAGAATGTACTTCCCCTTTGGAAAGAGAACAGAGCAGAGCACACAGACCCGTGTTAACAGCTGGTGCATCCCCTGCGGGCACACAAGTTAACAGCCTCGTGAAAAATACTGATTTGAACACGATGGATACTGCTTAGCTGGCTACAGAAGGATCTGCTCAAGCGTGGCATGGAGTCTGTGTATGTTACACAGTGAGGTTCTATCATGTGATCTTATCACAGTGATCAAGAGCAGTACCATTGCGATGGTTTCTTGGAGAGCTCTGCTCTCACAAGCTCCCAGTCAGCATTCAGGGCCTGCCTGTGCTCGTGTTATCAGTTTGATACCTAAGACTTTCAGTTGTGGAATGTTTGAGGTGCATGCTGGACACGCAAAGCCAGGTTTGCTGTGCAGTTGGTCCTGTGAGAACTGAGCTGTTCTTCTACCTTATGGATACTCCTAGGAAGGAACTATACCTCAACTAGCATAAGCTCTTTGGGCCATGATCTTGTTTCTGTATCTACTGCACAAAACAGGAGGACACCAAGTACGCCTTGAGCAGCAACCGAGTCTTAATTCTGCTTCACTTTGCAGTTTTGACCACTTGGCTACTTCTTCAAGTACCTGCAGGACCACAACAGGGGATTCACTGACAGCTGTTTTTGGTTCTATCAGGCACGTGAGACCTGTCTGGTCAGACGTGCTGACAGGGGCTGTCGGCCTGAAGCTTCTCTCTGTGTCACTAACTGAATGTGTCCTGCTCCTGGTCAAACACATGCATTCAAAAAGGAGAAAAGCAACTTCATTTCTGGCATTGATATATCACACCTTATTCTTATTGACTGCAGAGCTCGGGCACAACAGGAGAAGGGAGAGCGAGGAGCTCTGCAACTCTTTACAGACTTGCCAAAGGAAGTGACGGAAAGATCCACCTGAAAAAGAGAGGGGCGAAATAATGAAATGCCCTCTGGGGCTCAGTACTGCTGCCTTGTCATCCAGAACCTGACCTTCTCCTTGGAATCACGTACCAAGCCCCACTTAACCTCCCTGACTGCACAGATACGTGGCTTAAGCAAGGGCAGGGTGGCTGCCAGCCCACTTCACATGCAAGTTCACATTGAAATAGTTGAGTTACATGCAAAAAACATTCATCAGATCGCCTGCTGCTGCATTCCAAAGTGCTGCTTTGCCTTCCAGTACCCAGCGTACGACTGGCACAAACATTTGTTACACCAGTTGGCCTGCAAATGGAATTTGTGACTTGATTAGGAGATGAACAGAGCTGTCTTCATAACAATGGGGCATTTCCACAGCTGAGAGCAGTGAGGCAAAGCATCAGAAACCCTTACAGATGCTGAGCTGTGGGCGTATTTATCTCTTCATAGATGCTGTCAGTTATCACTACAGACCCTGGAAGGAAATGAATTCCCCTTGAGCAAAGGCATCAAGGAGGCTTTGTTCATCTCATAGGTGGACGCTGACAATTTTCCCTTACACCATTTGGTAGATGACACCAGCTGGTAATGTGAGAAGTGCATTTGAGGCTTCTCTCTAGCTCCACATAGCCCCACCAACCTCCAGAAAGGCCCCATTACAATCAGCACACAGAGACTGCAATCATTTAGACAGTAGCGATCAATTTTCTTCTTTGACATGCAGTGATATTTGCCTTGATACCCTATCAATTATTCAACAGATCTGCAAAGCTGGATGTTTTTATGGCTCTAGTTTAAATCAAGTCTCTTCCTGGAGCACATGCAACCCATGTAGCACCTGAGGAAGCCACAGCTCCAGAGAAAGTCAATATCCAAAAGGGGCTGGGCAGTATCCACATAAAGATGATCTTACAAAAACGAAGCCTCACAAATTAAAATAGTGGCAAGAGAAGAGAAGGCACAATAATTTTGTTTAATAAAGTAACATTATTGCTAACACCTTCCTTTGAAAAGCAGTACTCCTGTGTCACGAGGAGTCTGTCTCTGTAAGGTGAAGACAGGACAATGAAATGTTCATTCCTTTATGAGGCTCCTCCTTTTAACCAGTCACATATAAATTATTAAAATGATTACAAGAAATACTCTGTGTCTCCTCATCAAAATAAGGAGGATCCAATTTTAATACTATTTATTGTAAAAATAAAGGACAGTTTTTAAAGCAATAAAACCTCGTCATACTCACCACCTCTGCAGCCTGGCTGGGATAAGCTGAAGTTCACACTTCTGGTGTCAAGTTGAACACAATTCTCAAAGTCCCCTTGCTCGGGCGTGATGATTTGTAACCTTAATGCTTGTGTGTTCCTCGAC
The DNA here is from genome assembly GCA_013398125.1 of Aegotheles bennettii. Taxonomy (NCBI): domain Eukaryota; kingdom Metazoa; phylum Chordata; class Aves; order Caprimulgiformes; family Aegothelidae; genus Aegotheles; species Aegotheles bennettii. The sequence continues at coordinate 62,828 of VZRW01009347.1, read as the reverse complement.
AGTTATGTTTGATAACGTACCCTGTACTAATGTTTAGGGCATCTCTATCTACTTGCTGTACAATCTCACAACACTTTAACAATGAAATCCACAGTAGCATTACCCAGGTTGTTACCAGCAAGCAAGTACTTAGAAAAAACATATCTGTTATCAGCACAGCCTGGGTTTACCATGACTGATGATCAGAACAGCCTGAAGAGCCATTCTTATAAAATGCTCTCCCCATGCTTTCAACAACTTGTGACTTTATTTACTTACTGTAGTTAGCAAAGCCACACACCCAGGCACTCAGTTCCTGCTGTATTAGCTAAGAGATGAAAATTAACCACCCGACTTGCTTAATTCTTGGAAGCTTCGTTCCTTTCCAAACACCACAAAGGTGATGCTGCTCCTCACGGTCAGCGTGAGCCACATCCTGCTGAAAACTCTGGATTCCACCTGCAGTGAGCTCTCACAACCACACCTGCTGGTAACTCCATAACCCCGACTTACTCGTTCCGTGGACCTCCTCCCCTGTGAAGCGGATGTTGAAAGCATAAGTGGGGTCTCCACCACTGGCCAGTTTCACACAGAGCTGTGAGGAGGGCACGCAGGCGAGCTGTCGCGCTGCCTGGCAGAAATAGGAGTTCTCTGAAGAACGGATCTCCCCTGGTTAGAAACAAAACCAAAAAATAAAAGCTCCGTACTCTGAGTATTTTGCATTCATAAGCATCTGAGCTTGGTTAGAACAGATCTGACTTGTTGCAGTGGGTTAAAGTGGATTTTGACAAGGATAACTTTCCCGTACCTCCAACGATTTCCAAGGGATCCAGGGTGATCTCTGGGGCTGCGTGATCAGCCGTTCTCTGGACAGTGGCATTCAGCACTCGGTTCATCACAGTTACTTTCGTGTCATAGAAGATTAAACCTAAACCAAGAAACACATTTCAGTAGAGTTCATCTATCCTTCTACAATATTATTTTCTGAAATTCTCTAATACAGAATAACAATTTCACCTTCATTAGACAGGTAGACATGGCCAATGCCCTCTAAGTATTTGCTACTAACTCTGACTGGAAGAAGTGCATTGGGTTAGAACGCTGATGAGCACAACTGTAATGTTATATAAATAGATCCTAGCAACTCCACCAGAATCTCTGTGAACCAGAAACACTTTGCCAAAGAGCTTTCAGAACTCGGAGATGTTTTGACAGTAATGCTAGAGGAAAGAAAACACAATAAGAAATAGGGCTGTCACATCACACCAGAGATACGGGCTCTGGGAAGACAAACCTCGGAATGTTCCTCGCTTCCCCACGCTGGGTTTAAGGTTTTTTCTAGCTGGGCCTACTTACACACACCAACACCTTGGGTGAATTCTGTATCTTCATCAGAAGAAAACAAGTTTGGGAAATGTAATGACCTAAATCTTGGTTTGTTGTCTAATGAAGGTTTGTAAAAGCTATTTCAAATGCTGATGCATGCTAAGTGTTTTCGTGATCTCTCTAATTCCACAACTTCGATGACCAGGAGGATGTCCTGTTCTGGGACTTCCACCTGATCTCCTGCTTGTCGACTAACAAAGAATTTTAATTTATGGATTCCCCCAAGAAGGTAAAGGCACATTTGAAGGCCACCCACAGACAGATGGGCCAAATCCCTCCATGGTCAAGAAGGGTGCACAGTGCCTGTTAACTATGGGCAAGGATAATTCCTCTCACCTTTAAAAAACAAACTCTCTCCCCTCCATATTCTCCGTTCTGTCACACATACACACACATTAAAGTCTTCTGCAAAATATATTAACAAATGCAACGTGGTGCCTGGTGCACCCTGCAAGCACCCTGGGAACAGACCTTTGGCCTCTTGCAGCAACGCAGCGATACTGTTCGTGTACATCTCGGTCTGCCGAAGCTCCACCAGGGGCAAGAAGAACGTCTCCAACGTTGTGTTGAGAGACTGAAGCAGTGCAAACCGTAGGCGTAGACTTTCAACAGGAACATCTGAGGTGGGAAACATCCAGTCAGAGAGAGAAAGAGACTCCCTACCTGCTGCGAAGTCCATCTTCCCAGCAGATTCATTCCAGGAGCCACACAAGTCTCTCCTGATCCCTGCATGTCAACCAGAGAGCTGAAGATGCAAGAACAGCCATGAGCTGCAATGTTCCTTCCTGGATCTCAGGTCTCTGTGTGTCCGAGTCCCTTATCTTTCGTCACCACTGAATCTGCATTATCCCAAGACCCTCTTAAAGGAACTTTGTGCTTTAGGTGACTAAACTCCATGTCTGTCCAGAATTGAAACCCAACCTTCCTTCCCCCTGCAAACCCACCAGACACCCTCCTGCCCCAGCCTGGCCTAGGAGGTGCACTCAGAGAGCAGAGAACAGTTGCAGTGCATTTCTAATGATGCTGCCAAAGGCACCTCAGTGCCCGAGCACACCCAAGGAGAGAGGAGACCCAGACTCAGTGTTCCCCTTGGCCCACAGAGGCTTCAATCTGCAACCTCCAAAGGAACATCCTGGCTACTGGGGCGAAAGCCAGGCTGCACCCACTGAAGCACCACCCAGGAGCACTGCCCACTGGAGAAAGTCTCGATGCAAACCACCTGTACATACTCAACAGACAGGAAATTCTGGGATCTGCTGCATCAGCTGGATCTAAATAAACCTCATGGGGATGGAGTCGTGCTGGTGTAATGGCAAGGTGACGACAAAGCCTGTTAATGTACTGGACCAGGGCCACATCCATCTCCAGTGTCCATTTGCGGGACGCTTTCTGAGCGTGTCTCGCATCGATGCAGGCACACCTGAAATGTAAGAGGTGTAAGATGTGTTGAAACCGAAGTGTGATGCTGCTCACTGAGAGCATGCTGAGTACAACACCAGGCACCTTGTTCTACTCCTCCCCCCTGTTCTTAAGCACAGCTGTTTTATTGCAAAAAATCCAGTTTGAGAATAAGAACTGATTTATCACCTTCCCTACCTCACTGTTATTAAATAATAACAAAAAAAGGAAGGGCCTATTAAGCTTACTTACTGCACTGTCTCCTTTACGCTCTGAAGTGGCTACAGGGGGAGGGGATGTGGCAATTAGCTTATGGCTTGACACAGGGAGATAAGGAAGATTCATTTAATATTGTACAGGAAGAAAGTCCCTTAACAAGGAAGTAACCATTCCCTCTTCTACATTACTACTGATCCAGTAACAACTCTGCCAGGTTCAACAACTGCCCAGTGCTCAGAAAGCTGCTGTGGAAGAAAACCAGAGACAGCAGATGGATCTACAGCCCTCATCAGGCTCATTTGCTTGGAAGCTATAAAGGACAGTATGGCATCTGATTCTGTCAGCTATGTTGTGTATGTGAAAGTCAGGAACCTAAAGCACATTTTAAGAAAATGACCAACAATTTTCTCTACAGGCCTTGCAGCCATGGATAGAAGTTAAAGCTACTTGGAGTGGGAACACTTGGGATGGAGATTTTTAAAGTAAACACAAATAATCAATATCACCTTTATAAAAAGGCTTGCAAAATGTACCTTTCAAAATGGAGATCATAGCCACAGGACAGAATGGCTCTCCAGACACTGCGGATGTCCTGTTTAGATCGGTCAACCACAAATCTGTGAAATCCATCCAGTGTCAAATACTTCTCCTCAGGAACTGACAAAGAGACAACCATAAACAGTTAATGACTCGTTATAATGTCTGCACACCACACAGGAGAACGGGCGGTGTACGAGGTGGCTGCCAGCTTTCTCCTGGTTCTACCCATCCTGATCTGCCCTCCAGTAAACAGCACTCATCCTTTCCTCTCCTGGACACAAATCCCCAGCCACCCTCTGGAATAGCTCCACCACTGGACCTGACCAGGTGCCAAGGACCGATACTTGGCCAAACGCTGAAATTTCCCCCTTCTCAACGAACTTGGCGTTCCCTACAGTGAAGAGCAGAGTTCAACCTCCTGTCTATTTACTCTTCCACCTGACTAGAGAAAGAAATATCAAGCAAGATGCTGGAACTAACCCCTGGCATGGCATGGCTGTGCTGTCTCCTCCATGGACAGACTTGTTTCAAAGCATCTGAAGCTTCAATTTCATCCAATTTTCCTCTTGTAACTTAATAATTTTCCAATGTAAGTTGAGAAACACAATTCAAGCCCACCCAGTTCAACCTCATGCTATTGTGTTTCTTTCCTACAATGCAACACTACAGAAAAATTCCATACAGCTCCTAGTCCTACCTTCCTGTTTCTTTGTAGGAGACTTTTCAGGGTCCTTCTCTTCAGGTTTGCTCTTCTCAGGAGACTTTGGCTTCACAGTAGGTTTCTTCTCACTCAAGGCTGTTCGGCTAAGGGACAAAGCGAGTGTTAGGATGAAAGTTTTCTTTTGTCTGGTCTAGAAACCAAGACATTCCTTGAAGGTCTTTTACAATCTCAAAGTGGCACCTCCCTCTTCCCATCCATACATGGAAACACAGAGGGAGGGGGAATAAAAATCTGGATTCCTAAAGAGAAATCAAACCTTTCACAGCCGTTAAAAGGTTGAAGACACCAACCTGACACTATTGAGCATAGATTTTTCCTTTGTAGGTGGTTTAGTAACCGGGCGCTTGGTGCTCACAACTTTCACTGGATGCTGTTCTTTGCCTGCCTTGTTGTACTTGCTCTTGTCAAACTTTGGCTTGGGTACACCATATTTCCTCAAAATCTTCCAACACAGAAAGCAAATAATTACCCAATGCTTTCAGGTTACACAGAAAGACACCAAAAATAGTTTTCAAAGCACTACCTGAGTAAGCTGGTCCTCTAGCACTTTCTTTGGAGGGCGGACATTTGTGAAGAAGACATGGAGGAGGTTTCCAGGAGTCTGAGAATTTATCTGCTCTTTACTGAGATAGATGTCAGCAACCTTAATGGGTTTTGCTGGGGTTAAACTCAGCATTTGCTCAGAATGGATGCAGCTTTTAAATATTTCTGTGAGCACTTCCCGAGCACCTGGGACCAATTTCTCACCTAATAAAAATAAATAAAAAGCAACGAGGTACAAAATACCGTGACAACTGTTTGGAATTTGACCAGTGAAAACACATTTTGCATTCAGCTAAAATATTGTATCATGTGCCACTTGCTCCAAGAGAGAGAAATCACTCAGACTTGACCTTTCTGCACTCTAATACCCCATTTATGGCAGATAATTGAATGCCTTCTCTTGTTTTGGCCACATACTGTAATTATTATTTGAGTGACTGCAGTGGTAATGAAAAAGCAGATTATTTATGATGCCAGTGTAAAGATCATGTTGTGTATATACACACCAACACTCAGCAATTGAACTAGCAGTCAGCTGAGCTTCTTCCAAGCATTATCCTCCCCTGTTCCATGATTCAGGATTCTGGCCCATCCCAGCTAGATTTGGGTCTGTAGAGCTTTCTTGTTGTTAGAAAAAATAAATGACTAGTTGTTCTACTTGATCAGTTTCTACTCTAAAATTATGCTGGGTCTAAGAGTGGTACATTATTACAGTGGTACATTATCACAGTGGCTATCTTCTCAAAAAAGGCACTAAAAAACTCAGTAATTTTGGGGGTTGGTGAGGAGCTTTTTGGTTTTGTTTAATTAGCTGTAAGGACAGTCGAGCAATGTTCAGATTGCAAATACCTGCTTGCCAACTGATGAGAGGGAGGAAACTTGCTTTGAAATTACTCCCTGGCTCCCCCTCATTGTCACCCATCAATTAGTGAGCCATACTGAATTAACACCAGCAAGGAGAATCTGATGCCTGCACAATATAAAAGAGGTATTTGCCAATATGAAAACCACATACCTTTTATTGACTTATCATTGAAATAATCTTCTAGTGCTGGGCTCCCTTGTGTGTCAAATAAACTCTGATTTACAGTAGAAACAGTTAAAATCTCTTCAGTGGACATTTCCATCAGTTCATCTTCACCATCCAGACTTGACAAACCAATGAGATCACTACTATTAAACAGACTGGCTCGGATTTTCTCTATTTTAGCTCTTGACCTTATCTGTACAAATAATGAAATTAGTTAACAGGAATTCTGACAAAACAAATTCACTTCTATTTATGTTAATTTGGGTCTTAAGCCTTCTCTCCTCCCCATGTGTACTGCATCTCTTCTACCATTCTCCTACATCAATAATTTGCTACCAGAATTCAGGTTCAGCCTAGAAAACATCCTTTCTAAGAACACCCAGCCACTGAAACCCCATGCTGCGAGTCAACCAGGCACAGCTCTGCCTTCTCATACGTATTCTCAGCCTCCAGAACTCAGCAAAGATCTAAGCTGAAAGCTGCATTGGCTGCTGTGCTGAAGAGCTGCCAATTTCCACATCCTCCATGAACTTAATCCCTTATGAATTAATTTATACTGTTGGCTTCTGCAACACTTTGCAGCAACGAGCTCTACAGCTTGGGCCACGCAAGAGTCCTTCCTTCTGTGCCAAAATTGCTACTTGAGAACTCCACTCCTAGTTCTCCTCTGTCTTTTGAGAGAGTAAATGCTTCCGAGACTGTGAAAGAGAAAACCAATAGAGATGAAGCTCCGTGTTCCTCAGCCACCCAGTTCCTGCTGAGAGCTCCTAGCCTCACGTGCACATGGACATTCATTTATTCTGCATCCTTTGCTGAACAATGCTTTGCTAATAGCACCTTTCATCCCCCACCACTCAAGTTGTGGCCTCAAACAGAAGAATCCTTACAGAAGAAAGCACACAGCACACCTTTTCCTTAAGTCAGATCATGGTGTTACACACAAACCACAAGACCTAGGGTATTTCTCAAAGCCAGAGGTTCAACAAATAAGTTGCTAGAATCAGATCTCTTTCTTTCAGGAAAAAAAAGACCCCGAAGGACCCTCTCCTGACCAAAGGCTATTACCTCCACTACAGCAAAACCTTTGATGGGCCGTGAGAGAAGCGGCTGGTTGTCCAGAGACGTGACAGTGTACATGGATCCAACATCAGACACAGAGGCTGTCTCTACGTTGTCGAGCGGCTCCCCGAGGCTGCCCAGGCTGCCCAGGCTGCCGGTACTGCAGTGCGAGAGATCCAGACTCTCCTGGCTGGACACAACGTGTGGTTCTAGCAAGCCTGGTGGGATGGCCAGTTCCAGTCCTGCTTGAAACTGGTCCACTGAGATATCACTCACGGTCCGAGAGATGCCCTGCGAGCTGCAGAGCGACGCCTGGCTGGTGGACGCCGAGGCGCTCACGCTCATGGCAGGTGTGACACTGCTGGAGCTGCTGATGTCCAAACTGTCCGCGCTGCTCGAGACGGTTGGTTTGTCCAGCTCAGTTCTGCATTCTCCTCCTTCTGCTTTGTCCTTGATTTTTTTGGGATCCTCCTCCTGCAGAGGGATGTAGATCTCGTCCTTGAAGACTCCCCCGTGTGCGTTGCAGGCCTTTCTGATGGCGCTCCTGACCGTGCCCTCCTCCAGGTGAGTTGGAATTCCAGAGATGACGAGCAAGCGGCTGTGAGCCGTGGGACCCACCAACGCCTGGCACGCATCTGCCACAGCATCATTTGTCACACCCAGCCCTTGAGGATCCTTCTTAGTCAGGTGTCTGAGAATTATAAGCAGAGTCAGTGCTCTGTGGAACCATAACATGTCCTCAGGCTTGCTCCCTCCTATGCTGAGGATGGCAGCATCTGTTTCAGCTGCTCTGGAGGAAGAGCGCTTGCCCGAAGACGATGTCTTTTCCCTCTTCATTTTGACTTTTTTCCTCTTTGACAGCAAGCTGGGACTCTGTGGTGTCTGTCCTGGAGAAGATGAAGATGAGGACGAAGAGTCACTAAGATTTGGGGCACTTGTTGAAGACATCACGTTAGCTGTTACGCTCATATTGATAGGCAAGGTCACTTCTGCTACAGCAAGGCAGACTTCCATCAGAGCATGGAAGTACGTTGAGAATCTCCCTTGGTCAGCTGCTCCAACACCAGAGCCACCACACGCATTCCCAGACACCCAGTTTTGTGTTTCTTCATCATACAACTTGTGAAGTTCTGACTGCAGGGCCATAAGCATAGCTAGGCAGGGGTTCAGCTGAAGGGCAATTGAAGATGACAACCCTGCTGGATTTTTTTTCTGCTCCAGATTGTGAATTTTGCGAAGCAGCTCAGCCAGGAGATGAAATATCAATTCCTTCACACATGCTGCCATGTCAGTTGTCCAGAGAAAGTTCCCTGTGTGCAGAAAGCAAGACACAGGAGTCAGCAGTAATAAAGCTAACAGTGAAACACAAGAGTTGCAACAGGAACATTAAAAAAAGGCACAAGAAAAGGTGATTTTAATGGTTGTATGTCAGCAGTAAGGGAAGGCTATTCCAGGAACTGCACAGCAACAGAAAATATATAGAAATTTTCTTCAAACTCCAGAAAATGGAAGAGCTCAGAAATACTTTGTGACTGTAATTTAAATATTTTCCTAAACTCTTCATCTGAGCCAGCACATTATCAGTGCTCATTACTAAGTAAATACTGCATTCTCACCTAAAAATTCCACTACTTGCAAGAGAATTGAAGCAGGAATAGTATCCAGTTCATCCTCTGATTTTCCATCCCCGTCTTCCAATTTCCAAGTTAACAGCTGTTCTGTGAATGCCATTGCCAGGGGGAATTCAAGGGGAAGAGAATGCAAGACCAACACAGCTCCAGGAGGAGGAGATACTCCTAAGCAAAAAGGTCATAGAAAAGACTTGTAATGACTCTAGGCATTTGTGAAATAGAAGTAGTAACCTATCTTTTAGGAATTTTGAGGCTAAATTTATGCTAATTGAGAATTTTCTCTATTAAATAGCTTGCAATAAAAAAATAGGAATGTTTACCCATAATGATAAGTTGATATAATTATAAATGTACAGATAACAGTTTGTTTACACAACACATGAAACAGAACTATTTTTAACCTGTACAGATCTAAATATTTACAGGACTTCCACAAAACCATTTATTTGTAGCATGGTGTGTCCGATCAGTACTGAGAAAAACATCAGAGATGCTGTGGTTCAGCAAAAGAACTTCAGGACCTTTAAGAGCTCACTGCAGCTCCATCACCTTCACTGCTCTAAATAAATCACACTGCCTCTCCTCTTAGGCTGGAAGGGTAGAAATAATAATTAGTGATTGTTCTTGCTTGAGAAGCTGGGATGACCTGTGTGTTACTACACTGCATGTGTATTCCTGGGTATATTAAAGGGCCCTACAGTCACCTAGGAAAGCAAAATAAGAAATAATCTCCATGTGAAACACAGCATCTCCAACAGCAACAAAACCAACTTGAACACTGCAGAATATGAAAATACACTGCTCTGGGAACTCCTGGAAGACAAAACCCACAGATGGTGACAGACTTAACAGAACTAACAAATTCAGAGTCAGATGGCTTCCAGTGTTTACAAAAAAAATGTTTTCTTGGTTAAGAATGATTGTGTGTTTCTGTCAGGACACATTTCTTAATACTTTGCACAAAAACACTGTCGTGACCAATGGTAGCACTAATGATGACAATATAGGAAGCTCCTACAGAGGCAATGATGATGCTGGTCTTACCTCTGAGAAAAAAAAAAATACTTAAAAAATGTTTTGACTTAAACCTTTCTGTTTTTACCTAGTTTGATGTGGACCTTGTCCGTGGGGGTGATCACTGAAGGGTACTGATTGGTTGTTGGGGGAGGTGTTAGGCCTGTGTTGGTTGGAGAAGCATCTCGAGGATAGCACACTGCTTCAATGAGGTTTAACTGACCATTCCTTTTAACTTTGTGCCCGAGCCCATAGACAAGCACTCGAGCCCAAGGAGCTTTATACAGGGATGAACTAAGGAAAGAGCAAGAACAGTTTGGTTAGACTGCAACTAGCTACTAAAAATCCCAACCCAATCCCAGAACGATGGAACACTGCAGTATTTATCCCACCACCCAGAAAGTTAGTCTCCAAGGAAAAGCTAAAAACATGAGCAACCGCATACTCAGGGTTCAGAGAGGCTCAGCAGCACATCTTTACTCTTTGCCACCTTAGTTACTCACTCTTTGCGGAATCCAGACTGACTTTCCTTACAGGACACAATTACAAATGCAGCCCCAGGAAAATTCACATCCATATTGACTTTGGATTCTGAAATTGGGAATTCTTCAGCAGGAAACTGTTCTGGTGCCGTCTGTAACATAACATTTCATCATGAAAGCCCCCAGGCAGCAGCAAACAACCTCCCCCTTCTTTTTCCAAATAAAATATGGCCTTGTAAGGCCAGAGTATTTCTACTGCTTGTGTTTTCAGCGTGCCCACTATGATCAGAATAGGAATACAACCCACCCAGAGAAACAGTTCAGTGGGAGGGATGGTACTGGAAGATCACACCTAAAGCAAGGGCTCTTTGGAAAGAAAACCAACGCTGCTCATAAAACATCACTAAATATTTTACCTGCAAAAAGGAGCAGATCTGTTTCGTGAGGTCTAACAGACTCTCCTCTCCTTGGTGCAGTGTCCGAGTAATGGCAACAGTGAGCCACTCTCTGATGGCTTGCGAATTGCCCTGGTAGAAGAGGTCTGTGGCAGCACAGTTCTGGGAATGGATGCAGTGTTGCAGGGACTGGGCCAGAAGAATAGAACTGGAACTGATTGTTCCATCTGCAATAACAAGTAAGAAATGACAAATTTGGAGATCACTTCAATGTGTTTATGTAGCCTGTGAAACAGACAGTGGAAAAAAGTTTTAAAACACTTGGAAGGTTACAAGCCTCTATTTTCACCCCTGAGCAAGTGCAAACCTCTTCCCAAAGGTCAGCAGTAGAAAGGATCCACCCAAGGCCAGAGTTGCACCCCTGATGTAGCTGGTTGCAGATGGGATGGCCCTCTAAATGCCAGCTGTATGCTTCACCTGCCTGAAGCCAGCCCCGAGGGAGGTCTGCCAGGCACAGCTGGGTGGGCTCACAGCTGCCTCAGTCTGTCCCATGTGTGAGGGCAGGTGTACTTCAGTTTACTGCATAATCACAATGAGGAGAAGCGACCAGAAGCCTTCTCTTCCCCACTTCTTCTAGATGAGGTTAAAGCAGCTTTATCTGTTCTCGAGCTTCCCCCAGACAGCTGTTAGACAGCCCCGAGTGGGTCGCAAGCCCTGACATCTCTCATTCCAGAGCTAATGGGAGAAGTCAATGGCAGACAAAGTGCAGTGCACAAAGAAGTGGGTGATTCACCCAAATGCCAGTTTGGAAACTGGATGTATTAGCAGGACCTGGATTAGACATGTTTTAAGAGAGGATAAACTAAATAAAAGCTTGTAAAATTATTCTCAAAGCCATGCAAAGTAGTGCTGTACTCTGCAAGAGGATCTTTTACAATGCAGCATCTGTTAGAGGTAGCCAGGTTTAAAAGTAACTGGAGGAGGGAACAGGGCTCTTTCCAATGTAAATAATTAATTTCAGTTATTAATAGCCCATATATTTAGTACTTCCTACTTTCTCCTTATGCTCCAGCCACGTTACACACATTTCTTTGCATGCAGAATAGCTTTGTCATGATAATTGTCTTTGTTAACACTCACTTGAATTAGCCAAGATTCTTTTCCATGATTCAGCACAGATAATTCTCTAATCAGATCTGTGATTCCAGTAGGAAAAGGACAAACCACTTTGTGAAATGAAGAAGAGTTGAATTTTGAAAACTAAGACCCCCAACTGGCATTTAGTTTTACTACCCTGGATTCAAGCTACAAAGCATTCTCAATTTCTTGTAAGTATCCCATATGGATACGTTCCCCCCACCCCATAAACAGAAGACCACCAATGACGAAGGAACAGAAGCACACTGAGTGGGATCTTAGGAGGGACTCTAAACCCTCTTGAACACTTTTAATTAGATCATTAGCAATAATTTCAGTTTGGTACCCTACCACTAAAGTCAGGAGTCCATTGAGAATTTTTCAAATATCATCATTATTAACTAATTAATCAGTAAGTGCCAAACTAATTCATATTTTTTTGCCCCAAAAAACTGCTGTACCAAAAAAGAGCTGTGATAAAACTCTGTGTTTACCAGGAAGAGGTGGTGCAAGAAGCTGGTTGGATAGCAACTGCAGGTGCTCCAGAGTGATATCACGGATAGCAGGAATATGAAACAGACGAGTAAACATATGTGGAGATTTGGGGGCAAAGATATTGAGGAGAGCCATGCGGCAATAGAGCTTGGCCAGAGCAGCTTCACTTCGCAACAGCTCCCTAGAAAACACAAACAGCAAAACATAGAATTCCTTCAGCATGCTTAAAACAAACCACATCCAGCAACCTACCCCTGAATCCAAACATATATGACTAATTTATTCTTATTTAAAAGGTTCAGGTAGACCCAACTCTTTCCATTCACTTGTGAACACTCAGCCCATCTAATCCTGGTACCAAATTAAGGCACCTGAATTAGAAGCCAAGAACTCTCAACTGACTTTATGAGGAGTTAAGCTTTTAGATAGCAACTGATTGATGGTACAAGAAACCCAAGCTTCAAGGAAGGTACCTGTCAGAGCAGCACAAATAAAAACACCTTCATATAATGAAATAAAAACCTTCCAACAAGACAATTATAACCAATTTCCTTTATTATGAAAGAAAAAAAAATCAAATTACCCATTAAAACATGAAGATTTAATGAATCTTTGTCAGCTTTAAACTAACAACTACAGTGCGATTCAGAAGTTTACTACTCAAAACAAGGTTGTAGTAGATAACTACATGATAGGAAATGCTATAGATCAAGTCAGATAATACAAATGCCTCCTAACTACTTCTTTTTTACCTGTGTATTTGGATATTGGTATTATCCAGGGTAACCAATCCATTTGTTGCAGTCCTCCTGTAGCCAGCTGGTGGCCTTTCCAACATGTCAATGGGATACCAGTATCTCACCAGAACCCCTTCACTTCTGAGATATGTCTCTACTTGTACCAATTCATTTACCTGGAACACCAAAACCAACACTGTCAACAAGCACAGTAATGATAACATTTTTTTCCTTCAAAAAGAGCACCAAACACAGTAAAAATCATCCCAGTGTATCTTTACTCACTGAATCAACATCCAGAACAACACCATGAAGACCGAATGTCTTCAGCATCCCCCGAATAGCAAACTTGGGTAAAGCTGTTCCAACAGCGCTACTGGCCACGTTGTTACTGTCAGGAGAGCGAGTCACCACTGTGAGACCTGGTCAGAAAGGGACCACACGATTTGTCAGGTACAGCATTTTCTTCAGACTGACAATTTATGCAGTAGATCCCCAGCACCAGAGCCTCATAGATTTCCTTTTCCCTTCAAGATACTTTTTGCTGCCCTTACCTTTCCGTACTTTATCAATTGTGAATTTGTTTGCTTCATCTTTGATATCCTCGATGGTGGGAAGGTAGAGGTCTCTTGGGATGCCACCATTTTCCTCATAGAGGAATTCCACAGTTTGGCGTGCTATATCAACCATTCCTGGCAGACAGGAGGAAGTACTAGTTATTTTCTCCAGCTACTTGAAATAGGTTCTTATTCTCATTAACATCATAAGCAGATGAGTTAACTAATTACTTAAATATTCTTTCAGTCCGGCTGATAGGCAGGGAGTGGAGCTTTCCTGGAGACACTTACATGCTTCTTGTGAGGGCTCAGAATTCTGACTTTGCTCTGACCTTTCCACAAACAGGTCATCTTGCCAGAACTGTATTCATTTACAAACTCTCCCTTATTAACATGTTCCTCAAAAGTTTTGCCTTGATGTAGTCATAGACAAAAAATGCATGTAGATAATTTCTTCCCAATCTATTATTCCAAAGTATTTCTGTAGCCACATCACAACAAATTCTGCCACTATTTCTTAAGTAATTTTCCCTATTTAAATAGTCCAACTTAAGTAAAAAAGTGTTAAAGAAAAATCATGACCCCTAATCAAATTCTAAGCACTTGACAAAAACAGCAAGTGAATTTTTTTCTAATTTAAGTTTTCCAGCACTTGAATACAGTAAAACACAAAAGAAACACAGGTGTTATCATCACACTTGTGCATATCACATAAAACAATGTGCATGGAAATACACACAGCCATACCTAACTGCAAAGCTCCTTTAATCTGGTCCAACCCAGACTTCCTCTCAGCCTCATTACGGAATCTTCTTCTAATTGTAGGGAAAACTTTGGTTTCCCAGGCTTTAACCAAGAGGGCATAGTGATCCTCCTACAAAGACAAAGGTTATTTAGAACTAAGAAGAAAGAAAAGTTAAGGGCTGTACTTTCCTTAAGGAAGAGGGGGAAACCCTTGTGTGGCAAAACTTAAAAATCTGATTTACAAAGATCTGTATTTAGAGTACAATTTACAGCAGGCAGAGCTTGCCATGCTCCTCACCCGGGGAATATCATCATCATCGTCATCATCACTTTCATCATCTGCAATAGGAGGGGGATGAGGATCAGGGCCTGATGTGATAAAGTTCTCATAGCTTAGCTCCATTTTATAGTGGCAAGATGTGTCACTGTCATATTCTGCAAAACACAGATGGATAAAATGAGATCACAATGCACTACAAGGCATGCAAAAATATTCCAGGGAGTTTCTGAGATACACTGCATTCCCATCAGCCTGGAAATGGAGGGCATTTTGACACAGCGTAACCAATTGGCTGATTCAATCAACTGTAACATCTTACTGTATTCAAAGCCCTAATAAGATAAGTTCTCATTTGGTTGCACTAATTGAGAATCATTTGTGCATCCATATAAAGGAAGACCAAAGTGAGATTTTTTTAACTGCCTTGTCTAAAATCAAATAAGCACTTATGTGACAATGCTTGCTGTACTGCTTTACCTAAACAGGTGGTACCTAAGGACTGCAGCCACGATGTGCTTGAATCCTATTTAATTGATTGCAATTTCTCCTGAAAGAGATTTTTTTAAAAATATTAATCATCACTTTACGTTGTTGAGCCGTAGCAACAGCAGCGATTCTACAGGGAGGTCCGTGGGTCCCAGGATCAGAAGCTATGCTGGTGCCAGCATCATTATCACTATCAGAAGCCATGGCAAAAGGCAACGCTTCAAAGTTGGCACTGATTTCTTCAGCTAGGTCAATGCACAGGTCGGCAGCATTCCTGTGAGCCTGCCCTTCAGCATAGGCAAATTGGCGAGATCCAAAGTTAGCACGGACCTTGGTGTTCTGAAAAAGATGCACACGAAAGCATTAAGCTGAGCTGTGGATTGTTTTGATCCTTCTCTTTGCTCTTTATAAAAAACTCAGCCAAAGGGATAAGCTGATCACATCTCCATGCTACGTGGTTTTCCCAGCATCACTAAGCTATGAAACTGGATGCAGCAGACACAAACTTTGAACTTGCCTTTTTTCTGGCTTCAAGACACAGCATATTGAGCTGGCATACTTTGAAGCAAGGCCACTGCGGGGGAGGAACACTAACAGAAGGGCTCCTAGCACAGAATAATGCCATCTCATCAAGCCAGCTCACACTAGTGTCCCAAGGGGCCGAGAAAGTTCCAAATCATGACAAAATATATATGTGCACCTGGGAAGGGGAATGGGATACCCCAACCTAACTCAATAAAGGGAAAAACTATCACTCTACTTTTTTATATATAGGTAAGCAGGCTCAATACTTTCAGTATTCTTAAGAGTTCTGAAAGGATATATATCAAGCAACAAATTTCTGTCAAAAACTTGCCTTTTTCTGAATGTGGACAACTGGCCACATTCCACCAGAGACATCTTCTAGGTATGGCCCAAGTCGCTGCCCACAATACGTAAAATAAACTCTGCCTTTAGCTGGCTGCCCTGGAGGGGGTGGAGTTCCTTCTGTTCTTTCCCATCCAATTCCTGCTACATCACCTGTAGAAAAATACAATCATCAAAAGAACATCATGGATTTAATCTGTTTTCTCTTCCACTGTCTCCCTTACATTTAGGGGTTTTTCTGATTCACCAGATAAGCAAGTTAGCTGTACTCTTACATACCAGGAGAAAGAGTCACATCCAGCCTAACACTCTTCCACTGGAGCAAGCTGGAGCCATTGTAATGCACTGCTCGCCCATTGCTGAGAAGTAACACAAGAAGAAAATGAAAAAGAGCACTGAAACAAGCAAGGGTTACAACTCACCAGCAACTACAGCCTAGGTAGCTGTGGTACTGACAAAAGGCAACTCAACTCTTCATATTTTCATAAGGAGATATTCCAGATCATAATTTTAACATTCAATTAAAATGGACATGTTACCTAGTACAATGTGCTCACAATACTCCTCCCTAAGGAGCGGACAAATGTACTGAGCAAGACCATGATTTTTGATGTACACCCTCAACGTACTTGTGAAACAGACAGGTGCCCACTGGGTTTGTCCAAGCACCATCCCGTTTTTCAGCTTCTGTAGCAAATCCAAATGAAACTATGGGTCCAGTGTCATCATCTGTATCTCCATAGGAAACTATTTCAATTTCCCAGTAGAACGATGGTGCCTAGAAATAAAAATAATAATAATAAATATTTACAAAACATAGTTAAAATGTAGAATTTTCTTTTCATGGATTACTGAATATTATATAACACAAACTGTTGCACAGTGAGTTTGTACCTGTACTGGAACTGGTGAAGTAGCATAGATAAAAGTGCCCCGAGGAAGTCCCCCACCTGCACTAGGGTCAGCCAAAAAGGTCACAGCTGTGAGATGCGATGAAAACATGCACGCTCGCACAGGGGGGAATACTCTTGATGGGCTCCAAGTGATTTCTTTGGGCTACAAACAGGAACAGAGCATTTTATTCTATCAATTGCAGTTGAAGTCATCTACTAAAATCCAGTGATATATTCTTTTATGAAGTGCACACTTAATAAGACACATGCAACTAAATTGCAATCACAACAGATCACATCCCAGTAGAGGAATTCACATTAAATGAAATGTTTAAATAAGAATCCAAGCAGTTTGGCTCCAACACCACAGGCAGACCCTCTGCACTCTGTGGCTGGCTTCATTTGCAAGGGGCAGAAGACTCAGCACTGTTTCTGTGCTCACCTGTCTTCTGTCTGCTTGCAGTGGAGGAGGGGGAGGTCGAGCACAGTCACGATACAACATTCGTAACCTTTCACACTGCATTTCTACAACAAGGAGCCTCTCCCCTGTAACAACAAGCCAAGCCAAGTCATGAGGTTCCAAACAAATCTAGTTATTTGAGTCCAACAATGTAATCTTAATAGTGGCAAATAAAAACAAATATGACATTTGCATTTGAAGAGCTCTGATCAAAGTCTCACTTACTTAATTGACAAAATTAAAGAAAAAAATCTAATGTATACAAGCAATTGTTTTCCTCATGTTTCATTTATATTTGGTTAGCAAAGACATTATTCTGCTAATTAAGATATAAAGTTCAGTTTAGTGAGCAACTTTATGACCCAGCAAGAGCAGGAAGTCAAAGGAACGTACGCCTATTGTCAAAAAATCAGCACACTCCCTTTCACACTGGAGATCATACTGAAACCCACTTGGTTCCTACCCTAACACCCTTCGCTTCAGCCACTTTTCCTCCAAGGAAAGGCTCTGACATGTTCCTAAAACTTGCCCTTGAGCTAAGACTGCTGGGCCCACTGCTTATCCTTAAATGAGAGGGAAGGAAACCAAGAGCTCAGTGATAAGGAATGTAAGAAAGGATTGAAAAGAACCAAGCAACCAAACAAAAACAAACCAGAAAAAGGTCATAAAAAGAAAACACACAAAAGAGAATGTCAAGGAATACAGAGGAGGTGCACTGGAAGCAAGAAAAGTGGAGAGGGTTCAGAAGCACAGAAGCAGAGAGCTAGTCCCAGGAGTTGCATCTTCTGTGATGTACAGTGCAACCATGCTCTGGCCTAAACTCTAAACTTTGTGCCTAACGTTTAAAAAAATCAGTCTAATTATTAGCTCCTGTTACATTAGCAGCTCTGCAGCTATGACAAGATAAGCTGTACTGTGCTACCTATCAAAAACTTCAAGTAGCTGGAGGACAAAACACCGAAATGATTTTAAAAGGTGTTATGTCTCTGAACTGAACACAACAGTGAAGCTGCAAGAACACGGTGAATACCTACCAGGGCTGCACTCCTGAGCTACCAAATTCAGAACTTCGACAGCAGCTGGACACTGTTGAATGAATTCTTCACAGAATGAGCTGTCTTCTAACAGCTGAGCCATCACCAGGCATGCTCTTAATGGAAAAAGAATACATTTAAAGCATTAAAAAAGTGAACGCTGAATTCAAAGTTGTCTTTACATGTATTGAATTCAAGACTATGTTAAAAGACAGCATGCTGACTGATCTGCTTCTTTGGTTGCTCAGCTATCCACTGGAACTTGACAATGACAGCTTTACCCTGCTTCACAGCATTTACTTATACAAAACATTTGCTCAAGGCATTGCCAGTGTTACAGGGGGCACTTTAGTGCTCATTTAAACAACCCCCAGACACTAAATGTACTTAAGGAAGCAAACAAACATTTTTGCATTGTCCCCTGCTGTCATATGTCAGAAACAAGAAAACAAGAACCCGTGCAATTTTCTGGAACATTTGTGTATGGTATCAAAACAGAGTGGGATGCTGCCCAAAACCCAGCAACTCACCTGGTTCTTATTTCAGCAAGAAGCCGGACCACTGCCATTACTGGAGTTGAGCCATCTCCTGTTGCAGGAAGTGAGGTGTGAATAGATAGACTTCCCTCCTGAGGAAGCAACATGGACTGGACTGCCTGTACTACCTTCTCAGTAATGGACAGTTTATGAAGAGGCAATGCCTGATGGTGGGGGGGCACGGTAAAAAGTTAAATTCAAGTAGTTAGTTTCTAAGAAATGAGGGTGTTTTATTACCTGGAGTTAATTCTCATTTTGTACTATCACAAAACCAGCACCAAACACCAGTCAAAAAAAAGAAAAAACAGAAACAAAACAAAGAAACCCCAACACAGTATGCAATGGAACATCTTTAAGCACCAAAAGATGAATATCCATGTTACTTGAATGAGAACTTAAATATCGATATTGTTAAGGTATGTTTAACATAACAAAGCAAACTTTACAAATAATATTTAATCACAGATGAAACAGACTTTTTACATGCTCTAGATTAATTGCCAGTATGCTGTGACAAAAACAAAATAAATAAATTTATATTATACTTAATATTGAATTCTTAAAACTACCGTACCTCAGATCTTGGAACACAGAGCCTAGATAATGGAATAGTTAATGTGTCTGATGCTTGTGAGGTCTTTCTACTGTCTATACTGGTAGGTGGAAATTTGACCGTTGCTATACCTTCTTGTTCATTAATAGATGCCACAACTCCAATGCTTCCTGCTATTCCTTTACCTAAAACCTACAACCAAAGGAGGTCTGCATAAGATTTAAGGCTTTACGAACAAGAAACACTGAGTGTTTAACACCACACATGGACTCAACGCACAATTAGAGCTGGGTATTTTAGCAAACAGGAATAATGCACAGTAGCAGTCTCCACAAGTGTTATTGAAGCTGTTTCATAATCACAGGTAGTCTGCACACCACAGGGAAAACATTGTCAAAAGCACCAAATCTCATTTAAGAAATAAAACATGAATGGTGCTGAATTACCTGCACTTCAGAACCGATTTTAATCGTCTCCTTAAAGCCACCCAGAGCACAAAGGGCAGCTACTGCCTGCCGAGCAATTCTTTGAAGTTTAGCAAGTTTCCTTCCACTGCTACTCCCATTCTCCAAGATACTCTCTGCATATTTCCCAAGTTGTGGAATGTACATCAGAGCTCGAGACAGAACCTGAAGACAGAAGCGAAAATACCAGAGAATGACTTCAAAGCACAATTCAAACAAAAACCACCGCCCCAAGCCTTCAGCCCACACGCAGTCTCAGAAGAATTATTTTTGTTCTTGAAGAGAATTATATAACTCAGAATATTCTAAGTTCTCTGAAGTGTGAACACTATCAAAGCCGGCTCCGCTCCCTGATAAATTTTACAAGCAGAGTTGCACACATAATCTTAGCAGAAGTCTTCACTCAAGGATTTAGCCTAAGAACAGATTAGGTGTCACAGGACTCAGAGGAACAGTTTCCAGCCCACAAGTTAGACCCTCAGAGGTCCTGGCGAAGACGACTGACTAGCAAAAGTAGAATAACTACCTGGCAAAGGCAAGATAACTCCCTAAACAAACAGCATTGTTAATTATTGAAAAGAATGACAGGTGAATTACAGAATGACAACACATTCTCTAATGCTCAATAATTTAAAATTGTTTATTCCACCCTAAGGCATCAGCTAGATACCACCAGCAGAAAGGGCTGCTTTTATGCAGTTACACATCCCAGTTCGAAGTGTTGTAATTAGTAAATCAGAAAGGAGCAGCTTAGGAAATGGCTAATAATTAAGTTCTCTTAACCACTCCATACATTCTGGTATAGAATTCAACACTTCATCCTCCGTTTGCTTACTTTTTCAGCAGTTGTTGTCCATATCTGAGCTGCATTTGATTCTGGTGCCATCAACAAGCTGTGTAGCAAAGCAATCACCTCTGCTGCCATGCTGTTTGCAACATGACCACTAATGAACGGCCTCACAGGATCCGTCCTGTACAGGAGAAGGAAGCAGTTTGCCCATCAATTTCAGAAGAAGAGAAGGAAAAGAAGCTTCAGTTGTCAACCAAAATACACAGCACAAAAAAAGGGAAGTTCTTAAACATCCAGATTATTTTCTGGAGCACTACAAATAGTGGTATACAGAAAAGCAGAATCTAGACTCTTAACTACAGAATTCAAGTGACCTACCTGGCAAGCTCAGAATTCCTCTCTCTGCAAATAGATGTTTGTGCAGTCTTCTTTTTGTCCCCAGTGGACAGCCCACTAGTAGTTTCTGGATTTACAGTTTCTATGGGTGGCCCAACACTAACTATTAGACCAGACTGTGCCCATTTAGTTGCTTTTCGAAGAGCTGCAGCAGCTTCCTCTGTAATAACTTCACAGCAGCCACTCTGAAAATAAATTTTCAGAAGACAAATACTAATGTTAGCTCCACTTGGCCACACTGTGTGATGCATTTAACTCTCCTTCTTCTGCATACGTAAAAATACTGAGAACACTTCAAAACATCCTCCTGTGTATGTATTAGTCAGAGTCATAAGACAAATACTTTCAGTCTCTTTTCCTTATCTACAAAGAGAGCAGAGATCAATGTAGATTCATTGCTTTTCATATTCCACTTATAGCTTAGCAGTACAGTTTCACTTCTCTAATCAAAAAGCCACACAAGTATTTCTGGTGTGAATACTCAAGAACATGTCTGAAAATATACATGAAAATTTAATTTAAATACGTGGTTCAAAATTCACCCTGTAAATGTGCATTAAACACTTCAGGAGAGAGAATATTAAAGGGGCTTAAACATGACCTACAGTGGTTGGAGAACACATTAGCTGAAATTCTTTTTCATCATTTACCCCTGTATTTACACCAATAACTATATAATGCTAACATTACATATACAGTTATCTTTCTGAACAGTCCTGTAAATTAAACAACATATAACAAAGGGGATTTAACATCCATAATAAAAATATTCTGTCTGGCCACTGTTTTTTAAGCTGTTGAATAATTCTTTAGTTATTCCTTTTCTTACTTTTGTCATGTCTCGATCCATTTTCACCACTTTCTCCATATTGGCTCCAGTTCCTAGTCGGAATGGACGACCTTCTGAGCTACTATTAAAGTGAAAATAAAATACATTAGCTTTGTGTTCATTGGTGGAAAAACCAGATGAACTATATGGTCTGATTTAGCATATTATGCATGTTTTAAATTATTTGAAAGCAACTCTTGCTCAACAGTAACAGGACATACCCAGTTGCACTGTAATTTACAATAGGAATTTAAGACTATTGAATGTAGTTATTTGCATAGCAATTTAACACTTCCTCCCTCAAAAAGAAGCATCATGAAATTGGCTTTTACTGAACACAGATGCCTGAGGGCTCTGAGTTCACCTTTCACCTAAAATCACCCAACAGCTGTACCTTTCCATATTGTTTTTAGGGCATGGGTTCAAAACCAACTTGGAGTGGGGGAAGAGGAGACAAATAGTACAGAATGCAAGAGGTGGTAACGTTGGCTGTTTGACATGCAGAGATCTCAAAATCCGGGTGGGTACTAAGAATACTAAAGAAGCTGTAATAGCAAACTACTATGCAGCACATGCATTATTAAACACAATGCTCTTAAAGCCATTTTGCTTTGCATAGTTCTATTTATTTGTCCTACACAGCCCATAATACCATAACAAGATATGTTCAGCTTTTCTGATGGAGTATCATTTGAGTAGCTAATTTTTCATGTGATTGTTTTTGGACAGATTAAGATAGTTTAATGTTCCTTTGCTAGTGGCCTGTAAGCAAGCCAAACCCAAAGTATCACTTTCCATATCCCCCTCCTCCTTTTATACAACTGCATATTCTGCTCTGTTTCAGCTTTGCTTCTCTCATTTACTATTATGTCTAGGATGCATTTTTCTACAGCTGTAACACTAAAAAAATAGAAGAGAAATGGAACTGGCCAAATTGGTTGCTAACTTCAATCCAGTGAGTTAAGGTTACCTTAGCAATGGCTGAAGGACTTCATGAGATGACTGGTCTTCCCGTTTATGAATAAAAATAGAAAGTTTACCATCCACTGCTTCGCTTTCTTCTCCAGGATCTTTGTCGCCTTTTATGGAATTTTTAGGGCTGGCTTTTGTCAAAGTAGTATCGGGCTCAGAGGCAGTTGGAGAAAGAACTGTCTGGCATCCTTTAAGTAGAAAGGAAAAAACCAAAAAGAAAAACACACAACCATGAGCTTCATCAACAAACTTTCCTGGCCTTGAAACTAATGCTAACACACCTGAGATGCATCTAAGGCATCACTGGGATACACACCTTAGTCTGAGAACAGTTAAAGTCACATCCTGTCTTTCAACACTGACATATCATATACCTTTGCCTACTTGAGCTTTCTGTTAATACAAAAGCTCCTTGCAGAAAGATGACTTGCCTGGCAATTTCCCAAATTAGCACGACAATAAAATGATGCTGGTACCTGGTACTACATAATCCGCCAGCTTTGCTAATAACAGAGAGGCAATCTTGGAGGCTGGGTCACTGGGATCGTCCTGTTCACTGTTCAGAGAGGGTACCGAGTAACTCCAGGGAGGCAATTCCACATTTCCACAGTCTTCAACACTCATGAGAGGCAGTGCAGCACGACACAGCTGGAGGATTATAAGGACCAGCTTTGGAGAAGGACGCTGATCCAAGAGAAGTGAGAGAAGCTTGGACACACAGGCTGGCTGGCTCAGGATTGCTTTACCTATGTGACTCCTGAAAGGGAAAAACACAGGTAATGCTGTTTGGAAAAAAAATGTTTATTTGATGATGCTCTTGTAAATAATAAATTAAAAAAAATAAAATCCAGCATCCAACAAAACCTTATCTGCAACAACTCTTAAATAACCTGATAGCACTGATTAAGCACTAAAATTGAGTAAGCATCAGTTTAAAATCAAGTGTCAGAATGGTTTTGGAAGTTACCTTACCTTCACTACTGTCAAAACAACTCCCCAAAGCATCAAAAGAACCCACACCTGCTTTCATACATAGGAAGAAATACTCCAGGGACAAAGGCCTATTACCTTGACAGGTCATTAAGAAGACTGAGAACATCTTGAAGTGCATCATTCCCTGCAGCTTGATTCCCACAGCACTCAGTAGCGCGTGCAAGGTGGTTGGTAAGAAGGCTGGAGACCTGACGAGCCAGACCAGAGTGAACAGCTTCTGTTGAACCACCTTGGAAAGTAATGCCAGAATACACAACTGTAATTAACAAAAATGAATGTACACATCTACAAATTCCTTACACTAAACTAAAAACAGTAAAAAAAAATTTTTCTTTTGCTATAGCAAAACATTTGTATATAAAATATCATTAATTAAAAATAAAACCTGATACAACATCTATGTCCCATTAGCCAACAGCCACGTGTCTCTAAGTTTATGTATGTTATGGGTGAATCCCATCACAGGAGAAATGCATAAGCAATCACTCAGGGACTCCAGGTTCTCTGGTTATGTCTAGGCAGAACCAAGTGGCAGACTTGAAATTATCTGCAACATAAACACTTCCACGAGGAAGGAAAAAAGCTAGAGTTAAAAAAAACCCACAACCAAATAAAAAAACCAAACACTTATTTTTGTATCTACTTGTGTGTTCTAAAGAACCCAAACAGTACTGAGGTCACAGTGAGTGAATGCCCTACTGTAAATACATTTACAGCACTTCTCAGACACTTGTGCAATTTTAAAGCACACAGCAGAAACACAGATGCAGTGTTCCTACCTTCTTCTTTCTCCCATTCAACACACCGGTTGGCTAGCACCTGGAAGGCAGCCCAGGCCATGGTGGCCACCTTCTGTTTCTTAGTCTGTTTTTCATTTGAACTGGATTCTGTCTGGCTACTTAAACTGCAAAGCCTGTCCATGAGTTGTACCAGGCCACTCCGTACCAAACACTTCTCTTCACTCCTGTATGAGAAGAGAAATTCAGATTTTACTTCAGTAACTTTTCAATCACTAACAACAGACACAATGGAAATCCAGAACTTGCTGTTAACTCAGCAATTAATCACTTCACTTTGCAGAAAGATGGTTCTGTCTCTCCCTTGTCCTCCCCAGATAAATTTTCTCAGAGTGCAGAATTTCAAGAGGATGTTCTCATTCCTTATTATGAATTGAGTGTATTTGTACTATATAATGCTTCTCCTTAAGGCAAAATCTAATAAGGACCTCTGTGGATGCCCTCCTACCCCTTCTGAAAGAAATACTTCCATACCTTGTGTAAGGTATAGTGCATAAGAGGCCAATGCTGTTTGCACAAGCAATGGGGTAGCGAGCACACAGTGAGACCACAGATGTCATCGTCTCTCCAAAAGCTTCCTGGACTTGTTCCACCATCCCACCACATGTGAGCTCTTCAATTCTGTAGGTAGTTAAGGTATTTGAAATGGTAGGCTTTCTAGGTTAAATGAAATGAACAAACTACCAAATATAGCTTTAAAAAAAAAAGGTCAACAGATTAAAAATTACTCAAGGAAGACTTAGAAGCAAAACTGCAAATCACAATGTTTTAACATGAAACATATTTAAGCAACATGATAGTTTTACCTATTGAAAATAGGTAAAATAGGAAATTTGACTACAAACAAAATACAAAATATTTTATCAAATTCAGATGACAGTAGTAGTATCAGCTAAATCTACCACTAACACCTAATTCACATCAATTTAGTCAGGAGAGCAAGATACCCTATATATGTATCTGTGGACATGTCATTCCAGTATGAAAAAAAAGTTCATCTACTGCCAAATAAAGCATTTCTTGGAAGTTTCTGCTTTTTACCCTGTAAGGGCCAATAAAAGTGGTTGGTGCAAGCTTAATACTGCAAACTCGAGCCCTCACAGCTAGCCACTTCTCTCAGTTTTTTCTTTGTGCAACGCAATTTACTGTCTTCTATAGAGACTGAAACATTTAGTCCTTTTCAGAGAAGTAAACAAACCTCGGTCCTCCTTGAAGTACCATGGTCACGGGGCCCACAAGATGTGTCACCCCACCGACCCGGACAGCTGCTGTCAGCAACTCTCTCATGTGTACCAGGGCTTGCTTCCTCGTATTCCCACGCCGCCACCTCGTCTGAGCAGCTAGCAGAAAACTGCTGCTGGACACCTAGGAGATGGTGGTTGGTTGGTTTTGTTAGTGAGACACAAGCAAGATCCCTCCTTTCTTTGGGAATGTCAGAGATTGAAAATGTAGTGATTTGGCACATTCGGAATGACGTACCGCTTGGTCAGGATTTGTTCCGATGAAAGCAAACAGTTGCCCCAGTAAGACACTGTAAGTGGGTTTCTCTCTGCTGTCCTCAATGGTCAGGGACTGGAGAAGAGTGAAAGAGCTACTTCTGTGGCTGGTAACGTGGCGTCGCCTGTAAGAACATGGGATAATTACACCTGGCTGTAGTAAATTGATCCAATGGGAAAAATAAATGTGCTATGCTTGCAAAGCTTATGGTGACTTTAACAACACAGGGCACATATTGTAAAGCAGCTTCATGGAATAAAGGGTTGGATACCTTTGAGTTGATCTAGCAAACTCGATGTCTTCATTACCAATCATTTCTAAGTCAGATGGTGCTGACATGCTGCGCAGAAAGACGGGCTGGCGGACTGCGTGAGAGATCACTTTTGTCTCAGATGCTGATTTACAGGCTGCAATATTACACAATATGAAAGAACATCACTCCTGGGGTAGGGGTTATTTACAAACTTTTTAATCACTGTTGACATTCCAGTGAAAGCTATAACATAGGATGGAGAAAACACAGTCTAAGCAAGGACTTGCAACTCCGCTCCAAGGACTTCCCTGTTTTCAGCTATTGCTTCAAGTTACTTTTGTTTTGATTAGGTTAAGTATTTTTTACCCAATAATTCAGGAGATCAAAGTTTAAATTCCACATATTACTCAGACTGTACTTTACCATCATTATGGCAATCAGGAAAAAACAGAATCAACTTCATTTATTGTAAAAGAATTTATTTAATTTGAAAAAGAGGTTTAATTTTCATTTAAGTGAAAGAGGGAAAATAAGAGAAAAGGAATAAATTATGTCTTTAGAAGGAAAGAAAGTGCAATGCTGGTGATGAGATACATACCTGGAGTCTCTGCAGGGGTACCAGATATACTTCTTGTGATCCCAGACTGCGCTGCAATAGTGACATGTAACAACAGCTCTGCTCTGTTCATTAAGCTCTTAACCAATGTTTTTGTTTTTGCCAGGGGATGACAGGTCTTCTGTATTAGTGAATTCACCTCTTGAAAGAACTTCTCCCTAAGATTGTGAAGGAAAAATAAAAGAAGCAAACTCAATTACATTTTAATGCCTCCTGAAATAAAGTGTTACTGTGAGAAAGGTTATTTTAAAGAAGGTATATTGCATCAATATATTCTATGTCAACAAAGTAGAAAGCAGAAATAAACAAGGGATTTGTTAGCAAGTCCTCGTAGCTGTAGGTACTAATGTTAATATATTTAGCACAAATGATTCTAACAATTTAATCAGATATTGCTAGACGGACAGGAAAATTAAGTTTTAAAGTATTTGCACCCCTGGGCAGAAGTTCATTTGAATGTCCCTGCCCCTAAAGAGTGTGCTCTTTCTCTAGGTCTACCAGCCTTTAATGAAATCAGATATAAAATGTTTTCGAAACATCAGTGCCAGCTTCTGTTTCGCATTATTAAGTGTTGCAGGGTACATCAAGATTCAAGTGCCTATTTCAAGAAGCATTTATGTACGTATGCAACTTTAACCCTGCATCCTACTTTTGGAACTCACTGAAATTCCACAGCTGCTCAACGTTGCCCATCTTTCACGTACATTGTCTAAACAGTACACTCTGCAGCCAGCTACTGACCTCAGTGCCAGGACCACATTCTCCAGATCACTTCCATCAAAAGAAACTTCTTTCATTGAACACAGAAGTTCTAGTTCTTTCATCTTGCCCTAAAGAAAGTGAAAGAAAGGGATGAACATGTATTGAGAGAGCAGCATGAAGCAGGAGCACACACAGCAGCCACAATGCTTACCTCATTGAAGTGATAGTCATAAAAAAATGGGACATTGTTATCCAGCTTCCCATGCATGGCATCATCTACCTCATTCTGCCACTTCTGCTCCAGCTCAGCCACACTCTAATGAAGAGACAAAAATAACATTACAGTTGCTCGTCTTAAGAAGTAGAAGAGATCTTAAAAGAAGAAATCTGAGTGCATTTTGTATTTCTATGTTTCTAAAATGCTGTTAATACATCTTTATTCTCAAAAAAAGTCTTCCCTTTTTTTAGGTAATTTTATTTTTACCTGCAATTGTCTCTCCATGGCATTTAGCTTCTTGAAGGTCTCTCCCATAATTTTACAAAGTAAATCATATTCCTCAGCATGTTCTTCCTGATACTGGAAATTTATCAGGGACTGCAGTGCATCAACCAAATTCAAATGTTTAATCACACATGAAACTACCATCTCCTCCATTACTTCTGGCTGAATCACCTCCCTAGGGTTACAGGTAAAGCCAAACTGATTAAGCAAGAATAACAGACATCCTTTGACAATTCATATTTACAATTCACTAGATGCTGTATTGACAAACAAGTTTTTACAGAATATTAAATGCATACAGTTACAAATGGCAGGTACACCACATCCTCACCATTGCTTTTTTAGCTGTCTTACTTTCAAACAATATGAGTCAAGTCAAACAACCAGATTGGGACAATGACTACTTACTTTATACTAGGTCTAAATTGAGGCCGAGCACGTCCAGAAATTTCCCTGAGTTTTATCATGATTCCTGGAGGCAGCCTAATCCTGGGCAGATCAAAATAGTGTCCAACAGGAGGCACTAGAACATCAGAAGGGTATGTAAATTCTCTATCTTCATCTATAGTAAGAGGCAACGGAGAAGGACTTGGTGTAAGGGCTGGAGATATTACACCATTAGCTTCCACCTGCCACTGGCACCTGGAAAAATAAAACAGATTAAAAGGATTTTTAATTTATTCTTTCTTCTATCTCCCCTCATTCAGAAAGACGTATCAGTCAACAACACATTAAAGACAGGCTACATAGTAACATATTAATTGTGGATTGTAACCAAGCATAGCCCAATCCTCCTCTACTTACTCTAAAGAAAACCTCTATTCTAGAGCATATTCCCTTGGTTTCAGGCACCACAGAACTGCTGAACAAACACAGCAGGAAAAATTATCACAACAATCACCTTAAAACACAAGACTTGAGCACAACTACAAAAGTCACCTTCCCCCAGAAACAAAACCCACATGGAAACTCAGATAATTTTATTTTTTTTTTACCTTTGTAATAGTTTTGATCTTAAGAGCTCTTGACAGGTTTCTTCATCT
This sequence comes from Aegotheles bennettii, assembly GCA_013398125.1. Lineage (NCBI taxonomy): Eukaryota > Metazoa > Chordata > Aves > Caprimulgiformes > Aegothelidae > Aegotheles > Aegotheles bennettii. The sequence goes on along the minus strand of VZRW01009347.1, from coordinate 33,798 downwards.
TTGGTAATTTCTGGTCCATTGTAGAGTATTCGCAGCATAGAACAAGCTAACACAGAAAGGCCAAGTGCCAGGTCAACTAAGAATGGCAAACCTCCTGACACATCCTCTGAAGACTCCTGTAGTAGGAACAGTGATAAGTTGCACTAAATGATCAACCATGAAGCCCTTCCCCAATATATTTCAAGATAGGAGATTTTATATGTAAGATTATATATAAAAATTTTATATATATATCTCATATGCTTTAACAATCTAAAGCAATATGTAAGAACAACTCAAGATAAGAAACAAAGGATTTAGACATTATTTTCCTGAACCAAGAAAGAAAAGAAAAGGTAAAGTTATTTTTGGTTCAGTGATTTTCTGGCCCGCAGATCTGTCAGCTCACAGATCTAGTCCTAGCTTCCCAGTACTGGGATTCGAGTTTCATTTTATTTGAGCCCAGCATCCCTCCCCTCTCTTCTTTATAGGCTGGAATCACTATTCCCTCATTAAATCTCCAATTTCCAGGTTGTTACGAGATACCCATCTCTCCAGAGAAACCCTGATCTATAAGCAACAAAAGATATTAAAGTGACTTCATTCGAGTCCAGTGCAAATGACAAGAGTTGGGTAAGACACAGCTGGTAGTAACCATCTTCATAAAACCCTCAGCATGCTACAGGGTGTCTCTTCCTAAGGAATCTCTACCTAAGGAAGCCAAATACCTAAAACTTGGGTCCTTTATATTGTAAAAAAATGATTTGTCTTATTGCCAGAATAAGTAAATTAGTACTGTCTTAAATTTCAAATGTCAGCTTCCAACTTTGAAGGACATTTCTATTTGATCTGGTGTGTGCAACAGAGAGAAGATAAACTGAGGCTGAACCTGTCCCATGGAATCTGCCCCGTTTGAGTACCTGTGCTCGAACAGTGCAAGCAAAGCCCCACATAGCTTTGTCTGGAGTGTTGTGCTCACGACCACTCCGCATTTCAAAGGAGAAGGTGACTGTATCTCCTTCCACCTTAAAATTTTGATGGGGAAGAGGGGAAAAAAAAAAAGGAAGATACATTTAAGAATTGAGGCAAACAAACAGACTTTTCATAAAAGTGGCTTATTTTATGTATTTAATGTTTTAATGACAGTTCTCTAAATATTATTTTTAGCTCCAATTATCTAATTGATTTAAGATTCTTCCCTTTTTGTAAGGATATCTTTTAGTAGACAATTTTATTTTAATTTTGCTGCTGGCTAACTATAATAAAACAAAATAACCACCATGGTTGTAGAATCAAAAGTAGAATTTATTAGCCTGTGTTACTTGGCCTTGATTTTCATCAAAATGTTTTCATTATTTGTTTGCAAGAAACAATGCAATAATCAACAGTTCTGTTCCTGAAGAAAGACAGACAAGCTCCTCGAGGACAAGAATGTCAACACATTGATTTTGTTAAAAGAGCAATATAAAAATCTATGTCTGAAAAGTAAATTAAATTCCATTAACTGTGAACAATGGAGTGCTTGTCTGAAACTGCTTTCCAATTTATTCTTGTTTTTCTTTTTGAATTTTTTTTGTTATGTATACAAGCCCAGCTTTAGTGTGGGACAATGTAGCAGCATGAACACATTAGGGAAAAATAAAAAAATAATCATACTGCGTACAATCTGAGGGAACATACTGCAAAATTCTCAAAATACTGAAGTTTCAAGAAGTTTCAGGGATCATTCCGTCTTAGCTTGACTGTGAAAAACATCCAATGTCATTTTAAAACCCACCACAAATGGCTGGAAAGCTGCTGTTTTTGCTATTTGTTATATTTGTGGGTTACTGTTAAAAAAAATGCAGTCATGCCCACAGACCTTAAGAAAATATGCATAGACTGTGCAAGAATTTCTCCCAGGAAGATACACTTATCAGACCAGTAGTGCCATTTAGAGACTCCAGGACTGAAACACAGCCATAATGAATTCCAGTAAGACATACCAGAGATAAGCTCAAAAGAAGCATCACAAATAACATACAGTGGAGTTTAAAGTTATTCCCCGAGGACATCACAGCCCACTTAAGAAGTGATCTCATCATGGATAACTGTACACTTAAAAGCTTGGACTTCATTGCTATAAGGGTTAAAATGGACTCGACATGGTTCCCAAAGGGGGTTTTTCTATGTGAAATATTGTTGGATTATAATACTGTACCTTTACTAAGTCTTTCGGCCAACCAGTTCCTAAGACACTACGGCTGCCATATCCCAGTGTATTGCCTCCATACTCAGCAACCTTCCTACTGTTTGTGTTAGGACCAGCATAGATCACCAACTTCAAAACATAAAATACACTGTTAGACTGTAAGAGAAAAACAAGAAAATCTAATAATAATAATAATACTTAGCACTTACACCGCGCTTTATATTTTCAAAGCGCTTTATCAACATTAACAATTCCTCACAACAGCCCTGTGAGGTGAGTAGGCAAGTATTATTATCCCCATTTTACAGATGGGGAAACTGAGGCAGAGAGGAAATTGAGTGACTTGCCCCCCGAGGTCACGCAGCAAGTCAGCAGAGGAACTGGGAGCAGAATTCAGGAGAAATCCTAACTCCCAGTCCTCATGCTGAGCTAACTAGAACATACTGCCTCTCTACTAATACATGGACTCATCCTGCTCCCATCAAAGTTAGTATTTTGTCAGTGACTTCAGTAGGAACACGACAAGGCCCAAAGTTTTCTGGAGGAGTTTAACCAGTAATGGGTGGCATTAAAGACTCTTATAAATAACTAATGGCAGTATCACAGAACTCGCTCTATGCTGAAGAACATAAGGCAACAATTAATAAGCAGCACAAGTAGCTCTCTGATTATATAAAGTAAGTAAGTGTTATTAGTTATGCTCTTTAAATTGAAAATACTTGTTCATATTAATCCATGTAAACAAGCCATTTATCACCAGGGGAAAAAAAAGGAACCTTTCCAGTTCTGCCCAGTTCAAACAAAGTGTGCTGATCTACAAAGTAGGCAGCTAGATTAAAATTTGAGAAATAAGGAAAACAGAACAGCAGTAAAAATGATAAGCAAGTCAAACATTGACAACCTAAGCCATCATGAAATGAACTTAAAAAAAAAAAAAGAAGTGGGGGGGGGGGGTGAACAAAACACCACCACCCATCCCAAATCCCACAAATCTGGAGCCCACTGCGTTTCTCCTATCTCATTAATACCACCACTTCTGACACCTTTTGAGGAAACTTCCTAATTACAGAGCCTAACTCTTAACTGATCCTCATAACTGGTAACTTCAAACATTGAAACAATGACTGGGTACTACGTTCTGACACAATACACAAGAAGAATTAAGCATATACTCTTTTTGGATTGTTTCTTCAAGAATGATGGAAATTCAACACAAACCATTTATCTTCATTGTCCTGTCTCTTCGTGTCAAAGGGTTCTTCACAGATTTTCTATCATTTAGGAAAGTCTAGTCTTAAGGTGAAGCTAAAGATTGCTTTTGAAAAGTTATTCACACTTGTGCCACATAAGAAATAACCTCTCTGCATCCCTGTACTTCACAGCCTTGAAGTAAACTGTGACATTACAGGGCACACTACCAAGCTCCTATCAGTACAAACCTCCTGCCTTATCCTGATCACCAGAAATAAGGTGCCACAAAATACCAGGGGCAAAAAAGGTGAAAATGGGAAGCGCTGCTGATGGAAATAAATACAAAAGAATTTCTGAGTTGGCCGTTGCTTACCTTATCGTAGTCATATTGTGAAGAACATCTGTTGTCAAATCTAAGATACAAACAGCGAGCTCCTGGAATATGTACAGTTTCTTTAAATTTATAGTTATCCCTGACGGGATGAACTGTTTCTACAGTCTTCCCAGCAGCCCAGGGAGCAGGGATCTTCAAACCCGTAAGAAAACCTGGTTCTTCTTTCTCTTCCAGCATTCTGAAATTAGAGCGAAAAATTAGTTCTAAAATTCAACACAGAGATTATATTCAGGCATCAAACTATGAAGTACTTCTCAGTACTGATACACAGCAACACAAAGCATTGACTCCTCATTTTAGGCATAACTGTATTGAGGGAACATGCAGAAATCAAACGGCATGAACTCTGAACATTGGAAATCACTATGCTGATCTCTAACCTGTGAAATCTGAACTTTTCCCTGTGCTTTCCAATTTCCACATAATGGTAAACATATGCAAAAAAAAATAGATCAAATTGCCTTTTGTAAAGGCTTATATATCTCCAAGACAGCCTTACAAACCATTACAGCTTTACTTTTAACAAAAGAAAAAACAAGAGAAAAGAAAAAAACATCTGCTTTAAGGTTTATCCCACAGCTATGGTCAAATGAACATTACAGGTAAGACAATTTACCCTATGAAAAGACCCAAATGTAAAGAACATCACCTCTCATCAGGTAACAGCTTCCCTTTCTGTTCTGATGCACCACTGGGAGAACTGTTCAGTTCTGAGAAAATTGGAGACTGAGTTTTAAGCAGCAGTGCAGTCTGTGGCACAAAATACACAGTGTTAGAAACATGCAAACAGTAAATCATTTTAAGATCTTGTTATTGAAACTATTTACAGTCACACTGTAAGTTGCTATTGATAATAAGTCATTACTTAGTAGTCGTTGTACCAAGTCAAATTCAGTATTCAGCATTATCAGCTTTTGTAGCTGTTAAGCAATTCTTAAACTATGATCTGTGGATCACTTACTGCAGAAAGTTGACCGAGATCTACAGCACTGCACAGTGTGCATGTCACTTCTTTTTTTCCTTTGCAAACAACTGCTGACACAAAGACCATACCTGACTCGTGTAAAGAACCAGCTGCACCAGCTGAGGCATCAAGGCATCAGCCATAGTTAGAGTTTGCAAGTTTGGGTGCATCAGAGATGTCAGTAGGACAGGAAGCAGGTGACCAAGCATAGTAGCCTTCGTGATTTGCTCCAGGCCTTTTAATCTGTAAGGAGAGTCAAGGTTTACACAGTCACAACTATTTTCACAGAGTATCACTACCATTTTTAGTCAACTGTTGAATCTTGCAGCAGGCTGCATAAGCAGGCAATTCAAAATTCAGCAGAGAACATCTGCATTATAGTTTAAAAAACCCCCCAAACTTAGCATCTTGAAAACCTTACAATTTCTCCAGTGTTAGCATCCTGGTCTTTGCTGCCAGTTCTTACTAACCAACAACAGACCAAAAGAGAGTAAATCAAGTGTTTAATAATTACTTAGAAAATTATAAGCTCCCACGGGAATGGGATGAAAGTCCACATCAAACACAAATGTATTTGTTCAGTGTGTGTATCAGGCTCCTAGCACACATAGCTCAAAGTACTTTAAAAAAATCTGTATATACAAAAATGTATTTGAGTATGAAACCCATTTGAAAATATCTCAAAGGAATTGTGTATTGTCAATAAACAAAACTAAACTTGCAGGCACAGAAAGCACAGAAACTGAAGCCTGAAGCACATCTGGGAGAGGGAGGTATTTGTTTAACTAGAGAAAAGGTTCACAGCTTCTGTTTACATCCTCTTCCCAACATGTGTTTTTAAGTGGAGGGGAGACAGGGAAGGGCAAGGTGACACTATCTGATGAAGCATGCAGGATATCATAACAAAGTCATGGATAAGATATCTAGTCCAGCTACTAGAGATGCAATAATTGGGAATTTAAAAATAAAAAGTCTGCCCTAGCTTATGGGAATACTCCCAGCTGAGTAACTACGGTTTGTTTCCAGTTCCCCTGCTCACAGATACCATTGTAACTGACCAAAACCTTACCAATTTGAAGTTTCAACAGATTATCAAACTAGTAGCACTGATATGGAGAGTCTGATTCTAAATTCTTCAAAAGATCAAGTGCTAAGCAAATGCTACAGTAAGAAGCAATTCCTACACATTCAAAGCTCAAACAGGAAGTTATAAAGAACACATAATGCTACCCGTGCTTGTACAATAAGCAACAATCTATTGTTTTCCAGTTAGTGTACTCATACTTGTCTTACCTTTGCTCTCTATCAGAAATGTCACTGTTTATTAGTGCAGTAGTGACTTGTTGCAGCATTTCTAAGACTTCATCACAGCCTGTCAGAATTTGTGTAGCAAGAGATAAAATGCTGGTCTTCAGCTCCTAGGTAAAAAAAAGTTATAGGATACTTAAATTCTTAGAGTATATAAAAAAAAGGACAACAGAACAAAACGATGGATTTCCAAATTAAAAGAATGATAATGTGACCTGGCAGGCCTGCAGCAGTAGATTCATCCAAGACTTAATTTGATTAATGCTAAGCCCCAAAGTGCTGGGAGAAACTAGGTGCATATTTTACAGGATGCACATCCAGTTTCTAGAGGGAAGGAATCCCCAAGTCCAGCACAGGAGAGAGAGCTGTTAGCCAGCCAAGGTACAGCATTGGTGACAATGTCCTAGCAGGTATGAGGATCACTGTAGAGAGAGAAACTGAACAATGAAAACATGAGTGAATAGTGAGACAAGGAAAGTACTACAATATTCAGCATTTACTCAATGAGCCTGAACAAATAACTGCAGCAGATTACAAGCACACAAAGTCTCAAAGAGTAGCAGACAAAACCAGCTTAACAAACACTACAGAAATGCAGAAGACCATTATAGAGAAATTGTTACTGTTGCAAAAACTACAGCAAGACAGCCTGCATGCTAGGACAAACCTGCCTTCTACGAGTTCATTCAAGACTATTCCAGCAGTAATATGAAATGACTCCATTTTAATAAACCTTGACCAACAAGACAAACCCTGTCTGCAAACCTCGTCCTGTAACAGTTTCCTTGCCACAAAACATTACTCATGCTATTCCAGATAACAGATATAGGTTGTTCTAGATAAGCTTTATAAGTTAAAACTGTGAACAAGCAGAAGTCAGGTAAGGCAAGCAAGAAAACCCTTTCCTATTTAAATCTGAAAAATATTTTTTCAAGGACCACCTAAGTGATTTGAGAAGAGAAAGCAGAGGGAGTAATGTTTTCACAAAGGATCGAATTAATTTTTTTACTAGCATATAGGAATTAAAATACATTTTAAACCTCATTATACATATACTTAGGAAGGGACCTAACTGTCTGCTCTCACTGAAAACATAGAAACTGAACTGGAATACTGAACACAGAACAACCGCAGACTTTAGCTGGAGAACAGGGGAAAAAAAACTAATCTACAGAAATGTAACTGTATCAAGAGAAAATAAATCAACAAAACGGCGTATGTAGAATGCACTGCAGAAATAAGAGGTGTCACAGGAACACTGACTGTAGAAAGCCATACTAGAATAAAACTTGGTGTTTACCTGTACCTTCAATGTCTCTCCCTGTAAGGAGCTGTCACTGTCATCATTTTCATCAGGCTTAATCAAAATAGTGTTACTGAGGAGGTGGTTCTGCACAGCCATCAGATACCGCAAACACGAAGATGCAGCCTTTAACATAAATAAGTACACATTACATTATCTAAACCCTTTAATCAACCTTGATTCAGGCAATCCTTGTACTTTGAAATATAACAGAGGAAAAAATGTTGAAGGAGAAGACAAGCAAAAGCAAAAAAATAAGTTCCCTTGAACAGAAATTATTTCTGCTGATTTAACACAAGTTTGTTAATTCATATTTTAAGAGAAGAAACTGGTTGTAAAACACTGAATTTTGTGAAATAACTTGCAAAACATATAAGGAAGCAGCTTGTATGAATCTTTATATACAACTGCAGAATAAATGTGTTTTGGTTTTTTTAAGTTGTTTTAATGCTTTGAAGATTGAACTTCCTTTAAATTGAAACAGCCACCAGAGCACCTGGAAAATATATCCCCATAAAAACCTGCTTTAGCATTACTGAATTATTTACTTTGCTGTAATAAATTGTTTCTTCCTTCCCTGCACAGCATAAACAAAAGACATTCTTTTCCTGTATTTGTTAAGACACACAACTATAATAAAGTTTCACCTCTTTATACTCAGTGAAGATGAGGGGCTTACAGAGGAAAAGAAGCCAAAGGCAAGCATACTTTTATCAAAATACATTTTACTTACAGGCACAGTTGAAAGAAGCCTTTGAAAATCATCTTTAGATACAGTTTGGCACTTGGTGATTAAGACACAAGATTCTCGGACAACAATCTTGAGAATGTAGTGCAACAGCTCATCATTTAGTCTTCAACAAATGCAAGAAAGATGCAAAATGTTAATAGTCTAATTATGGTGTGTTTTGTATAGCTCATCTCAAGAGCCTCTGCAAGCTGTATCACCAATTATGTGAAATCAGAACAAATATCTGTCCAGATTCAAAGATTCCGACACAAAGAAAATCAAGCCTGAAATGTTTAACAACAATCAATGCAACAGATTACCAGTGACTTCCTGCGCTGATATAAATCTATGCCTTCTAATGACTCCTAAAAAAAGACTCCTCTCTACCTGAACAGGCACCTGAGATTGGCATTGTACTGCTGAAAAGTCACCTAACGTAGTGATACGGAGAGCAATGTCATATCACTGTACCTAAGAATTATCACCCACATTTACCATATGCACGGTAAGTAGCAGGGAATCCAAACCCAAGTCTGTGACCAAAAGTCTCCAAAGTTGCCCCTAAAATGTCAAACCTCTCTCTCCCTTGTCCTAATGAAATTCTACCCAGTATGCACACAAATATAGTGTTTCAGGTCACACTGCCAGTAAGATAACAAGCAATTTCAGCAGAATTTTATGCACATAACAGAAACATACATTATAAATGGAGAGGATGGGGAGAGTATTGTTGCATTTTACCTATAATGATCATCATCTTCACTTCCAAATCTGTTGTTCTGAAGCTGTTCAGCTAAGTTAGTCAGGATAACGTCGCGAAGTTGAGAGAGACCACTATTTCTCTCTCCTGAAATGGAACACAGAAACTTTTGCAAAGCAGCATTTTACAGCTTAATTTGTTTTTATGTCCTCAGACACCCTGTGTAACACATGCTATTTCTCAGAAAATACTGCATCACAGTGCAACCCAATGCCCTGTTGATATTACAGGCTGTTAAAACTTACTCTGCACATTGCACTGTTTTAAATTCCAAAGACTCTGACGCACAAGCACGTTCCTATGAACAAATCACTGTGCATCAGCTGCTTCTTAGTCCATTCATGGCAAATGCAAGGAGACTGTTACTCTTTCACCAAGGACTAAAATTACCTCTGGTTACTGTGTAATTGCCATGGTAACACTAATCTCTAACTAGGTGTTCTAAACTATAACCCGGACAAGAAACATTACTCCCAGTAATAAAAGAGAACTTCAATCCTTTTCCAACTTCAAACAGCTGCCTAATTGAGACAAATTTTCCTTTTCTACTTCTAACATACACTTGACTATGTAGCCATACAGAAGACAGCTTCAGAATTTGAAGCATTCTGTAATTGCCTAGAATAGGAGGGGTTTAAAGCAGATTTAGCCCTCCAGGGGCTGAGAAGTATTTTTACTTTTTGTTTCCAATTAGAAAAAGCACTCTCACACGTCAATAAGATGTTCTCACCTTCAGTTAAGACCAATTTCAATAAATTATTGATTTCTGCTTCTCCAGGATACAGGATATTTAAACCAGAGCTAAAAAAAAAAAACAAAACAAACCACATCATGTTATTACTTAATGTATTTAAAAGTGAACAAAACTCCAATGGACATGGGAGAAATGGCAACACAGAATCTCAGCTTAGAAAAAGAATCTCTCTCCCTTAGAAAGGCATCCTCCATATTTTAACATTTGTATTAGTAATAAAATAAGCAGCTGCTTTCTCCACAAGTATCTTGTAATCAACTATATTTTATTGTTTAGGTCCCAAAGCTTCTTCAACAGCTATTTGCTTCCCCCTGAGAAACTCCACAGTAATCACTTGTCTATATATGACAGCACAATTATTTTTTCAAGAAAGACAGATGTCTGAAAAAATGATGATAGCTTAGGGAATGACTCGAAGGGCAAGAACCATGGCTTATCTCTGATAAGAATAATGGGAAACGCAAGAGACAGTAACCAAGAAATCACTACTGTTATTAAAGACTGGCTCTCTACAGAAGGCTTAGTTTACACTACACAGAAGATTCCAGAACTAACATGTTGGAAACAACACAGCTATGCATAAATACTCCTTGTGGAGATATTTTTCCCCTCTAACTGGTGATGAACTTTGTCCTTTCTACATGAAGTATTGCATCAAAACAGAGGATCCCAGGAACTTATAAGGAGTACTATGTGATGGTTGGAACTATTATGCAGACTTTTTCTTCTTTTCTTATTCCCTTTTCTTTTTAACTAACACTCTCACAGAAAAGAAAACTCGTTCTGTTTTTTGGCTTCACACTGAGAGCAGAGATTACTGCAGCTTCCCTCCCTCTGGCTCATGCTGACCAACTTATGATACAAACATCAGGGAAAGTTATCATACACTGCAAGCTAAGTTTGAGGTTTCCATCGCTATCAGAATCCTCCAATGAGAAAACAGGAAGGAGATACTACCTAATCCCCACCTACAATTTTCTTTTGCAAGTCACTGGAGGATATAGGGTTGAACAAGGGAAATGCAGCCATGCCTATACAGCTGACACGATAGACTTCTCCCTGTCAGAAAGCAAGACCCTGAAAATGCTACATATTCATACTGTAGGTGCACTATTCTTCTTCAGAGTTGCATAAAGCCACTGAAATCTGGAATGTTGTGATTCACACAAAGAAAATGCAGGTTAATCCTCTGAAGATTTTGTTCTCAACCTTTGGAGCACTTCCCACTTGAAAGCAGGTTATATTTGTACTTGGGACATCTGAGACAGCATCCCGCGTCCTTGAGAGTTACATTCTCTCGTTTTCGTGATACACAATCACACTTTTCTGCTTGCTTCCCTGTACTTAGTCATTCTGCCTTTTTGACCAGCTGGAGAAAGGAAATTACACAGCATCAAGTTCAAGAGATGCAGTAGCTGATATGATGTGCAGCTAAAGCAACCATCCTGTTTAAGTGTTTGATGATCTGGTGTACCAGCCTGGAGACACAATGCCCACTCTTCTACCAAAATAGAGTCCTGTTTTCTAAACATAAATCTGACTTTCTCGAGACAGTCTTACTACCCTGCCAGTGTTTTTCCCTGGGCCTTCAATCTTCCAGCATTCCTCAAGTATTATTCAATCTGCTTCTACTCATACATTTTGTTTAGGAGAATTTCGGTATTGCCACTTGAAACACTGGTGTAACAGCTGACATTAGCTTTGCCTACTCCAGAACACCAATAAACCATATAAACTAAAGATGGAAGTTATTTTAGCCACCAATGAAATGCAGAAAACTTTGCTTGAATTTAGCAGCTATATTATAATAAACATTAAAAATCCTATAGAGACAACTAAAAGCAACAAATGAAAAGACGTATGGAAAGTAACTATTGTTATTTCACCGTCATTAAAACAAGCACACTGTGTTTGCCTTCTTCCAGCTACAAATCATCATTTTATCATACTATGTCGACCTAAATTTTATCATATTCATTTAAAATTAAACTGCTGAATACAATTTGAATGTTCATCTATTACAACATTTTCAAATAGTCTAAAATCTAAGTTAAGTTTACTTTGACAAAACAGCTATTTACCTAATAGCTAGGCAAACCTCCTTCTGAATTTCAGAGCAAATCTGATCTCTTGGTGCCATCAGTAACTGCCAAAGTAACAGGCCAGACCTTCTAACAATATCTCTGTTTCTTTCGGTTTGTGGACTGAAGAAAAATTTAAAAACCACCTAAGAAAAATTAAACACAACAATATTAAAAACTTAAACATCGTTCACATTAACTCTTTTTCTGCACTTGGTTTCTCAATCTATTTGTCTAGGTCATGAGAAGTCTCAGAGTCAGAAAGTGACTTTGGATCCAAAAAAAAATGGAAAAGAAAAGAAATAAGGAAGAAACCTCTCTGGATTTTATTTTAATCTGTGAAGGTGGCAATTACACTTGCATTTAAATCAGAACTCTTACATGGAGGTATAAGATACTGCAAGCCACTGATAAGTCCACCTCCATTAAACTGAATGCAATGAAGAAAAAACAAAACTAATAAAATGAAGTCACTGTCTGCACTCTAAACTAATTTCTTATTGTGTGTTTATTGTGAAATACATTTGAGATGCTCTCGTACCTGAAAGACAACAAGGATGCAGCGTATTATACAAGTATCTCCATTCACCATAGCTTTCTCCATAATGTCACAGATACTGCTGAGATGATGTGCTTCAATTGGATGTTGTTTGCCCAAAAAATTTGTTATGGGAAGATTGTTGCTGGCTGCAAGCAGGTTGAGTTGGTGGATACACATGGCACCAACATGGTGCAGTAACTGGTTAATAACCTCGTTTGTGGTTGTTGCATCCCCTAGGAGAAGAAAAGCAGTTCAAATGCTGTCTACAAACTCAGATTACAGCATTAGCATTTGCTTCTAAAATGCAATATGTCATCATGTTCTCTAACTTCAGGACACCTGCCCACGTGGTAAACAAAAGAATTACCTTCACTGCTTTTTTAATGTGCTAAAGGTAGCAAGAACCTGGAAGGTTCCAACACACCTTGCTTTTTGTTTTTTCCTTGCTTGAAGCAAATATAAACCACGACCAATATTTATAAACAACTTTTCAAGAATGAACTCAACTTCTAATAAAAACTTTCAGAAGGCAGTTCCTGTATATTTGTCCTATGATAATCACACATTTCACTTCCACTTTGTATAAAATGCTGACTTGTAAGTTTGCCTCACCTTTGGGCTCTGTAATGACATGACTCACTCCCAGCCTCTGACAGACACAGTGGAATGCCTGGTTCCCGGGATTACACCACTGATCAATATAATCATTGGAGCACGTCCATATCATGTTATTCATAGTATCATAACAGGCACCTGAGGAAAATATTTTGCACATCACATTTTAGAGTGTTTGTTAGAAAACCAGACTAAAGTATTTTTATATCAGATTTAAATCCAAATTATTTGCTTTAAGAGCTCTCCGCCATACAACAGCAATTTGATAACCATGCACTGGAATGAGAAACATTAAAAGGAGATTTCTTTGCAAAGGAATGAAGCGAATGCACATCCCTTTTGATGTTTCAAGTAACTGTACAACAGCATCCATTTCAGGTAAATATTCCAGTACAAAATACACTGTTCAAAAGATTTATTTTTTTTTAAAATCTGCTTGGTATAATAAAATAGTCCTAAAGAAAACACTCGTGAAGTTTCAGTCATAAAGCCACAGGGAAATCAGAAATACCTACAACGTCTTTCCAGATAAGATGCTTTTAAGTCTTTTCAAATATAGAGCTAAGATGCTCAAAACTTTGTAGCACCTACAGTATAAGCAGGGTATAAAAATCAGACTTCTTTTTAAGATTGTTTTCTGCTACAGAAAGCACTTTGCTTAGGCTTGTGTGCAGCTGAAGCTGCAAAAGCAAGATACTGGAAATTCCTTCAGGGAATTCTGAACTTTCAAAAATGTTTAATTTACAAAATTTCACCATAGACATGACACCCCACCCACTGCTGAGCTGCTTACTGCAAGTTAAAATCCAGCTAGATTATTTAGAACCTGAGGGTTGGATATATCTAGTTCTGAAATATCCCCAGGAAACAGATCTGTGCCTTACCAAGTCCTGGAACTAGAGCACCACGTCCAAGTGAACTTCCTGCAGCATCAATGAGATCTGCTCGGCTGGTGAACTGCCCATCAGAAATATTGAACACCAAGCTCGAAGCAAGAACTAAACAGAAAAAAGTCTCCAATAAATTTCTGAGAAGTTTATTTTATTTCAGAAAAACAAGCATTTACAAACTGCCACGAATGTATCCAACTTACTTTTTAACGATGACAAAGCACTTGTTCCTCCAAAGAGCGATCGTGTTGCTGAACTACCTGATCCACCCGGGGGTGGGACCAGCATCACCAAGTATGTTCCACATGTGTATATTGGAGTTTTCCTCAACATTTTCAGTGGCAGCCCACAGCTTGTGTTTGCAGCTGAAATATTACACAGAAAAATAGAAAGCGAGCATGTATTTCTTCATATAACATTAAAACCCCACCGTAACAGGCAGATTTCTATTTAGGGCTTCAAAGACATCAGCATGGAAATTCATTTAAGCTACATTTTGCAGCATTTAGGAGTTGCTTTAAGGAGTGGCGTCATGATCCCCCACATTCAGCATCAATCCCCAAATGGATACAAAGAGTTTCACGGGTAATTTAACTAAAAAGAACAACTTGAAAATTTAAAAAAAAAACCCAAAACACAAAGAACAAAAATGGCAATCTAGTTTCCAAACCAGGAACATTTGGAGCCTAAAATTTAAGTGTACACAAAACTGTTTTAAGAATCGTATGGTGATAAACATATTGAAAGCAGTGTCTTAGTTATTAATTGTAATTTTATAACAGAGACATCACTTGAGATTCACTACGCATTTACTATTTTAAGTTCTTCTGCTCCACATGAAACGTATAGAGTCATAATGACCTGCCACAGCTGATCAACACTTCTCTGAGCACTGACTAAAGAATTATCCAAGAATAACCACTTACTCTTCTTCTGTAGCACTCCAGTTGTTAACTGGCAAAACGGAGCCTTAAAAATAGCTGTTCAAGTCTTTGCCAATTTCCCTGTAAGTATCTATTTCCTGTATAATTTATTTTACGGAAATACCTTTAACTGTTTAAAATTGAAGAAAGAAAACTCACAAAGGAGGAAGAGAAGTAATTCAGGATAAACTGAATAAAATCTTATCTTAAGCCCAATCCTACAAAGCTCCACATCCTACTGAAAGCCACCAAAGCTGTTCATTCAAGATTCCCTAATTAACTTGGGTAGTTTCATCAAGCTCATAAAAGAATACCCAAGCATTTTGCAAATTACCTCAAAAAAGCAAAACTACCTCCAATTCTTGTGAAACAAGAGTTTCATTTTCTAAACCACAGTCTATTTTTACACAACAATTAGAAGCTCAGTTGAACTGCAGGCAGAGAAATGCAATCACCAGTTTGATCAAACATAGCATAAACCAGTCCTATAATTGAATACATGGAGGAAAATGGGTGCTGTAAGTATTCTTCCTATTTTTCCTTCTTAAACTCTTCTCACAGTCAGTGCCTAATTAGCAAAGGAACTTGTAATTCAAGCATGAAGCAAATAGTGCATATATTATTTCAAACACTTTTTTGGAAAAAAAAAAACGCAGTTTTTTATGTGTCCCAAGAGGTCAATAATTACTAGAACTGATACTTTAGGTGTTAAGAAACAAACTATTAAAAATTACTGAGTCAGTAAAAACTCTTCTGACCTGCTTGGTCCTCTTTTAACGTATTGGAGATGGTAGAGCCAGTGAGAGCAGCCAGTGTTGCTGACGGGGAGGCTCGATACCGAGACAGCCTACTCAGAAGCATCTCGTTTATACTCTTTGCAGATTCACCCTCTTTTCTCATTAATATGATTCGTTCCTGTAGAGGATTTGCTATACAGACACCATTTTCTACCTATTAAAATGAAGAGGAAAAATACTTTTAGATATTGAGATCGGTAGGAGGCAGATTACCTTAACTGAGCAGTAAAATTGAACAATATATCAAGTAGGGATACAAACTTAAACTCTGCTGGCAGATTTTCTTACAAAAAAGTGTAATAAAAGCTAGACAGATGAGTATTTGCTTTGTCTGTGACTTTGTATTTCTATACAGTATCTTCTATTTTGTCTGTCTTTGAGGACTGCTTGTCATAATCTTTAGTTTATTTGTGGAACTCTGCTTAAAAATTATTAACTTCCCTGTATTCTTAATGATGTTTCAGTGGCAAGTCTTGTAAAAAGAGGCCTTTAAATCATTTGCCAGCCAAAAAGTGTGAACAATGATTTTCTTAGACCATAATCTTCAGGGGATGTGTTATTAAATGAAGATAAGATCTGATCTACAGCATTAGGCTGTAAAGCCCACAAGTTGTACCACTACAGCCTACCACTTCTAGCTCCATCATCCCACTGAGTACAGCACTTTTCTGTTAAAAGTTATTTCATAAACACATCACAAATAACTATTCAGATTACACATATCAATATTCAAACCTAATATGTTACTTGAAAATACTGATATTTAATTAAGCAGTAGCCATGCTACCAACTCCAGAGTCATAGAAAACACGTAATTTGCTTACTATAAGTTCAAAAACATCCATAAAGACAGAGTGGCCTTTCGGTGTTTTTTCATTGAGGCTTGCAGGAGACCAAATCCAGTAGAAATATGTACCATCTGAAGAAAGATGCACGGTAGTCATAGTACTGCCAACTGGGAAGTGATTTACTGGCATCGGGATTATCTGACAAACCTACGAGAAGGAGAGCATCTTAACAGTTCTTATTTTGAAGTCTGTTCTTATGAGTATTGACTGTGTATTTAAAAATAAATAAATTAAGATCAAGTGCAGTTAGTTCAGAAAAGGCTTATTATTATTGGACGTAATAGTACTATTGCACTCATTTGTTCAAAGAGCTATTCTACAATGTTTGCAAAATGGATCTACTGCATACAAAGCAGCTTAGAGATCTAAACGTTTAATGTATCTAAAAATAAAAGAACCATCTCCTCTCTAATGATTGAGAGTATACCCACAGGACCATAAGGAAGAGAGACATGCTAGAGAGTTATCTGCTTCCTGCAACTTCTCTGAAACATTACTTGAAACTTTGGAAGAAAAGGGGGATCCAAACATTCTCAGTTTCAGGAAACACACAGGACATGAATATGCATCCATCCTTAAAACCACAGCAGAAAAAAACCCAAAGAAAACAAACTATCCATTTTTACAAAGGGTGACAGTTTATCTACAAAACACAATTAGATCAGAAACAATACATGAATTTTGTTACTGTAGAATAATAATGAGCTGTTCAGGAGGACTACATTTTCAGTTTTAAGTCAAAGTTCATTTTGCTGCTCTTTGATTGTTTTGTAATGGGGCCATGCTATATTCTAGCTCACAGTATTATCATAATACAGTACAGTGTAAGTCTGTATGTGCATATCCATCTATTCCTATACAAATGCATATATATATGTGATATATATACACACACACACAGGGAAACAGTAATATCTGCAACATAACTTACACGTTCTACCATGCAATGCCTTCAATGGGGGTCTATAAAAGGCACTTTCACAAAGTAAAAAGAAAAAACTTCAAGGGTAAAACTAATTAAAGCTAGAAATGGTTGTAATTAATTAAGAACTGTTCCTTTTACCTGAAGAGTATGCTGATCCACAACTTGGAAAAGGGAGTGAGGCTTATTATCAAAAGAGACGGGTCGATGAAGCAGTTTGCCATTGCCAAAAGCAACCCACCCAGTCTCCAGCTCCTCATTGCGACAGTACACAAAACCTCTGGGGACAAAAGCAGTGGACGAAAACTCTTTCAAACTCTGTGCTAATTTTGTGTTTTTCTAAGAAAAACTCCCAACCACATTCTTGAACTTTGACTGAACTTCAAGTCAGTGTAAGGCAGCATTTTCTACTGTAAATGACTTAAAGCATAAGAAGACTCATGACTTCCAAGCAATAAAGCAGCAAGAAGGTACAGTGACTCACATCTCCCGTAATCATTTATATAGTGAATGCTGTAATTAGAAGACAAATACTCACAAATTCAGCAATTGTACAACTATGAATAAAACTGTCCCAAAGCTCGTCTGTAGTATATGCCTCTTACAGAATAAACCAGCTTACCATACATTAATAAAATAAAATCTAAAATCCTAGCTATTCTGCTACTATACCTCTTTGCAGGAGGTTGAACCAAGTGGCCTCCAGAGGTCCCTTTCAAACGAAATTATTCTACAATTCTATAGGAAATAACTCCAGAAGAATTTCAGATGAGAAAACCAAAACATTAAAAGACCATAATGAAAATGCATAATATGCTCTAGTCTTGTTACACCTAACATCTGAGTTTTACCCAAACAATAATGTTTTTTTAAGACAGATCACAGAATAGCAAATATTCAACTGTCACTCACCGCAAAGTACCATGTAATCCAGATCCTAATTTGCTTATTCCTCTGCCCACTGAATTAGTTGTATAAAGATAGAGCCCATCTGCTGCAAGGCAGCGTCCTAAGTCTGCATCTGAATCAGGAAGAAAGAATAGAGCAGAGATCTCCTCTGTAACACACAAAACTGGAAATTCTCCATGGTCGTTACACCTCTGGGGTAACCACAGCAACTGAAAGCCAACAGATGCTCATGACAGGTCACTACTGACGGGTCAGAACCATTTTTCTAATGCTGAATATATTACTCAGTGTTCAAACATGCACTGTAACATAGCCAAAGTCCATTCTTTTTACAGTAGTTTCTTTACATTTCCTTCAAGCCTTACGAGATGCCCAGGTTATGCCTAACTCGATCACACCAATACCAGGGCTATGTACATCTGCTGTTGCCAAATAAACTTCATAAGAATTAGGTGCTAGTCACTCAGCTTCTCTTTTGAGATAATAAATGACATCAGTGCTGTTTTGTCATGATTCAAATGCATATCACCCATTTCTGAATAATTTATTTTTCCTGCGTTGTGTTCTCATTTCAGTGTTGAAGATGTCTTTGGGTATTATGGCCCAAGCTGCTGCAAAAAAATCAGGAAGTTTGAACTTGCTTTTTCTGTATGCCATTCAAAACTATAAATACAGTAGGAACTAGATTAACATACCCACCTATGCTTAGGAACACGGGACTATTCAACTGAACTCATTTCAAGTGGAAAATTCCTTTACTTAAACACAAAACATCTTGAGTATTTGCTATTAAACGCCTTCAGAATGACGCAAAGCAGCAGAAGACCATTCTCTTCTGCTTTTGCAACAGGTAACGCTGTTCAGAGCTCAGAACTGGCAGCAAGATAAAATACAAGCAAAGCTTACACCTATACAAGCCTTTCTGCTCAGTACTGCTGGTGTAACATACTGTTTGTGGGGAACAAATAATCTAATATCAAGTTTTGATCTAATTTCTCGTACAATTCTGTGCTTCTCCAAGCTAGTAAGCAGACCCTTACACCTCTGAACACTGTTAAATTAAGACAAAATGTATTTCAAATATAGCTTTTCTCATTCGCAAAGTAGTAATTATTAACAATCAAGATGGGACGCACGGGGCAAAAGTAGAATAGGAAAGGGAAAGAATAAAAGGAACCAGCAATGAACCTTGCACTTCTAAAAATAAACACGCTCTGCCAATGATAGCTGGCTACTGAACACAGTGACACTGCACAGGACAAAAAACCATGCTTACTGAAAGACTAATGAATGGACAATATCCAAACTCAGTTTGACCTCTGCAAAGTTCCCACTGAAGTCAGGGAAGGTGACTGTATCTCCTGCTTTTATTATTTCCCAAAACCTGATTACTAGACAATTTAAAACAGCATCTCGTCTTCAGCAACCAAAAAGATTCTTCTGAAACCCATTATCTTGTATTTTTAAAAAAATTAGATGCCATACTATCATTAACGCAGATTTAGCCTCCTAATTTTAATATAAATCAGGATAATTTTTTCTATCTGATACTCAAATCAACTTTTGAAAAAGCAAAGAACTCATTTACATATCTAGTTAGATTAACTTAACAGGAATAGGTATGACAAGCTAAACAATGCAAACAATTTAGTACTCCAGTAAATTAGGTCCATGTTTTCAAAACTTGAGTTTTAAATGTACAGCCTAAGGCAACGAAGTGCCCAGATAGTTGCTGCCCTCCCCCCCCCTCATTACCTATCAGGCTTCGAGATGCTCCTGTGATGCCCAGTTCCCTCTCCAGATGGTGCTTATAAACCCTTCCAGCTTTCAGTTATTTGATCTGTTCTGCACTTGCTTTTACATTACTTCTAACAAAGGAGAAAACCTTTCCCATGCCAAAGCTTTACATTATTATTTTTAAAAAAAAATATCACCACAAAAAGCATACTGTCCTCCCCTGCTGATATTGACAGTCATGAAATAATTCACCTTTATTTTCACTGCTGGAACTAGTGTTGGCATCAGGTGCAGGTAACATGTCTTCAAAGCCCCAAGACACTATATGCTTTCCTCCCAGCAAACAAGAGGGTGATCCAGGTCCTCCCTCCAAAAGCAACAACCTTTAAGCAGAAAATAAGATGCATGGAGAACAGGATAGCAAAAACTAACTAAATCAAAAGTTAAGATGAAGCTATATTTTAAGTAATTATTCTCTGTCAGACTTCATAAGCCACTTAAAGGAATCATCAATATTTAATTTAAAAATTTAAACTTAACACCCAAAAAACAATTAGTAGATCCTTTTAGATTTGACTTTCTAATGTCTGCCTTCTGCAATTGAGTAAACTTTGATCTTTCCTAGAGCTTTCAATAACGCTAAGGCCTTTTAATCACATTTAAAGACATTAATCTGTAAATGCACAATTTTCAGAGCTGATGTAAAAGTGCTACAATTAGAAAAGTCACAACAAACCTGTACAAGACATCAGCCACAGGCAAGGTTCCCAGATCAGTCTGTTTCTGTAATAGATGCACTGTATGAACAAAGGTTTTCAGCGACCCTCTAAAAGGATAAGAAAAACATGAATTAAAGATGTCTATTGAAACCAGACTGAATACACACAGGCAACAGCATCTATCTAGAATATCATATCCAGTAGCATAAAGAGAGAATATCCAAGATATGTCATCAAGCTTCTTTTCTAATCTGCATTTCTTTTCTGGATGATTTTCATTCTTTTGTGGAGGAAGTGTAGAGAGGAAGGGAGGGTAACATAAAGGAAGAATGCTGGCGAACTGCAGGTCTAAATCGTGCTGGTTTTTTGGAAGATGAAGCACCATGCAGGTAGGGAGATCAGCAGCCATGAGCTGTGTCATCGACAGCATGTACAGTAAATGCAATCTGGGCACATGGTGAAATGCCTCGATCTCACAGCTAGTATAGACAGCTACTTTCAATGTTTCTTGTAGCTGATTAATCAGATTTAGACCTTCAAATACAATCTGCAGGTCTTTCTGGGGCTGAGCCAAAGTGTTAGTAAGAAGTGCTGCAGACATAGCTAGAGATGGCTTTCTTGACTAAAATAGAAAAGACCAAACTAATTAATTTATTATCAAGAGTCAGATTATTACATTTGCTTCCAAATTTGGAAGCTTTTCCCGTTCTGAAGTGATGCATTTAAACGTATATAGGGACTAGATCCTTCTGAAAACAAAACTAAACCTAAGCAGAATTCATTTCTAATCTTGCCTGGAAATGTGCTGCTTTAAAATTTTATTGTGATATTTACAAACAGATGGAGTTTATAACTCCAATTCTTGTCCATTCATAAGTTGAATAGTTTTTTGGAGAACCTATGAAATCTTTATGTTAATATAGTGGAAAACACCTGGGTTTCGTGGAAATAAAGAGATAGAGCAGTCTAAAAAAATGTATTTTAGAGTTTCTGTTTTAAAGGTCAGGGTATTAGGGAGAAGTGATTTTCTGAAAGACGTGGTGGCTTTATTTCCAGGTATAATAGCCTAGCTAAATACGAGTATCTTGACTGTGTCTTAGACATGATAATAGTCAGTTATGAACTGACTTCTTCAGAAGCATGACTGATCAATTGAAGAGATCTTTTCCATGCACTCTGCTGAAAACAGCCTTTTGCTTTCTGTCACACATGGTCAGCCTTAGCTCCTTTACTTCCTAACAGCATCTCCTCCTCCACACCCCAAACCCTGTCTTCCTCATTGTCATTTTCAGCTGTATGTTTTCCCTGATAAACCTCAGCTCGGAGAATATTGACGCTGAATACTTCAAAGCACCTCAATTAATTATTTAAAGCAATATTCTCCCTGTTGTTTTATTCTTAGCAATATGGTGCACCCAAGATTGCAACAAGGAATCTCAATAATAGTCTCATTTTGAAGGCTGCTTCTTCATAACGGTATCTAACACATGACTTACATATTTAAAGGAAAACTGCAAGGCTTTCATAGGTGAGCAAAGCATGTCAGGGCATTACAACTTGGTAAGCAATGCAAAACAGATTTGCAAAGAATATATAAGATCGATCTTCATTTCAAAAGCTCTATTTGACATTTAGCTCTTTCACCAACTCAGTTGCAAAAGAACATCCCATATTTCCTGAAAATTGACATATGGAAAAAAATAAATGAGATCCTATTTATCAAATCCAATTTATCCGAGCTATGTTCAAGTACACTGCCTTTTAGATAAGGCAGTTGTCAGTGCAGAAGAGTTTCCCGCATACAGTAGATTCCTCATTGACTTCATTAGAACAAGTACACTAGAAATTAAGTGGTTTTCATTTCAATAAACCTTTTTCTAAAGCAAATCATGACATCTCCTGCAAACTTCAACATCTTAAACCAGAGTTAAACTTGACAGGCAAGACTGCAATCTGAGAAATGTTAAAGCCAAGATTTTCAAAAGGCAGCCCAGCCCCTAAAAAGATTAAGTTTTTATTAAAAGTTATTATGGTAATTTTGTCCTCAATCACCTGATGCTGTACTAAACCCATGCAGGCCATGGGATAGTTCAGCCTACACTGGTTGAACTCTTCACCGGCAATGAAATGAGAAAATGCCTCTGGATGTTTCACAGGAAACAGTGAAATCTGAAATAAATTGCCCTGAAATTTGGCAGTAATGCCTTCTACAGCCAAACGAAGATGTGTGAACTACAGAATTAGAAGGGCAGTACAAAGGGAAGAGCGAGATGACTTTCCCCCATGATAAAAACAATTGGAACCATTCCTAGAAGATATCACTGCGGCAGAAGCAGCGATACGCACAAGAGGCATTTCTAACCCAGATCCTTCTGGTTTTACATATGCTAATATGCTAAACACATGCAAAAAATAAATGCTTAGCTTATCAGTTTTACTCATTCCAAACCAATATTTAAATATTAGAAAGAAAAGGACTAATGTAAACCAAAAATCAGTAGCAACACTGTGGCCACATTGTTTTTGACTGTTATGTTTAAATATAAACATTTATTACCAGTATCAACCACCCGTCACTTCAGGACTTTCCTTACCTTGCACATGCCAAGGCAACTAGGGCAGCAGCAGCATTTTCTCTTTGCTTGTATGGAATCTGTTGGCCTGAAGCAGAAGTGTCTTCCAGCCAGGAGCACAGCAAAGACTCTATCCCATTGAGACAGTCAGCTGGTTCCTTAGTCAAACTCAAAGGCTGGCAGTCTCGAAGGCAATTCAATAGCACCTCAGCAGTTATGTTACAGAGAGAAGGGTCTGTTCTACTTTGAGACTGGATGAGGGGAAAGACCAACAGAAGCCCCATCCGTGAAGTAAACGGTGCCTGCTCAGGCTGCTGTAACAAGCCTTGACGCTTGAGCAAGGCCAGTGCTTCCTCATCCCCTGAGGTCTCCCGGTCGTGCTGCTCCTCCAAGGCGAGCTGGCGCTGGGCGTTCCAGAGTCCGCGCAGAGCGTTGAGCCGGTACTCCAGCAGCCGGGCGTAAGCATTGCTCTGGTTCCCACACACGGATCGTAAGCGCTCGGCCAGCTCCGTCGGATTCTTGGTCTCAAATGTCAGTATCTGCAAGGAAGGAAAATGTTTGTATTTAGGTTTTTCTAAGAAAAAAAACAAGAATATATGCTTGTAGTACGATTTCCAGATCAGCTGTCCTCTACAACAGATTGTGGGATGGTTTTTTTACTTTCTGGCCTCCATGTAACTTTATTCATGCCCAAAGAGCCTGCAAGTGGTATGGAGCCTGCTACTGTCGAGTTAGCATTGCCACTGAAGCCTGGGCTTGGAGGTTGCTGACAGAGATTTTTAAAAATTCAATCATGATGCTAAAACAACAACAATATAGATTATAAATAAAAATATATGTGAAATAGTAGCTTTGAAAATAAAGACTTGTCTCCCCTGGATCATTTTTTTTTGTAATCGAGGCAGTTTTGCTATGAACTTCAAAAGGACTAAGGGGGTGAAGGGCCCCAGAGGCTGAGTTCAGAGTTCCTGGTAACTAATAGGTCAACAATATTTTACAGTAAGAATGTGTATGTTCTAGTTTCACAGTTTTTCAAACCAACCAAACAGTTCCCTAAAATGAACCAGGAGTTCTGTTGCATGCTCTCTCCCTCCCCTGGTTTTTCCCTGCCCAATTTTATCATATTGCACTTAGCTACATCTTTCTCAAAATATCTGCAGTTGCTGCCATAGTTTAGAAACCTGAAAGTCTCATCATCATCATTGCAGACAGAAGAAAGAGGCCTCTCTGGCACTTCTAAATAAAACTGAAGACAAAGCTGGAACAACAGAAAACAAGCAAACCATGACAGAAGGAAACATATTTATGGGTTAGTACCCAGCCGGCAGCTGAAAGAACGCATGATTTTAAGTAGTTTACAGACAACTTTTGTCCCCACAGCACACAACAGCTGAAATCAGCAAAGTCACCTAAGCTGTGGCAGCCTCAAGGAAAGCAATGAGCCAAATGTTTTCTGATACTTTGGATCCAGTGTCCAAAGGGCTCCTGCCGTACCACCTCACCTCAACCACCCCCAAGCACACTCTTGGGGCCATCTCTGTGCTGCAAAGCTGGCCTTCCCCTCGTCTAATTACAAAAGGAAATGTGAGAGATTAAGAGATGCAATGGGGAGTTTCATACAGAAGATGAAATAGATGTTTATGTCTAACTGTAGAATTTTGAACAGCTTGGTAAAACGCTTCAGGACAAATCACATCTGCCATTTCTACAAACACCTTTACTAGAAAACAAAACAGCTTTTCAACAGAAGACATGATTAGAGTCATGAAAAGTTCACTTTAAGGTAATTCACATCATAATTACACTTGAATAGATGTTAGTATTGAGCTTCTTAAAACTAATGAACCTCTTTTAATTAATTTCCTCAAAGAGATTAAGCACATTAATCCCTAAACCACATCTTATACATTTAAAATAACTACCTCCTGTTAATTTGTGTTTTCTATTGTCTCAAAAATATGTTTAATTGTTTCCTGTTACAGATACAATCACTTCCTAAACCAGTTTGCTTTTGACTTTCTTGAACTGAACCAAGTACATGATGGATTCTCAACAAAGTGATAACAAGCTGCAGAAATGGGGGAAAAAGACAATTAATTAACCTTGGGAGTTAAATGCTGAAGAAAATAGGGCTATGGCTATGCTAACAACAGACACCTCCAAAGACAAGTTGTGGTATGTTTAGTTTATACTTCCATGGAGGAGGGAGCTGCCTATAGTCATCTCCCCATCCCATAAACACTGTGAAACCCTGCAGTCCATGCCAGGTAATAATTAAAAAAGTTGCACCCACCTAAATTACAAGTGTACCACTATGCTAATTCACCAATTTTGTACAATCTCATACAGACTTTGAGCCACATCTGCACCCTGTATGTAATAACAAGCAGAAGGTTTCAATATTCAAATACACAAATGCATGAGAAATGCTTCATTTCAGCCAAATTGCAAACACAACCAAAGACCGAGTTCCAGATGCAACTGCTGAATGTTTTTTTTTCAGTTTTCTTCAAGTTAGCAGTGTTATGTTTGGTGGGTTCTCATCAACAAAACTGTAACTAAACTGTTGCAGAAAGGTCCATGGTTTGGATATAATTTAACCTTGTAAATCTTGCCACTCGTTAGGGTCCAACTGAAGGTACACTTAGGAAAACCAGTCACACTGTGTTACACCCTCTTGTTCCTCAGGTCCCACAGTTTAGAAGGAAGATGGATTTTTTGCCTTTGATATTGCTCCACATCTCTGAGTCTGTCGTGCATAAATCAAGACAAGAAGTCAGTGTCAAGTATTTGCCAATATGCTGATGAAAAGCCTTTGCCTACTCAAGTTTTACTTCCTCACTGATCTAACAGTTTATGATTTGCTTTACAAGCATAGTATCGCCTGTCTGGAACTGTTAAGTGTTTTGCTTTGGTCTTTCAGAAAGGAAATATGCACTAATTTGTGTTAAGGATATATCAAGTACGTTAGATTTAACAGATTTAGAAGACAGATCCAAAATAGAACTTACAAATTTTTGAAAAGAAAGCAATTTACATCATCTCGTTTTCATACACAAATTATGGAACTACCAAAAAAACCTACATGACCTTAACCAAATACTTCTTCCCATTAAGCAATATTTTTGCCAATACTGCTCCAGAAAGTAGTCACTGGCTTTCCATGTTATTAGGGTAAAGCATTTCTCTACTGGTAGCAAATGCTGGATGTACCACAATTAAGATACACTAATTTACGTGAAGAGTTTTAGCCTGAGGTTTTATGACTACATTAAGTAAATTTAAGAGTGAGCTGCCACTGAAAGACAGCTTTCTGCTCTGGCTAAAATTCCTCCCCCCACCCTCTCCCTAGCACTGGCAGTAGTGCCTTGGGGGTTGTGGGTTTTTGGGGTTTTTTTTTTAAAGCTAGATTTTTGGTTTAGAGCAGTTCCCTGGTGGAGCGGATATAATGAAAAGAAATAGAATGGCAAAGGAAGAAGAAAATGCATGGCCAAAGACAGACATGAACCAGGGCTTTCTGCAGCACCTCTCCCAGCATCCCAGCTTCAATAAGCTGGTTTCATTGATCAATTTTAATTCTACTACACAGGAAACTGATGAGCAATGAAGCTGTTCACAAAGGTTCATTTTTTCCTAAAGTTACATATTGCCAGTGAGATCTTTTAAATGTTATTTTGGAGATTTAGTTCTTTCTCTACATAATTAAATTGTCTGAACTTCACACACAAAGAGAACAACTTCTCAAAGGTGATGGTACATTTACCAATACCAATTAGATCCGTAATACCCCCCTGAGTATTAAACAAGTATTATTCCCATCTCACAGGAGGAACAAACCATACAGGAAACCAGAGACAATCTCAAGATCGTAACACATCTTTAACAGCAGCATGAAAAAAATTAATACGTTATTTTCAACAGCACATTACAGCTATAAGGTCATTCCTTACGGGTTAACACATAGGGAGCACTACTTGTTTACTTGGTTCTTTTGTCTCTAGAAATACAAATAAAATAAAACAGACTAAATTACAAGATTTATAGATTTTTCTGTAAGCTAAGTACCAGAATTGCCAGCTTTAAGGTACCCTGAAAATGAAATACATGTCAGAATTTAAACTTCTCCCATAAACCACACTGTATACATATGCCTGGTCCTCCACTTCCCGTTGCTCTGCTGGGCAATAGTGTTTCTGCTTATGGCAATTTCTGATGAGACACAGTAGGAAGCTGTCTTAGTGCAAACACTACCCTGATTTCTTTTAAAACATTTCTCTAAACCCTCTATAAGGCTTTTTGTTTGATACGGCTGTGTGTTTGTAAAATATATAAATATGTGCAAACGTTTTCATCCTGATGTTTTAGATATTGAAATTCTGTAGGTTCTTAGCAGCTGCTGCATCCTTTACATTAGCTTTTAGTGTTGCAGTTGAAAACTACAAGCTTCAAGATTGTTCTGATTTTTTCTGCTTCAAGAAATTTTAACGGTATCACCTGGTTCAAAGCCTCTACTGATTCATAATCCTGCATATAGCAGCACAGCTTTTTATCAACTCAGCTAAAAGCATTAACTATTTTCCCTTGTGAAAGCATTAAAAACCTAATTATTTGCTCAGAAATAAGCACTAGGAAACCTGTATCTTTCACTGCATGCCCAATATTGTATCAATTTTTTTGGCAACTGTAAAAGTTTAACAAATAACCTTGACATTTGAGATGGCTTACAGAGCACAGGCAAGCTGTAAACACACGCAAGGAAAGCATTATAAAAGAAAGTGTTATTTGTTCATTTGTTTATTAAATCAAAGCCAAAGGAATACCTTAAGCAGTAGATGAAAATGTCTGCAAAATGTAAAGAAACATCTGTGCCAGTTGAACATCTGAGAGCGCAGATCACTAAACTGATCAGCTGCAACTGGTAGTAAGAACTATATTTGGGAAACATGTTTGTAAAATCATCCTTTAGAAGAAGTTTTCTAATCTTTCCCTATTAGGATAGCTAAAACCTGACTAGTAATAAAAAGCCAAGAGGCATGGTAGTCCGTATTACAGAAGTGCAATAAATCCAAACAGGTCATTTTATGACGACTGATGATAACTATACCGACTCTGTTGGAGATTAAATCACACTGTATTGGTGGTTTACACAGATTAATCAATGAAAGTGAGCTTAGAAGGAAAGTGATCAAGATTTCAGAGTCCTCTCTGAAGGCAAGTGAGAGATGGTGATACCCAAAAGAACTCCTGGGCAAAAATAACAGCCAAGGCTCACATTGCTAAGGTTATCTTCTTGTGAGGAGTTCTTCAAGAACCAGCTTCATCTGGTGTTACTCTGAAAGCTAAAAACACTCTCAAAGAGAAACAGTGGAGTATTTGAAGTGGAAGAGGATGCAAAAGGCAGGACCGACAGTTATAAGCCTGACATACATGCCCGGATCAGCAGTTCCCAAACTAGAGGTCGTCACCCCAAGAGGGGTCATCCACTTAGTCAAACGTCAATTGTTTATGCTGGCATTAGGGATTTTTATCTTGACAGAGGTGAAGCTTGTAGATGGAAGTAAGGTCACAACCAGAAAGATTTGGGAAGCACTGACCTAGATAATTACAGAGAACTACTCACTCCTTCAGCAATCAGGGAAGAGCGACATGTTTCTGCTGCTCCATGAGGAAAATGGGTGAAAGTTAAAAGTTTAAAGTTTCAAGCTTAGCAGATACCTTCAAGTCTGAATCATTTTGACAGGAAACACAAGTTAGTCACAGGATTGGGACATCCTGTTATAATAGCACTGGACTTCAGTTGTTCAGCTCCTCCCTAGAGGACTAGCCCAGACCACAGTGGGTGAAGAGGAATGGCCACCACCTTTTTTTAATTATTATTATTTTTTACACTTGTATTTGATTAAAAATCCATATCTGCAGTGCAGAGTGACAGTTGCCCAGTGGCATCTCATACTGTGTCCTACAATAACAGACCTTGACAAGAATCAAAACATCAGATGAGGACAGATATATACATGATCCAGACAGCTGTCGAGGTAGGAGCTACACTTCTGGCTTCATCTTAAAAGTATATTAAAGAAAACAATTATTTTTTTTTAAATCAAGTATTTAGAACTTTTCCAGGCCATGCAGGAGAGTAGCAAGAACAGATATCCAAACTACTATTACCTCTACTACGTAAAACAGAGTGCTTAAAGTGGAGTGACAATAAGGTCATTCTACTTCATACTGTGACTATGAAGAGTTGTATTTCTGCCCACTTATTTCCTTATGGAAAAAAAATAACTGAGCCTACCCCTAGTTAGCTGAAAAATTGCTGATAGCGCAAATCTAAAACTAATGAAAATACAGGCCACAAACATGAAGATCAGGAAGAAGCTTCCTCGAATGGAAGGACATTACAACAGTAACGTATGTCAACCAAACCAACCTGCCTAGATACAAGGGATGCTTTTTCACCACCAGATGACTATGTCGTACTCTATGTGAACAACAACTATTGTTCAGTCGTGTCCTTATTAAGTTACCAAGGGTTAATACATCAATTATATTGCTAGCACTCCCATAAGTCTCAGCATGTTGACTTTGGCGTACTGGCAGATTAAAACCACATGGTTTAATTGACCTCTACCTTCAGAGGCCTACCTCTGCCCCCACTCCCAGGGGTTATTGTCTCTGTGAAAGATGTTTGATTGAGATGATTCTGAAAGTGCTGCAGTTTCCATTGTGGCACATTAAAGAACAGCTCAGCTTCCATTAAGCTGTCCCTCCTGTGCAGGCATTGACACCAAGGGCAGAGACCAGATAAAATGTCATGGCAACATCTTGGGTTGTTAGTCACATAAGGTTGTCTCCAAGAAGCCCAAGTCTTTGCATTTTGCAAGTAACTTCTCTGTATGAAAGGCTTTAAAACAAGGGGGCAAAGCCTTGCGTAACTGCTAACTAGTCTAGGTCTTCTTTGATTAGAAGATTTTATTGGGAAAACCATACCAGAAGTAGCTTTCACATGCACATCATGACAAAATTCTATCAAATTTATAAAAAAAAGAGTGCCCCCCTTTTTTTTGTTATAATACACAGTATTTGTAAATATGCTGACAGTCTAAGAAGTTGGCATATGTAATTTACATCACATAAAAAATAAAAACAAAACAAAAGCCCCCCCACTCTTTAAACCTAAAGATGCTCCTAGAACAAGTTTCCTTCACGTGAAAGAGAAGGTTAACACTTTTGTAACCTACCATTATGGAAAAAAATATATACATATACACACATACATATAAATATATATATAAAAAAATAAAAGTTGTATAGGAGTGAGAATAAAAAATAATAAATTTTCATGAGCCTTTCTTGGCATAATACCAGCAGCATAACATTTTTCCTCTGCTTTTCTTTTTATAAAAATAGACAAAACCTTTGAACAGAAGGACAAAGGAAACACATCCAAATACATTGATATTATTCACTAATAATAAGCTCTTTAAAGGGATACTTAAACAAACCAGGCCAGAATTATACTCCCCTTCCCCCCGCAAAAAAAAGAAATCAATTTAAGTACATTACATTTTTTAATTATCATATCAGAAATTCAGTCAGGGTTCTGACCACCATTGATGAAGCACAAGAAGTGTATTAAAGAAGTTCACTAATCAAAGCAGCAGCTGCAGCATCTCCTACCCTTGTCCAATAACATATCTCAGGAGATTTCTATTTGGCCCATGTTCAAATATATTTATTACATTGCAAGTAGGAGTAGAAACAGTGCAAATGAGCTATTCAGTGTATCAGTCGATAGCATGGCCAGACTTCAATAAGATGCATGCACCTATTTCCACAAAATGGCTCCTCAAAGCCATTCCAGTTTACCAAGGTAGCCCTTTATTTTAAAAAAACAACACTAAAAAAAGGCAGAGAGAAGTCACGAGCTAATTAATTTACATCTACACCACTTGAAATTTTACTTGGTTTTTAATGCTCCCCCCTTGATACCAAAAACTATAAACCAATTCACAAACAAAATCTGGAAAATAAAGTCACGTGTGGTCATCAAGTTTTTCAATGGAAGGAAACAAAACATTGTAATATTCTGTGACCTAAGACTCCAGATCAACATGAGTACCACAGCAAAAAGTCTTGTTTGTTTATTTATTTTAAAGTTTCACACTGCAAACATGCACAAAAAAATAAATCTCTGGAACAGGAAAAAACAATGTGAATCAGTGGCACTGGATTGCTGAAACAGTCATTGTGAAAGTGCCATAAAGAGCAAGGCACAATAACACTAATTCCATCCCTATCTTCCCCAAACAATTACAGGTTCATAGACATTCCTGGCACTAAAAAAAAATTCTCCAGAGCTAAAGTGTTTGTCAAGTGAAGCTGTGTGTCAAGTTTCATGCTGGAAACTTCTCCAGGTCTAGCTTGCAAGATCTTAAAAATAAACTTTGGTTTGAATTTGTGGTTGTTTTTTAAAGGAAATCCTCCTTTATTCTGATACAACACAGAGTGGGAGATGTATTATTCTGACACATTTATCAGACTCGCTGCTTCTAGAACCATGTAATGGAATTGAAATATCTTGAATACAAGCTGAGTATGGACTATTGAAATATCTTGAATACAAGCTGCCTGAGTGGGCTCTGATCACAGGGAGAATCATTCCACGTTTATACACAGAGAGATAAGTCATCCACCTTAAAAGTCTCTTCTCCTGTTCGTGTGGTATTTGCCAACGTCCATTTCATGGGAGCAGCTCATGCTCCCACCCCAACCCTCGGTGTCACAGCGCACAGAAAACGCACGTTCAGCAGAAAATATCTCCCCTTAGATAAGGCCATGGGAAGTTTTCATAAACACCATCAAGACTTCACGTCACGAGGCGAACAATGATGCTGTCAGAGCTGCAAGCCCGGCTCCCGAGTTCTTCCTAGCAACACCCAGCCAGCAGCCACAGGCTCCCGAAAGGGCTCTGCGGCCTAAACGCTTGTGACTTGACAGATAAAGCTCCTGCTGAACCATCCCCTCTCAGCTCACACCGCTCGGCTCCTCTGACAAAGACCCTGTGTCATTGCGAGCCACACTGCTGGAGAGGAGGGCGGGGTGAAAGGAGAGAAGGGAGGCACACAGGGAAGGAAAAAAATGCAGTCTACAAAATAGATGCAACCTACAGTTGGTGACATTCAGTCCTTCAGCGTCTCCTCCTGAGATAAAACAGCTGGACTGCCTGCAGTAAGAGCCAGCAGTGGTTCCCAGGAAGGCAAAAAGCTGGGATGAAAATCTCAGCTGCCCTCTCGGCTCTTTAATAACGATCACTGTCAACAGCCTAAATAAAACAC
Source organism: Aegotheles bennettii (assembly GCA_013398125.1). Classification (NCBI taxonomy): domain Eukaryota; kingdom Metazoa; phylum Chordata; class Aves; order Caprimulgiformes; family Aegothelidae; genus Aegotheles; species Aegotheles bennettii. The sequence continues at coordinate 1,331 of VZRW01009347.1, read as the reverse complement.
CCAGGCACCCCAGCACCCCAAGCGCCTTATTGCAAGGCTGATTAATCACAAACCGTCCAAAAGTAACAGCAAAAAGATACAAAGGCATCAATAAAAACCAACGAGCCGAAGGCCACCTCAGAAAGCAGGAGATCTGCTGACCCCACCGATCCAAACCAGGAGGCAGCACCAGCACCTCACCCTCCATCTTCATACTCACGGGCGCCTCGCCCCCCCCCCGGCCACTTTCACCATTATTTGACATAAATTTCGTTGAGTGCCTTAACACCACTGGGCTCCACACCCCAGATCCGCATCCACCCTTCTTCACCCCTCA
>VZRW01009346.1:0-33725 GCA_013398125.1 Aegotheles bennettii | reverse complement strand
GTTTTTGTCACCGAAATGGGGAATAGCGCTCGTCAGCACCAGGGCGCTCGTCAGCACCTGAGAAGGGGTGGTGCCGGGTGCATGGGGGATGTTTCTGCCTGTCGTGCATCTCGGTGTGACATTGGCGCGGGCTTGCGTGGCTCTGTTACATACACACACATTGGAGCTCCCGAAATAGTTACACATATTCAGGCTGTTTCCTGAAGCTAATTAACACACTTGCATGTCGTTTGTGCATGCAGCCTAGATCTCCAAGGGGCTTCCGTGGGGGTCTCTGGTGGTCTCTAGTGGCTGTGGAAGAAGAGTCCCTTGGTGTCTCTTCCATGAATGTCTTAAGTCCCTTATCTCAACCTCAGCTGGTTCCCCTGGTTTATCAGTGCTCCTCCAGGATGTACCCATCAGGGTTGGAGATTTTCAACCTTGATTACATTTTTGTGTGATGCCCCTCTTTCTTTTGTAAATATTTGCTCTGTTCCACTGCACAGCCTAAGCTCATTCTGACCAATTTAACTCATTCATAGGTTACATATAATTTTTTTAATGATTGGGTGCTTGCAGATGAATGGAAGGCTTTTGCTTATGGTTCTAAGATGCTGGCACAATCACAGCAATACCTGTCTTGTCTTTAGCATTACTGCTGGAGGTGTAATGGATGTTAACACCGCCCTGCAAGAAGTGCTGAAGACCGCACTTATCCATGATGGCTTAGCTCGTGGTATTCGTGAGGCAGCCAAAGCCTTGGACAAGTAGGTGTTGTTTTCCCATTTTGCCTATGGTGAATAGCAAAACCACATGAGGTAGGTTGTGATGAGGTATATTGAACACATACAGTGCTCACTTTTTCCCCATGTTTATTGAAAACTTCTGCAAGAACGTGTTTTTCTGCCCATGAGTTTTGTCTTCTGCTGTCTTTGGGAGTCTTTTAACAGTGATCCCAAAATACAGGTGCTAAACTCAGTGGCTGAAGAGTAACAGCATCTAGTCTATTATGTTCTGTCTTTTTTGTGAACCCAATGCCACTGAGCTTTCATGTGGATTGGTTTTGTGAAGAAAACATCATGGTGCTTGCAGTATGTAGCTATGGAAATCTGGGGCTCAAGAATCTTGTGTTTTAAGAAATTATAAACTCTTCTTAAAACCTTTAAGAATTTTATTTGGGAGGTGTGATATGTATGTCAGACTTAACCTGGACGAGTTAGTTTAGTTTTTCTCGAGAAAACCTGAAGTTCATAACTTGCCATTACTTGTTTGCTAGCTTCACTTTCTGTGTTGCAGCTTTAAATAATTATGTTGGTACAATATCAAAACAATACTAAACTTTTTACATGTGCCAATCATGGTAATCAGCTAAGGTTTCTTGGTAGTGAAGTGCTGTATATATATCCATACATATACACCCGTGTGTGTTGATATATAGGCATATACTTTTAAGAATAGACAGTGCTTAAGTGTTGTGCTACAGTGTTTGGGTGATGACTTAGCAGTTTTTTGTCGGATACCCCTTCACTCTCTTTGAGTGAGAACAGCAGTCTGACAAACCTGTATGCAAAAAAGCTCTTAAGAGAAAGTACCAAATAGTGGAAGACACACACAACTCAAGGTTTATCTATGTTTGTGTGTTACAGTTCTTGCTTAGAAATGTGAAATTCATGATGAAGGTGGCCACAGAGACTTTGCTTACAGAGGTCAAATTGCATTAGGTTAAGCATAGAAGACCTATACAGCTCTCTGTTGTCAGGTATCCCTTTGGTATTCTTAATATTGTACCACAGTATGCACGCATCCTAATGAGAATTGGGGCCCTGTCATAGCAACTTCTTTGAACGTAAGTAGAAAAGAATGTTTTGAAGAGCTTATAACAACTTGATATGGAAGTTGAAACTGTAATTCCAGCTCTAATATTAAATTATTGTAATCTAGGCTAAACAAGAAAAAGCAACTTGTGACTTGTTTTCTAACAGTGACACTGGTTCTTTATGGGACCTAGTCTTTATCCAGTCAGTACACCTTTTTCCAATGGCTGATAATTTACTTAGTGGGATTTTCAGGAGCTTCTGAAACTGGAATAGAATCTGATAATAAAGCTAACAATGTATAAGTAGTCTTGTTACGTATATGAAAAACACAAAAATAGTAGATCATAACAGAAGCATGTTTAGTATTTCAAAAGTATATGGTGTCTCAAAACCAGAAAATTAAACAGGATGGGATTGTCTAGAAATGCATGTGCTGAATTTTGTTTTCCATGGTTTTGATTATTAAAGTTTAAGCAGCATCTGAAGTTACAGTTGTCAGTTTCCATTTTTTTTAGACGCCAAGCCCATCTTTGTGTTTTGGCTTCAAATTGTGATGAACCCACGTATGTAAAGTTAGTTGAAGCCCTTTGTGCAGAACATCAGATCAACTTAATAAAGGTGAGAGTTGGAACTTCACACACAAGTTGGGAAGAGTTTTTCTGCTTGCAGTATGAGCTGCTTGTTTCAGCATATGGAGAGCTAATCCTTTGAAGCGCGATGCTGTAGTGCTGTATATGACTTACCTAAGGAGAATTTCTCTTAGCAGCAGAAATTGTTTTATTCTGTGTGATTGTCATAAATAGTACAAAAACTGTGGATATAAATAGCAAAGGATGTTTATCAGGTATCTTACAAAGTTAAAAGGAAATTGTTTCCTATATAAGAAGAAATTGAATTAATGCTTCAAGTGATTGTGGAGAATAGGAGAACTCTTAACATGACTCTTTCTTCAAATTAAAATACTTGAAAGCTGTACAATGATGATACTTTGGCTCCCTCTACTGATAGTTGTGAGGAAAGCAGCCATCCGTTACCCAATACTTCTGAGAGTACAGCGACTGTTTTTGCTGAACCCAGTTATGTTAGAAATGGCAAGTTCAGATGTGATGTAATGTTTTACACAGGTTGATGATAACAAGAAACTGGGTGAATGGGTAGGTCTCTGCAAGATCGACAGAGAAGGAAAACCTCGCAAGGTAGTGGGCTGCAGCTGTGTGGTTGTCAAGGTAAGATGATGCTAATTGTAGCTTATTTCTTGACTTGTGGAAATAAACAGGAAAGAAAAAGTTGTTTTAGATAAGGGACTATTGAATAGAGCTCTTAGATATTTTTGAAGCAGTTGCTTTCCATTGTTGATAGTGAAAATAAACTACTTCCCTGTTCAATGTTCCCTCATGTTTATTTAAAATACGTACTTTGTGAATTAATGGTTGTGTCCTAACAGTATCTATGCCCACTTGCCAGTAAGCATTAAAGAAAAGACCTTTTAGCTAGAAGTTTTGCTTCAGAAAAAAAATGCCAGTTCAATGTGTCTGCTCAACTTGAAAATGTTTTGCAGAGCATATTTTAAAATGACACTGGTAAAATAAAGCCACAGTACGAGCCTTGAGGACTTTGTGGTCTTTGAGGTCCCAAGAGATGGCTACATCTTCACAAAAAAAACTAATGCCTTCTGCCTGTGTTTTCATTCTTTTGCTACTGTTTCACATACTTTACTTGGTTTTCTTTAAGCAAAAATGAATTAATTTGTCAGAATAGTCGGTTATTAGAGAATGAAGGGAAAACAGCTGGCAGGTTGTTTGAGGTTACTTGTGTGGTATTTTGGGAATATTTGGGAAGTGTCAGAATCTGTTGTCCTCTTAAAAGTAGGTTGTAAAATTTTGAATGGTTCTGTATGTTACTAATGAGTTACCTTGTGTTACAGGACTATGGCAAGGAATCTCAGGCCAAAGATGTCATCGAAGAGTACTTCAAGTGCAAGAAATGAATGGAAAATAAACTTTGAACCTGACTCGTGTGTGTGTGATTAATGGGTGGGTACCTGTGGAGTAGTTTTGAGTTGCAAAGGATAATATCAGAAGATGGAAGGACTTTGCAGGTCCTGGTGTAGTTTATTAATACGTAAACTGTCAGCTTGCTAAAAAAGGTAACAGCAAACACTGCCATTCCTCTTGTAGAGTGTTCCATTTCCGGTTCCTGCCCCAGAGGTTACCAACTTAGAGAACTTTGCACAGGTTCTTGGTTGCAACAACGCTGACAGTTGATGCCTGCCAGGCTTGTGCTTCTGCGGGGATTATGAGTAACTGGTTAGGAGAAGTCCGAAGTACTGCTGCATTTGTGATGAAAATTTGGCTCCCTCTGCTGAAACAAATGAGGAGAACGGCCTTAACCGTTACCCAAATCTTCTGAAATGTTGCAGGAATTTCTTAAATGCTATCTTAATTCATTCAGGGATCTTAACTTGACACAAGGTGTGTTTTCTTGAGGGTTTTTTTCCTCTCGCTCAGTTATGAAGCAAGTTGTGGATAGAATTAGCTGCTTATAAGAAAAGTCATGTACTTACAGATCTGATTGTGTAGGAGTTCTCACTAAAAGTAGCCAGGTAGCTCAAATATCGCTGCTCAGACAAGGCAGTGTGGAGCTGACTTGCCCAGTGTCTTGGTTTCCCTGCTAGCTGGATGACATATAGAAGTTGTGTTGCTTTTTGACAGTAAGGCTGGATTTTGATGGTAAGACTGGAATTGAAGTTTACTTTCTTTTCTCTTTCCTGCAAGTTGTTTTATGTGTCTTAATGCTTTCTGTGGAGCAGCTCTAAGGAGTCATAAGGAGTTGCTCCATTATGGTGATAAAGGAGGACACGAATGTGAGGCTGGCACCTGTAGATGGGAGATGGGAATGCATGTGTTTACTTCTCAGGCTCTTGAGCTTGAATTTTCATTGTAGTTTGTAACCCCTTTTTTGACATCCCCAGTCAGTCATTCAAGTAGTTTAGAAGCAGGCATCTTGTTCAGATGCACTTCCAGTTCACATTAAAGCTCATGTAGATAAGAGCCTTAGTTGCAGATCTTATTTCATTAAATTACTGGAGTTTTCTAAACACAGAATAGGAATAAGTCATAAGACTATTTTTAAACTAAATTCTAAGATGCTAACTTGGAAAAAGTTGAGTTTGGCTGATAATTGAGAATTTTACTCTTGTATGGAAACACACTAAAGCACACTCCATCTTTTGTCCTGTCTTAAGAAACTGCTTCTTCCAAGAGTTTTGGGATAAAAAGCTATTTGCTTGTATTTTTATAATGCCGTTTGCAGCAACATGGTAGAGAAAGATTGTCTAAAATGTGCTTTTTGCAGTCTAATAGGATTTATGGTTTGCTTTTCCTTGGCTGTCTATCAGAATTAAATTCAGAAAGGGAACTGGGATGCAAAACTGGAGCTTGCTACCTAGGTTGGATGGCCTGTGTGTTGCTGAGGTTGAAATTGTTAACTGGAACATGCTTCTGTACCAGGAGACTTTGCCTGCCCTCTTAATTACATCTCTGGACCCAGGTTAGCAAACATGCAGTCCAGTAAGCCTCTCCAGGGTAATGGGTGTAGATTTTTAAAAAAGATGAAATCCACAGACTTGTATTCTCAAATTTGAGGAAGTTTCTGCTAAGCCTGTGAAAGCAAACTGAACTTTTCCAGATGTTTGGTGTTTTTGGCTAAAATACAGCAGTTCATTGTTATTTTTTAACACATAATGACCCAGAGAATGTAGAATAACACTGTCCTTAGTTCATATATATTTAACTGACTACAAAGGGAGTTTGGGCAAGTAAATCAAGGATAGATACTTCTGGATGTATACAATTATGTCAAGTTAACCTGCTTAAGGTTTTAGGGCTATTTGATAAATTTTTTGTTGTTTCAGTTAAGTGAAACGACTTAATGTCGTTTGAGGTCAACTCAACATGAAAAATTTCTGCTGGTACAATTTCCTTATATGTCTGCTAATGGCATCTTGTGATGTGAAGCGCTAGTACCAACACTAAATTAAAGTTTGGGGGGGTTATTTTATGATTTGCTATTGGGGGTGGGGGAGAAATAGTAAAGATACCAGTGGAAGAAGGAAGAAATGTCTGTATGAATTGTAATTCTGAGAGAACTATCACTGAAAAGGGTGATTAAAAATTAAGCTGATAACCTCCTGCCTTAATAAAATTCTGAAGAAGATGCCTGGATGTTACTAGTTTACCTCTGTAGAGGATGTGAAAGGCTGCTTGCTATGTGTACTTAATATCTGAAGCTGTTCCCCTTTGCGCTCCCCTTGATATTTATAGAGGAAGCTGATTCAAAGTAATACTCTGGATTTCCCGTCTGTATCACTGTAGAGAAGTAAGATGTGCTGGATCAAGAAAAATGTTCTGCGAGTATTTACAACCGACAAGAAGGTTGCAGTAAGATTACATTGGTTTGGTTAGGCTAGATGAGTACAGCAGCACCAGTTTCAGATTCACACTAAAGGTAGGCGAGATGTTTGCTGCCAGGGATTTGGAGTTAGTGTAGTGCTTTTTCTTCTGTCACGAGCAGTAAACGTCCTTACAACAAGTTGGTTGTTAGTTTTTTTTCTAAAAAAGAGCAACAAGCACACTGAACCTATAGCTGTATAAGACTTAAATAATTGCTAACACATTATGAATTTTAGTCCAGCTGTTAGTCTTAATTGTAAGGTAAATAGGTCCTTAAGGAGTTTTACATGTTTTAAACCTGCAAGCAATGTGACAAGTCCAGCATACTCCCAACTATTTGACTTTACAGAATATTCTACTTAACACACTTTAAGTAACTTCCAGTGTGAAAAAAATAACACTATGTTCATTGTCAAAATGGTTTCTGTGTTTCATTTATACGGTGGGATGTTGGAATTGCTGCTTCAGCAGTAGCTGGGTTTCCTCTTAATTGCTATTGAGTATGATCAGTCAATTTTTAGGAAAAGGGGTTCAAGTAAGGAACGCTGTAGTCCATGAGCAAGTTTTAGACAGCCTTTCTTTTGCAACAATGGAACAATACCTCAATGTAACTTCAGAACTATGATTTTTTTAAGTAAGTCACCAGATAGTTTTACTGAATATTAATTTTAATGAATAATACTAGGGAATGACCACTCTGTGCCAAGGTTTTTTCATTGGAACAGAACCAACACTTCCTAAATATTTTTGCCAGAAGGAATTAGGTTGAGATCTTAATTTTCTGATTAAAATCAAGTTAGGATTTTTCCTGTAATGTTTTGTTTCCTGGAAGTGGCATTGGAACCTATGCAGGGTCAGCATTGGAGAACTGATTCAAGACTCAGTTTACTTTATGCTTATTATACTTTACACGTAAGACTGTCCCTCACATTTGATTTATTTTCAAAAATTTCACCTAAACTCTGGTTCACTTTAGTCTTGTGAAAGTTAATCTATTCTTTACTCAAACTGGGTGAGTAAGACAACTGATTTGTCCTTCATACTGGAAAACTTAGTATATGCTTCTCCGAGACTTCTGTAGACTAAAGAGACCCAGTTTCTTCACACTTTCTTTATAGATGGTATTTTTGTTTTGCTGTGGAAAACGTGTTATTGATGTGTCCTGCAGGATTTCAGGTAGCATTTCAGAGGTATAGACTTTGGATTAATTTAAAATTCTAGCCACCTGTAGTCATCACCCTAAAGGTGATGTTACCCGTCCCTGAAAGGGTGTTGTTAGCATTAAACATGAGACTGGGAATTAAAGACTTGGGAGTTAAGTTCAAGGACTGACCCTGATCCTCTGTTGCTGATCATATTTAATGTCCTTTACGCGTTTTCCTTGTGAAACAGGGATAATGCAGAATGACTTGCGCAATGATGCATGGTTTGTGCCTTTTGGTTGGCAGAATAAGCAGAATTAATTTCTTTTTCTGGACTAAAATACCAGTTTTCAGTGGATTTGCATGGATTGGTGGTCTTTTCCAGGCCAAAATTGTTATGTTTCCATGTGAAGTAGAAAGTTAACAAAGTATTTTGAAGGTATGCTGGTAAGTTATTGTGAAGGTTCTAAGTAAAGTTCTAAACAGTAATGGAAGAACATCCTATGTGACATTAAAAAAAAAAATCTTTGGAAGAGGTAAGTTGATTTTGTTTTGGAACCACCTGTGTGTCATCCTGGCCAGTCCTGCCTTTCTGTTTTGTGCATTTTGCCTTCTTGAGCACCTGGGCAGCACCATCACTACCACATATTTGCACAGCTCCTACTCCCGTGAAGTTGTGGCCCTGACTGGTTCCTTTGGTGAGCTTGTTACACCTGCCCTCCACGCTTTCCCATCACAGTGCCAGTTTTACTGTTTTAACATTTTTGAGTCTGAGATAATGACAGTGCAACTCCATGCTATTTCTGGTTAAGAAGGAAGTGTGTGTGCTCGTAATGTGTAGTGGGAGCATGAGTGCTCACTTGACAGTTTCTGTTAGGAGAGCTCCTTCACATCAGGATCTCCTATTGTAATATGTTGATATGTTTTGCAGTAGCATAAATGTCAGAGGACCAGGACTTGTCAGCAGCAAATAGCCATGCTGCACGAGCATTTGTGGGCTCACCATTCCTTTGGAGAGCATTTTTCTGCCTGCTTTGCCAAGAGAAAAGTGTATCTTCCAGTCTTATTAGGCACATAAAGTGCTTTATGGAGGGTGAGCACTAATCCCATGGGAAGAAAAAAATTATTTAGTATTAAAGCACACAGTATCCTTAACACTTTCTGTACAATTGAGCATGAACCTCAGTATTTTTTGACTAATGTTCCTGATTTAGAATTGCCTACACCTGTTTGGTTTTGTTCCTTGTTGGTACTACAGAACCTGGATATCCCAGCTGGGAGCCCTCTGATGTCCATGTTAGTGAAGCTGTTGCAAACATGGCCCCTAAAACATGCTCCTTTTCCTGGGGACCTCATGAAGGTCTCATCCAGTGTTGTGAAAGAACTCTGAACATGCCTCCGTTTGTCAGCCTCGTTTTCTCCTTTGGAGATGGTGTGTTTGAGGTGTGAAGCCTCAGGATGCTTAACTTCGTGTTGGGCCATTGAACCAGATACTGAACGTAGCTTGAACACAGTCGTGGCTTGATTTACAAAGCCTGAAGGACAACAGAATACATGGAAAACTGTTTTCTCAATGGTTTTAGACAGTTAAGTAAATATACAGGATTTTTTTCAGCCATTGGTCAGCAAGCAAATGTTTGAGTCTTTTTAACCAATTGAGCAGATTAACTGGCTAGGATACTGTTGTATATAGTGATTCCACACACATTCAAAATTTTCTCATGCATTAGCATTATCTTTGAATGAAGGTCCACCTACAAATAAACATAAATCCACATTGACTGCTTCATGTAGCTGACCTGTTATAAATGATTATGGAATCTTTTATGGAAGTAAACCACTACAAATATCTGAACTTTCAGCCATTGGTAACTGTGCTTCCTCCATTCAATTCCTAAAAGTGCCTGGTTATGGTATTATATGAATGAGTGGAAACTAGTTTGAATATCACTGACTTGCAGGAGCTTTTCTCCTATTCCAATTCAAAAGCAATTGGGGAGACTTTTTACAGTACTTAAAAGTATTTAAAATATTTTCACTGAGACTTGTGTGAGCAATATGGTATTGCATAAAATGAGGATAATGTCTGTGAATAAAGTAACAACTACAGTTTTCAAAGATTTGCATACTGATATTATAATTTTTTTATACATGGTTGGTTAGTTAAAAAAAACCTCAACTTTTAACGGTCACCTGATATTTAATTTTGCTGAAAGATTATTGAGCACAAAGCAGTTATTTGAAAAAAATATTTCCACAAGGGAAAAAATGTTTATATACAAATCAACCTAGATATTTTTTCTTAACTGATTGGACGTTTGTTACCCCTAAGTAGTCCTCCAGCTCAGCAAATGTCAGGAATCTGTTAAACTTTGCTGTAGCCTGAATGAGGTGGGTATCTGTAAGATAATAAGTTTTACTGTTGGGAGCACAACAGTAGAGTTTGTATGTCAATACTCTACAAAAATACCAACACATAAGTGGTCAGATATTCTTCTCTAAAAGCAGTGAAATAATAGGCATTTAGGTCAGTGCCTGGCATGCCAAGTTCCTGCCCTGTAAAATTTTACAATCAAGTTATGAAACTGAAAAAATATATTTTATACTGGCGTACAGAAAAATTTTATTAAAGCAAATTTCCTGTTTTCATACTCCAAGAAAATTGTGATTCCAGTATGCTTCATTTTTTCCTTTTCTTTTTGTTTCCCCCCCCCATGGTTCTAAGACATTTTCCACAGTGAAAGAGTTCAAATCCCTGTTAAAATAAACTTTATTTTGAGGACAGAAAAGCCATGCCCCCTAAGTAACCTTTTATATTGATTGTATTGTTAGCAACCAGTGTGTTGGATAACATAATACAGATGCTTAGGACAGGTTTAGGAAGGCAAATTGGAGGAAAACACCTGAAATATTTCTCATTTTAAGAGTATTTGTTTAAGGGAATGGAGGTCATGTTTTGTAGAACCCCTCCACTAAAAAATGAAACACCCTCAGATATCCATATATATATATGTGTTTGTATGTCAATACAAGCTATGGTATATATTCTCTTTTTCATCCATTTATTTGAATGGACAATACTCAAGTAACACCCTTCAGCTTTGCTTTTTTCAGGGCAGCAAAATACAATGTTTGTCAGCACATGTGCAAGAAATTCCTTTATATGCATGGAACTTAGCAAGCTACTGTATTTTTTAAAACATATAAATTGAATTCCTGTTTCTGCATGGAATGACTTCCACCCTTCTGTTCCTTCCATGGATATATTTCATATCCAAATCAAAGTGTCTGCTGGTTCTGATTCGTCCCTCACGCCTATCTAACCATCTGGTTTAGACTCAGCATGACAGCTTTTAACATTCCTTCTTAAGACCAGCATGTCTTGATCTTTTCCTAATCATTGTGAACAGCATCGTCATTTTGCCTGACCCTCAAGCCTATGTATATGCCCTCTTCAAATGAAAGTTAATTGGAATATAAGCACCCTTAAAAATGCTATTTGGAGATGAGCTATGAGTGATTTTGCATATATTCAGAAGATAAGAAAAACTTGTAGCTGAACTGGCCTACAGCCAAGAAATGGGGATGAAATTGCAGTGCGCTTGGCATGGCTGTCTCCATTACATTATGATAAAATCCATCATGTCCACATTATTAATTCAGCTGGTACAGTTGTGAATATAGATAATGTTTGCTAGTCCTTTCCATATGATTTTAGTTACATTGTTGTATTGCTTATTTTCCAAAGCCTGAAGTTATTCTTAGTAGAGAGTCCATTTCAAGTATTTTGATTTTTTTTTTAACTTTGCTTAAAGCAATGTAGCTATCTGAGACTTTTTTTGTGTATAGGTTGTTTGACAGGGAGTTGTTTATTTTATTTTTTTTTGTTTAACCCCAGCTATCTTAAAATCTTTTCAAAGTGTTTCCACTCATGGGCTTGAGATGTAATAGGAAAGTGGGGGGAAAGGAGGAGCATTTCCAGGTGATGGGTGAAGGAGAGGGATTAGATGTGTAGGAAAGAAAAAGCAATCAGTAGTTAGACAGACTGGTCAATGAAGTTAATAGTAAGGTGGGGGCAGAGCAGGAATAGCAAGAGGCTGAGTCAATGAGGTGCAGGAGAATCTGGTATTGAGCCTCAAGATGCCCCTATCTAACCACTAGTTTCTTGCCAATAATCACTCATGAAAGGAGTGGCACAGTATGTCTCTCATTGTCCTCTAGCACTGATTCATAGGGAGGACAACTGTCAAGGGATATAACAATTTAGTGGAGGAACGAAGATGCATGCACACATACATCATGTGCCATCTGAATGGCAGATTACAAAGCTCCAAGTAATATTAGGGGGAAAAAAGACTTCAAGCAGGCGTGTTTAAGTCTCTCGGCACAGTCATAGAATCACAGGATCACAGAAAGTTAATAGAATCATTTAGGTTGAAAAAGACCTTAAAGATCATCGTGTCCAGCCGTAATGCTAACACTGCCAAGTCCACCACTAAACTATATCCCTAAGCACCACATCTGCATGTCTCTTAAATACCTCCAGGGATGGTGACTCCACCACTGCCCTGGGGCAGCTTGTTCCAGTACTTGACAACCTTTTTGGTGAAGAATTTTTTCATAATATCCAATCTAAACCTCACATGCTGATGTTTCTGTAGTTGTCTTACACAATTCAAACAAGTCTCCAAATCAGCAGACCCTAAAAATGATCCTGAGCTCCACTGTGAAGGCTGCTGTGTATGAAAGAAGGGGTAAGGTTTTTGATTAAAAATAGTGATGTAGGTTCTACCTTTGCCACTGAGTTCTTATGTGGAGGGCTCCAAGTAACTTAGAAGTGTTCATGAATGGGGACTGAAGATGTGTTTTCCTTTTCTGGGTGCACCAATTTGCCTGTGCCTTGTTCTGTAGGAATGCTGAGCATTCACAGCTGTTGACATTTTGGTTCAGGTGCAGAAAGCTGCCAAGGGTGCTGTTTTTCTGAAAAAGAAAGTTTGCGAGAGTCTCAGACTGGCGTGGATGGGTGCTTGTGTCTTGTGTTTCACAATTTCCCGAAGTGCCGAACGGGGAGGTCATCCCCTTCGGGAGGATGATGCAGACCAACCCCTTTCTGCTCGTCAAGCACGTTAGCGGGGAACGCGTTTCGGGGTTCGGCCGCTGCGCATCCCCGGCGGGCTCCAAGCGCAGCGGGGGCGGCCCGGGGAGCCGCCGGAGCCCGGCCCGAGCCTCCGGCGCTCCGCAAGCCCCGGCAGCGCTGCCCCGGGCAGGCAGGAGGGGGCACCCGTGCTGCAGCTGAAGGGCCAAGCCGAAGCGAAAGGGAGCGGGGCTGCGGAGAGCCTGGCTGCCCGGGCCTGGGGTTACAGGAGCAGGTGCTGCGGTGATCCCTGCAAGCTGGCGACATAGGAAACAAATGTGCGCTGAAACTCATTAATGCCTTTGAATGTTGTCGATTTCTATGCGTATTTTCCAGTGTTGTAGCCTTGTAAAACCCAAGTCAGTCAGATGTTTAGACTTTTACAGCGTGTAGAAATGTGTTTGCATGAACCAAAGGACTTTGTTGTACAGCTGCAACTCCTTTAATCTGCTTTTCTCACAGTTGTACCATGCCGAGCGAGCACTCTCGTCTGCTTTCTTTCACAGAGCTATTTCATGAACAAGATACAACCATACAGAGTTTGGGGGGATATGTTTAAGTAGCCAGTTGTTTGGAAGTTCACTTTGTACGTTGTAAGTAGCACTGTCTATGGGACCAGAGGATGCCAGTGTCGAAGTGAGCACTCATAGGATAATAAAAACTCAAGATAAGAGCCAAAATAGGTAAAGGCTTTTTTTTTTTTCCTGCTGCCTCAAGTGTCTGATGTATTACAGTGTTCAAAGCGTTTCTGTATGCTTATATTGTATTCACACATATGCAATGTATTTGAAACATTCCTACCAAGGAGATTGTGGTAAAAACTGTAACGTGCAGCTTGCTGGGTTTCATTGTAAAGTAATATAATCTCCACATGTGCGAAGGCCAATGCAGTATTTTATTTTTTGCTTACCCCAGGGAATGTGATATTAAATTTATCAGCTGAAGTATTTGAATGAGAACTCATAAATATTTTTTGAGGTGCATCGGTGGTGTAGATGGGGAGGGAGAAGACATGCAGCGCTGGGTGAAGGGGAAGCAGTTCATACTTTTCATCCTCCTCTGTCACATAACAGCTATGCCTTGGCCTTCAGATGGGGTACTGGTAAATTTTCTCAGTGACTGAAAATCAGTTTTAAATTGGGGAGCATTTGTTAGCCACTGATTTTTATTGATAGTTATTAATTCTATAGTACATGGGCTTCAGATATTGTTCACATCAGATAGAGAGCTCCAGACACCTTGGAGGGAGAGGAGAGGGCTCCCCAAAAGAGAGGTGTCATTCTGAAGATGTTTCAGATGCACAGGAGGGACTGTCAGCCTGCCTGTTTTATCCGATGTGCTGTGATTGTGGGCACCCTAGCTGGGTAAGGTACTGCCAAATCTAAGAGGAGTCTGTGGCACTGCGTTAATGCAGTTGTAAGTCTTCCAGGACTTAAGGAAGTGTCTCTGCATGGCATTATTCTATGCTGTTGTGTGATCTAGTCTGTTGTCTGGAGTTAATTTGGGCATCTCCAAAACAACTCTGTGGTGCTTTAGAATAATCCAAGCCATGCTGAGTTAGCAGTTCTTTGTCATCATTGGCTCAGTGTTCAGCTGCAGCCCAATTTGCCCGTATCAGGAAGGATACTGAAAACATCATCAAAGATGACATTTTGCCACTGTAGAAAAGCTTCTTGCCTCCACATCTTGAGGACTGCATACAATTGGTCTTCACATCTCAACAAGAGCATATTTTATGCTTAAAAAAAAAAAGAAAAAAGGGCATGGAAAAGGCATCTAAAACCTAAGGGGAAGTTATAGCAGGCTTATGGTCTCACTTCAGTTTAGAGAGAGGGAGCAGACATGAAACTGATTTACAAAATCAAGAAGGCAGTGCAGAAGATGAGTGCTAAGCTTGTTTACCAAAACCTACAACAGTAGATCAGGGAACATGCATTGAAACTGATTGGCTACTATTTAAAACAGGTTTTTAAAAGTGCCTTTCTTCAAAGCATGTGATAAACTTCTATTCTTGCTGTTGCAAGAAAGTGTGGAGTCAGAACACATCAAGAAGTTCAAAAGGGAGTAGACAAATTAATGGATAAAAGGTGCAAACCAGATACTATTGGGAATAGGCAATGATATTCCTTCTGACATCCAAAATCTAATAGCAGGATGCAGGAGAACCTCCAGTAGCAGCTTGTTTCACATGCTCTCCCTAAACAACTTCTGCAACAGCCACTGTGGGAAACAGAAAACTTGACAATGGACAGTGGTCTCATCCTGGGGGGCATTTATGGTAGGAAAATGTTGGACATGCTCCCAAGAGCACTAAAAGAGCCCAGAGGCATGCCTAAAACCTCTGGTTTCATAGTCACAGCCATAAAAAAGGTACAAAATGAATTGTCAGCACATGCAGAGAAAGCAAGGAAAGAGGAGGTGGCTACTTCAATCCTTTGGAAGGCAAGGAGTTTGACTTTTTCACAAATCCGCTCCATTGACAGCTGGCTCAAAACTGAAGGCTAGCAGAGACTGAAGGTGACTCAGGGTAGTAGATTATAGAAGTGAAAGAAGCAATAAACCTTTTTACTATAATTTAAGTTGATAATATTAGAACTGTGAACATACCTAATCCAGTTAGCTTCCTAGATACTTGTAGGTAATCTTATAAAAAGATCTTTTTTTCCTCTCTGAGGTTGCTCTGGTTTTGCAGTGGACATACTTTCTGGTCCTTTGTCATCTTGTGAATTGCATTGCTCTGATGCACTTTACTTGGAACTACTTACCAAGCCTTCTCAGAAACTGAAGTCAGTCTAGGGCTGAATTTGGCACACATCATCTATTGCCCCGTGAGTGTATTGCCTTTGTGCACCAGGATGGGCTATTTCCAAAAGGAGTTGAAAGTTGTTTTTTGTCCACTCCATGGAGTCTTTAATGACCCAGACCTGCTCAGATTAGATGCCAGTTCTTTTCTCTCCGTGATATTTCATCCAGCAGAAAAGGTGAACTGGTACTTTTTTGGTATAATAGAGAGGGAGCTCTTGGCACTTCAAAAGGCATTTCTCCCTTTGATCTAAAATACCCCATGTGCACTGGCTTCTCTGGCACACTGCAAAGTTCACCAGTTCTCTTAAATTTTTCTGAAAGGAACAGAATCATGAAGGTGGTGAAAGGGTGAGTGGGGGTGAGGATTTATTTGTTTTTTTCTTTCTCTTAGCTGTTGTTGGCCTGAGATCTGAGGAGTGAAGCTAAATTTGTAATTTGTAAGGACTGTATTTTAAAATATTTGCCAATTGCTCCAGATAATAAAATACGGATTTTTGTCCAGAGGAGAAAAAATGAAAATAAATAAACATGGATCTTTTTCACCTAATTTACGATCTGCAAATATGATTCTTCTCAACCTGCATAATTAACTCTCTTCAGTCAAGAGTGACCATTTTGATTACATCTTCTGTCAATAAAAAACCATGAAAACTTTTTTTCATAAGAGAAAAGAAATCCTACAATATCAGATGACTGCAGTATAGATTGTTTTGCCATTTGTACCATATTATATTTTAACCATATTACAACCAATATATAAATTACAGTACCTCGTCTTTAACGTAACTGTCAGATTTTGTTTAATGGAAATTGTCCTTACTCATACCAATTTTAAACCCAGTAGAGATGGAAAGCTTTTTTTTTGCATAGGCATAATTCTACTTGCTCCAAGAGATGCTGGCTAGAGTATAGCCTTTTTTTCGACCATGTGGGGGTAACAAGCGGGATTAGAAAGATCTAGTTAAAATGTTGCCTTTTATTAACATTTTTGAAGCCCAGTTTTCTTCTTTTAGAAATACTTCGTGACTTAAGTGCTTATAGAAGATGATTCCCAAAGGAAAAGGTGCAGCAGTTCTGTGTTAAGATCTCTGCTCAGACTTATTATCCCAGCCTCAGAAATGTGTTTTCACTAACCTAAGAGTGTCATAAACTGAAGGAGAGGGTGCGCAGTTTAGGCATTTGGCAGTGCTTCCACTGGAACTGCTGTGCTAGGGTAGTGGTAGAGGTTCATGAAGTGAGGTGTTCTTTTGAGTCTATCAGGTCTCAGCTACTTTACAATCTCTAGAGGGTCCCAGGCAGAGTTTCTATGATCTGTGCCTTGGTCTTCACCAGATAGTACATGTGCTGCAGATGTTTTAGGCTGATCACCTGAAGTTTGTGATAACTACAACACGTTGTATGTTTTGGATGATTTCAATAGTATGTCTAGTATCTTATTTCTGAGGCATTTTTGCTGTATGAAGCAGTAAATTTAATTCTGTCATCATTAGGCAGGTGTTTATATGTACTGCAAGACTTTAATCTCTCTCCAGGGAACAAAATACTTTAGGGGCCCATTCTACAACTTGGCTTTTGCTTTGCATCTCTGGTATATTCCTGTTTCTCTCTATGCCAGGAAAGCAAGCATGGTTTTATGGTTAGAACACGGGTCTTGGACCATTTTCCAGCTTTGCCAGTGATGGCTGTGAAACCTAGAGCAAATCTGTCCCTCAACTTACCAATTATAAAGAGTGAGGGTAGCATGACTTTTTTATTTCTGCTGCATGTTTCATCTACTTAGCTTAGAAACTGTTCAGGACATAGATTGCATTGTGTTAGGTGTATGTATCATAGAACCCAATGTTTGTAAACAACGTCACAGTCTACTGGTAATAATGGAACAGAAGTTTAATAGAATAAGAGCATTTGGTAAAGAGTCCCTCAAAATACAAATGCCATCATCCTGTACTTTGATAGTCGTATGATGTGCCAACAAAAGATTCATGGTTGTGACTACTGTAATATTTGGGTTTGGGAGAGTGTCAGTGTGTACCGACTCTATTTTCCTAAAACAGGTTTATACAGGTGGTGGGCTGATTTAAAGCAGGATCATGAATTAATTTCATTCAGATTTACCCAAGTCTCACCCGTGTGATGTCTCCCTGGTTTCTGTAGGGAGTCCCAGTGGTCCCTCATATTCTCTGAGGGTCCCTTCACGTTCTTTGAGGCACTGGCTGTTTCTGGCTGCAGCGGTTCCCAAGTCTGAAGGCAGTTTGCAGCATCTGAACGGCCTGGAGAAGCTGGAGTCCACTCATTGATAGTTGTTGAGCAGTCTATAGCAACACTTTTTGCTGAATCTCAGTAAAAATTACTTAAGTAGCCATGAAAAAATTAAACACGGTGGAAAGAAATGCCTTGAAGATGCTTTGAGTAAAGAGCTTAGAAGCCCACTAGCTCCTATAATCAGAAAATGACCTCAGGGAAGAAAATAATAGCATTTTACATTTTGGATCCTGGAAGAAAACTCACAAAGAAATTCAACAGGTTCTCGCAAGATAATTTTGGTGTGCTACATAGACAAAACAGCCTAGCCCTAAAGGCAATGTTAAAACAATTATCTCAAGGAACTGTGGTCAACTGAAAAAAATAAACATTTTCAAGTAAACTTCCTGTACTTAGGCAGTAGCAGAGTAGGATAACATTAAGGCAAACAGAAAGACTATGAGAAGCCCAAACAAATCCTTACAGCTTTAAACATGAGCTAATTTGTACTATGCATAAAGTGAAGACATCAGCTACCTTTTGCAATAAGCAGTTAATATTTTCTGTTATTAACTTTTCATAATCAATTATATATTACATAATGTATATATACTTATTAGGCATATTTTCTTGGGACTTTGCTTTTTTTCTTCAATGACTCTCTCAAGTAAAATACAGAAGCGGTCCATGGGGCAAAATGCCAGGATTGATATTGGCTTCCTTCTGGTAAGTGTCCTTATCTCTCCCTTGGTGTCTCTGTTTATGACCTCAAGGCTGGTTTATCAAACCTATGTATCTATAAGGTAGAGTTGTCACCCCTGACTCTTCTAATTGCCAATGCAAAACAAACATAGGAGCCACTTAACCCCATCTTAAAATAAGTATTTAAAATGGCAAGTGAAATGAAGCACCTACTCCTCAGGAACTGCAAAGGAAGCCTTTGATGACTGACCCAGATGTCCACAATACCCCTGCTGAATGGGGCCTTGTGGTGCTGTGAACAAAGCTTTCTCAGGCCAGGTCTGGGTCAGAGTCCTCCATTTAAGTAAACCTGCCTTAATACATTACAGAAAAAGCCTGAATTGAATGGCCTTTAGGGGTTTTTTTCCATGTTTTTTCTGCTGCAGTCTAAGTAGCAGCCATTAATATTTGTCAGTTCTCCAAATTTGATAAGAATGGGGAGAATCTGCCTCCTTAAAAAATAAAAAATACTGAAATTCCCACAGAAAAAGAAGTGTACTGTGCTCTGTTAGTGAGCTGTATGTGAGGGAAGGCACTGGAAGGAGATCTAAGGCAGGGTCAGTGCCTAAAAATAGTGTGTACACAGTACCAAATGACAGCTTTACCCTCACAACCACCTAAAAATCGTTGAAAGTTGCAGTTTTGCTCTCAGCACGCAAACTGGATATACCCCAAAGCTCAAATTGCAATCCATGAGACTACAAACCCACATGGCCAGTCAGGTATGCTGAAAGTAATATCCCAGTAAATGTGACCACATTGTAACTGCCGCTAATTTCAAAGGAAGAACTAGCAAGGAGACATTACACAGTTGGGCCCTTCATCCTCACTGGCTTCAGTGGAAGGTGATATGGAAACTCTTAAATCAAGTT
Organism: Aegotheles bennettii; assembly: GCA_013398125.1. Lineage (NCBI taxonomy): Eukaryota > Metazoa > Chordata > Aves > Caprimulgiformes > Aegothelidae > Aegotheles > Aegotheles bennettii. The sequence continues at coordinate 14,543 of VZRW01009346.1, read as the reverse complement.
TGGAGATTATTTAGTCCTAGAAATATAATTCTTCAGAATGAAAACACCTAATACACCAGAAGATCCTTGCCACCTTTTCTGCAGAATGTTTATTCAGGGGAGTATGTTTTTAAAAGTGATGGCTGGGGTGTTTCCTCCCCTTTGAAAAACTCTGAAAGGCACAGAGGACATTTGTTTTCTCCCCCTTCTTAATGAGGAATTAGAACTGTGTGCCCACCTTTAGTACAAACCAGCTGCTAGGACTTGGAGATGTATCTAGATGTAGAAATATATATTACAGGCAAAACCACAAACGTGTCTAACCTTAATACAGATGCACAATTTTGTTTTCACTGAATATAGGAAAGAAAGTGACCCTACAAAATGCGGAACAGATAAGGTCTAAACTGTCTTCACTCCAGATCGATGCCAAGATCAGTGTGGTACAGGGAAGATGCAGCTCTGATCTAATAATGACCAACATGAAGGGAAGAAGGAGGAAAGAGCTAAAAGGGGTTTGCTGCATGGCTGTGCTTCTTTAAGGTGACACCATCTTCCAGCTGTCCTCTGCAATGCCAGCTGCAAATTGCCCAACAGTTCTGGTAGATGTACCCATGCCACAGATCTGCCCTGGTGTCTGAGTTACCCAGTCTTAATTTTATACTTCCTGATTAATTTCTTCTGAATTATTTGTCAGTCCTGAGGTAAATAAATTATCAGTAGCTGTATTACATTAGTTATGCTGTCAATAAAGCTTGGAGCACTCCTGATTCAGCTGTGGCAGGGATGCTCAGGCTCCCTCATCCTAGGGTAAAACTAAAGCTTCAAAATTAAACACAGAAAAGCTTCTCTATGGCCTTTTCTCCCACCTGCCTATCGTGCCAAAAGTCTCTCAATGTCTCTGGGTTTTGGCAGAGCAGAGGTTGGGTTCTGTACCCCCTTTTATGTCATCACAAATGAGTAGCTACTAAGTGTACTTGTGTGCATAAGAACAGTCCCTGAGTACAACCCGGTGAAATTAACTGCAGGGCCATGGCTGCCCTTGAAGTACAAAATCACTCAGCTGGCAGTATTTTAAAACATTACATTAAGTGGTTTTCCAGTAATTTTTCAGTACTCAGCAGAAAACATTATCATAACTGATATACACTAATTTTCTCTTGTTTATGTGTGTGTATAGTGTAATTTCCATTAAAGTGCCATTACATTTATAAAAGGGATTCTGTAAAAATGATCTGGTGGTCTTCCAAGTTTATTCTTTCGATGGCTGCAGATCAAATTTGCCTACTTTAAACAATATTTTTAAAAATTAACAGTGTTGCAGACTCCACCTGGAATCAAGTTGTGTTCTTTTCGTGTTGCATTTGTCATGAGTATGATTTAATTATTTAGCTGACATTGCTATTAACAATGTGCAAGAGAGAATAGGACCTGGCCCCCCAAAGCCTTTCTCCCTTTCCATCTCACCCTCCCAGGAGTCATCGTGATTGTAGGGTGTTAACAGAGGAAAAACCTGTGTTTCTTAGCTGAGTGAGAAGGTGTATCTGGATGACAAAGACACTGTTCAGTGGGAAGGTGCCATGCTGAAGGTTTTCTGATCATTGTGATATTTTAAGGCTAATGAGAATTTAGTACACATGTTGAGTGAAAGGATTTAGACATCTTAAATCACTGAGAAACTAGCTTCGTTGGTGGTTGTCTTCTGTTTCCTTCCACCTTGGCTCCAAAGAACTTCTGTAAGAGCAACCTGCAGCCCTAAATCCCACCCCAGATTTTTGTGTTACTGTTGGACATTGCCCAGGATCCATCAGAAGGCTGCTTCACCGCACGTCATGGCTGTATTGCTTCAGTCCCCTCCACTCCCCCATCAATGCTGGAATCATTTTCTGGCCGTTGCACAGCTTCCCCAGAAGTAATAGGTCTGTCTGCATTCAAACATTTTACATATACAGCTTTGTCAGTTAAGAGCATGGGAAGAGAAGAAAAGAAACATACCACTAATTAAATCGTCAGTTCTGGTAAATGTTCTTATACCAGCAAAAGACTCTATTGAGAGATATAACTAATGTCATTTGGGTAGCTGGTATAAACACTGCTAGCAAAAATCTCCTGCCAGTATACACCACATCTCCACTCGGAGAGTTTGTTATGAAAACTATGTCTGCAAAGGTCTTGTACTACAGAGAAGGCCGTAGCCACAGTGTGGAAGAAACATTACCTTGAAAGTTGAGTTTCATTTTTTCTATTCTAAAGCAGAGTCTGAAACTGCATGAAATTAGGATTAAAGAGCAAATGTACCGCCCATATCTCCTAACAATTTACATGGTAGCTTGGCCTTTAGAGCAGATGCTTTGCAGATGTCTCTGCCCGGAAGCTTCTCATCACCTGCAGAGCCTCCAGACAATGATCCAGAGCGTGCAGGCTCCAGTAGAAGAGCTTCCACTGACTCCTTGGGCAGTCTTGCCCTCTAGTTTTTTCCCCTAATTTTGCTGGCTGGAGATGGTGTGAGTACATCTGCCCTCTCCCAGTATATAAGAGTGCATGTGGCTGAACAGAGCAAACATCTGGGAGAAATGGCAGGTCATCTGAGGCTGGTGTGTGGGTGTTGGGCGAGCAGCAGCTTCGTAAAACCACCAGTGGGAAAGGGAGGAAGTGTAACTGCACTCTGTCCTGTTGTGCCCTGAGCCTGTGGGCTGCCATGACCCATCCTGGTGATTTTCCTGCCAGTACTGCTAAATGTGTGCTTGGTACAAAAGATGAAATCTGAAAATCCAATACAGGAGGTGTTACAGATAGTAATCTTTCCACAGAGGACACTGGGCAGGGCAAAATAGCAGGACATCAGGCTTAGTGTCCCCAGACTTCTGTCAGACAGCAGTGGCCATTTCCAGTGGTTTGTGTAAGTAGAAAAATTCAAATCAGAAATATTTCCCTTACGTCCAGCCTAGAACATCTGGACTTTGCTGAAGTCATTAGTGCACTTATTTCACTGTGAACTAAGCGGCAGTTAGCAGAGTGAGACCACACTAGAAACAGGATACATGAACAAAATTTTTAAATCCCGTGGTGATCCAGACAACCTGGGACTTAAGTGCAGAAGAATGAAAGCTCCTGTTCACACAGGTTTCATAGCTTTACTTGCAGACAAGGGGGAAACATGTCTTGACATAAGCTTCATTTTGAGGGAAATGCACACATGGTTTGGCTGACCTATTAATTATAATCAAATTAAAGGAGAAGGTTATTACATATTTTAAACAATCCCTAGCAGTGCCACTGCTATCATTGTTAGTGTCTGGAAATGAAAAAATAAAAAAGAGTAAAACCACAGTTTTCACTGTTTATCTACTTTCGTGTGGGTCTGTTTAACTCGGTTTATACTATAGCATTACTAGACTTGTCTAGTTCACTTTCTTTTCTGGTAAGTGCAGTGTTCTGGTTTTCATATCCTATAAAAGTAGTGATGCCACTAAATTACAAGGGAAATGGTCCCTCAGTATAGATATAATTAAATCCAACTAAAGTATTTTCATTGCCTGAGATGATGTAAATCCGATATAAAATAAACAAGCCACTCAGATAATAACATAAAGATAATTTTTAACACTATATTATCAGACCATTGATGAATATTTTAAACTACATATTTAAATTTAAAGCTTTTCTTTAATAAAACATGCAGTCATTATAATACGGTATAATGCCTATAACCAGCTATACCTAACAGGACTGTAATCCTGTTGAGCTTCTGTAATGACATGAACCACATAAGCAAAACGCGAGTGGTTTATCAATGTCAACAAACTCCCAGATGGAATTACAGTCTTACACGCACTGTTTAGTTGTAGGCTATGCATTATAACATATGACAAAAATTATGCTTCTAATAAAAATGCACAGATGAGGATATGTGTTGCTGAAGGGGACTTGTTTAAAGAGCAGAAGGCATCTCTTTCTGCAAAGCAGGGGCATTTTAACATCTTTGTCAGTGACACGGGCAGTGGGATAGGGTGCACCCTCAGCAATTTTGCTGCTAACACCAAGCTATGTGGTGTGGTCAAAACGCTGGAGGGAAGGGACCTTGAAAGACTTGAGAGGTGGGCCCATGCAAACCGCATAAAATTCAACAAGGCCGAGTGTAAGGTCCAGCACCAGGATCAGGGCAATCCCAAGCACAAATACAGGCTGAGTGAAGAATAGATTGAGAGCAGCCCTGAGGAGAAGGACTTGGAGGTGTTGGTTGATGAAAAGATCAACATGAGCCGGCAGTGTGCACTTGCAGCCTGGAAAGCCAATGATATTCTGGACTGCATCAAAAGAAGCATGACCAGCAAGTCGAGGGAGGTGATTCTTCCCTTCTACTCTGCTCTCATGAGACCCCACCTGGAGCACTGTGTCCAGCTCTGGAATCCCCAACATAAGAAGGACATGGAGCTGTTGGAGCAAATCCAGAGGAAAGCCACGAAGATGATCAGAGGGCTGGATCACCTCTCCTGTGAAGAGAGTCTGGGAGAGTTGGAGTTGTTCAGCCTGGAGAAGGGAAGGCTCTGGGGAGACCTTATAGCAGCCTTCCAGTACTTGAAGGAAGCCTACAGGAAAGCTGGAAAGGGACTTTTCACAACAGCATGTAGTGATAGAATGAGGGGGAACAGTTTCAAACTGAAAGAGGGGAGATTTAGGTTGGATACTAGGAAGAAATTCTTTCCTGTGAGGGTGGTGAGACACTGGCACAGGTTGCCCAGAGAAGCTGTGGATGCCCCTCCCTGGAACTGTTCAAGGCCAGGTTGGATGGGGCCTTGAGCAACCTGGTCTAGTGGGAGGTATCCCTGCCCATGGCAGGGGGTTGGGACCTAGATGATCTTTAAGGGCCCTTCCGACCCAAATTATTCAATGATTCTATGATTTTAGTGCAGTATCTTTTCAAGCATATTGCAGGAAGCTTGGATTCAAGCTTTGAAAGAAATATGGTGCTTCAGGCTCAGTAGAATATTTCTGGTTTTGTGTTTTTAGCTGCAATTTTCTTGTGTTGCCTTCCTTTGGGGAAATCTGGCCACCTCTGGAGAAAGCATGAGCTGGAGAACAGCACTGAGAATCTTTGGGAAATTAACCATGAGACATTGGTCAGAGAAGTCCTTTGGGACCCATCAAGACTTCGTAACAGAGAGGGGATACTTCTACAATGTTTTAAGGATCGTTATTTTATAAAATTTCAAAAAAAGTCGATCATCACAGATTCCAAAGTTTGACACACTGTCTGTGCAGTCATGTTTGTCATCTTTTTAGAGAAGCCTCAGTGTAAAGAAAATATTTTTCCCAACTTAAAATGAAATTGTGACTGGAAAACAGTGCGGTGAGAAAAACATGGAGCTGAATTGTACTAAGTAAAAGTGTTTTCTGCATTGGAACTAGCTTGGGAACCCCCAGAGTATTTCAAGGGATCTTCAGTGCTTCAAATGCCACAAGGTTCACTCATCTGTAGTTGAAATAGATGGACTTTCCAGTATGTACAGGTGTAATAGCTGCATGGACACAGAGCAAAGGTAAAAGCAGAAGAGGCTGAAACTGGAGAAGCGATTTGTCACAACTCAGGACCCCCAGGAGGGGTGTTAGCTCTGTGGATGACCAACCCCCCTAAGAGAAGTCAGCTCTGGGGATGACCAGAAGAGTTCAGCAGTTTGCTCCAGGGAAACATTAAAACGGGCTCTCATCCTAGAGAACTTAAAGGCTTATGCCTGCATGGCGCTGGCTTCTTCAAGTGCACTTTATGAAAATACAATGGTGGAAAGAAACAGGATATGTGTGCTGGCTAAAGAAGGAAAAGACTCCTTTAAATTCCATGTTGCAGTGAGGACACACTCATTGCAGATTTCTGCAGTATGCGCTGCAAATCTTGGTGTGGAAGTCATGTGTGGGGACACAAATTCTGTCCCCACAGCCCTCATGACACGTCTCCAGTATGATGACCACAAATGCAAGCAGATGCTGTCATCAGCAAGGACAGTTCCTTTGAATTGTTGACCCAGGATCAATCTCATCATCTGCTTTTCTTCTGAGTTGGACACACTTGGAGATGTCTTTCAACCATACTGAACCTGGCTTAGCAGAGGAAAAGCAGCACATGCCTTAGGTTGAATGATGGGTAACGGTAGCTGGGCAGTATCAACTGTACATGAGGGACAAACTCCAATTGCTTCTAAATGGGCAGCATGGAATTAGGTTCATTTGCAAGACAGCAAGATATTTTAATGGCAAAGACTAGGAAATTAGCTTGAACTGGGCAGAAATGTTTTCATCAAATTAGTCTTGGGTTTTCTTTGTTTCAGTAAAGCAGATCTCATCCCAGTGTCTGCTCAGACCTAGTCCCTTAGATGCTTTCATATAAGTTTTCCTCATGTACAAATCCAAATTTAAAGTTTTGTTTCCAGAAAAAAATGGATTTAGAATGAGAAAGTTTTCCTGTGAATTTTATATTTTTCATTGTATTTTGTATTCTATAATTCCATGCCAATAGAAACGTGTTTCAAGATAGCAGAAATACCGCCATATCATATTATAGTTTCAGTATTTCACGTTCTGTGAAAGAGCCTGCTTTGTACTGACTGAAGTATCAAATCCTCTTTTCCATCCTCTTCATCCTCTAATGAAACCACTTGATACCTTTCCATAACAGACACACTTATGGATAACGGGAACAAGCGTAAAAATATAAAATTACAAATGAAATTTAAAATGAAATCTCAGTTTACAGAACATTACCTGCTTTTCAAGGTAAATGCCAGAAATGCAGAACATTTCGACAGAAATGTTGTTATTATAATTCAGAATTTAACTGGGGAAAAAAAGAGAACTTTGAAAGCTTCCTGCAAATACAACTTTGCTATCCTCAACAATTTTCACAAGACTAAAAGCAAGAATAAAACCAAGCATGATACAAACCCCTGCCTCACTCCCTAATCCCTTCCCAAATATCTTGGTGCTGCCCCTGTCTGCCTACAGCTGGGTATTGGGTAATTCTTAAGAGAGATAAAAGTAGCAGGTGAGAGGGTTAAATAAGCTTGAACAATTTCCATCCTGCCACTGCCCTAATTTAAAATCCCTGAATTAACTCACCAGCAGAACTGTTTATTTCATTATTAAAATGAGGCTGCAGGGCTCTCCCTTCTCCCACCCACGCATGATGTTCACGGAAGGAGAACTACTCCCACATGATTACAAGGTCTGCTATTAAGTGTGAACTTCATATTTAATTGTAATTGCTAGCAAAATATAATTTAACAGCAAAGTATGCTGAATTTGTAACAAAGTACCCCTTTTATTTGAGTGGGAATATGGATGCTGCCCAAATGTATCCGCATGGTTCCAATTAAGTGGAGGAATGTTTAATGTAAAACTCGACTTGATGAAAATAACTGAAGTTTCTGACAAACCAATAAATTGGAGTCTAGAAAGCTCTGCGTATACAGTACAGTCAGGGAGGGGCAACACCCGCTGGGTCATCAATTTTGGTGCAGTCTTCCTGTTCATTTTTGCTAAAATAATACTATGTAGGTAATTCAATTTCTCCTCATCTGTAAACATAGAGAGGAATGCTGGATGCAGATCTGGCTGAGGATAGAGGGGGGGCCTGCACTGAATTCTTAGCCCCTGTGCAATTTCCAGGCTGAAATTTTCAGGAACTTTAAACCCAGAGTCATCGTCGTCGTCTTCTTCTTCTTCTTTTTCTTCTTCTTCTTCTCCACTCAAAAGATCTGAGCATTTGTTGATGGATGTCTGAACATAGGGTTCTCTGTAGGAGCTACCAAGGATGCTGGGCATGCTGCAGGGAGGCTCGCAGACAACAAAGTCTGCTCCTGTCAGCCCCATTGGTTACTGGCAAGTTTCCCCTTGAGGTTTTGTTTAAGCTCAAGGTAATGCTGGAATCAAATTGTGATCTTGGATTCAGCTGTATAAAACTGGATGTGCTCTACCAGCTGAGTTCAGAGCATGGCCCTCTACTTAATACAGGTTTTGAGTTGTTTTTTTCAGTAGAACTGCTGAATTACAAAACTAAAGATGTGATGGTTAATCAGCTGCACATATTAACAAGGAAAACTGTGTTGGACTGATTGTTTTAGCAACTTCAATGTTGTGTATGAAATACACAGTCTTTCTCGGGAGTCCTGCCTTCAGGAAGAGGAGAGGTTCAGGACTATAAAAGCAGCACAAATCCCCAGAGAACAGGAACTGGGAGATGCTGGACCTGTCCTTGCAATGAGAGATGCTATGTGTGGTAAATGAAATAATCTTCAGTTCTTCAGTGACCACAAATATATCATCCTCAGGAAACAGGGAAGATAGGCTAGATGGAGTAAATGCTAAATGAAGGCAGTAGATTATGAAATTTTTACCTTTTCACTGCTACTGTTACCAGGCTGTTCCTCACTTTTCTCCACAGCCATGTCTGTGGGCAGCACAGGCTCAGACCTTCAGAGGTGGTTACATGCCCAAAGGGTTTCACCAGTAACTACACCAGGGTCTGTAGAAGGGACTAAGTCTCAGATACCCCAGCTGAACCCATCACACCCAAACAGTTCAAGAGGAGAGTGTGCTGAGAAATCACTTGTGCTGATGTGGTTCTCCTTATCCTCCTCTGAACCACACATCCATGGTCTACCTAATCCTCCTTCTTTCTTTGCAAAATTCATCTTACACACTCATTCTCCCTCACTCTTATTCTGTTTTACCTACTGAAATGGTGAAATTCTCAGCAGTGTCTTCCATACCTACCAGGATAGTGCCTGATCTAAACGGCCACGGTGTGCTACTCATACGCATAAAAATTGATCACATATAACATAAATTGTGCTGTAATTCTGTTCAGGGTTTGTGTGTGGGCTATTTCTCTGAATTCAGCTAACATCTTTTCTTGCTCAGGTATATTGCTAAAGGCTCTTTCACAAGGGCTGTTTTGTTTCTCCAGTCCCCCTCCCTCCTTCCCCCCCATCTCAACAAACAGCTTTGTAAGACAAAAGAAAAGCTGGCTAATTAATTTACTCTTTCCTCTTTACCTAGCACAGATCTGTTTACACTTGAAATGGAGCAGGCCAGGTTACTCCTACCCTCTCAAGGCCAATAGAAGTGCAGACTTTAAAACAGGACTTTGTAAGTACCTATGTTTGCTAGAAATATTTAGCTTCTTAGTCCCGTGACTAAAGCAAATCGTTCGCTTGAGCAGAAGACGATGGGCTTTTATTTCCCATTATGGGAAATACAATCCATGTGATCCTGAGAGTGTTGTTTGGTAGCTGACATTTGATGGTCAGTTCAAAGTTATTGTTAGCTGTCTCCTGCTCTTGCCTTACATTTTCTGGCTGGTATCTTGTTGGCAGTCTGCTACAGTCAGCACTTAAGTGTCCTTTTTAAGGGTAAAAATGTTATTTTTGCCAACTTTACTTGCAACTTTACAAATTCAAAATGCTCTCAGGTAATTTTGAAATATAGTGACAGAAATATGAGCTGAATAATCAGCAGTGACTCAAAGGATCTAATATGTATTTAAAACTATCAGGATATATTGTTCTATTTTCCCAGAAGCTTAATAACAAATAAAATAAAAATAACCATAAACTTGGAATTCTTATATTAATCTCTGTAGGATATTACAGTTTGTGCTCAAGACCTGAATTATATTTTCAGTGACAGCACCAGTTTTTTTGTACTTCTTTCTTCTATGATAGACAGGTCGCTACTTAAACCATGTGTTATTATCTCACAGAGACAACAGCTAGAAGATAATGCAGAGAGAGAATACACTGGATATATATTTTCTACTGTTGAAATACTATCAACAAGCTCTGCTTACGTAAGATATTTCTACACTGCAGAAGTCACAGTGTTGATATACCACAACTTTAAATTGTTACTTAAAGAATAGTCTGACACTTTGTTATCTTGATCTCAGTTTATAAATTTACTCATGAAATTGGGCAAAAAGTAGCTTGAACTTAAAACTTCAGCATTTAGGCTTACATAGTAATGAAGATATTGGAGGGGAATGGTTATTCTTGGGATATGCATTTAACTCCCTGGGGGTGTTCTCCCTGATGAGTATCCAATCCAGCAGAGCCTTCTGGCTACAGGAGCCATCCATTAGCAGTGGGAATATGCAAGGGTAGAAGTTACTCCAAGATCATGCTGTTCTTTCCCTGCAACAGTCCCCAAGTTAGGGACTTGGAAACTTTTTGCCCTGACAAAGCCAACAGCATCATCAGCATCTTTTTCACCCAGTAAGATAACACTGAGCTGAAAATAAGTCTCTGCATTATGAGCATTTCCGTGCTTTGGAGGAGCTTCACAACAGCTGCAGCTGCACCTCTTCTCTGGCTGCCAGCCTAGCTAGTACGATGGTAATGCAGCCATATGGTGTAATCTGCAGCTAAGTGTGTATTTTAATGTCCCCTTTACATCCTGATATTGAAGATTAAACACCTCTTTTGTGCTTTTCTAAAGGCTTTACCTAACTCTTTCATGTCCGTGCACACAGCAAAGCAAATCCCGCTCTGCCGTCTGTGTGGCTGCTCCCCAGCCCACCTCTGGTCCTGGAGGCATGTGTGGTATTCATGGCCCCGGTGCAGCTGCAGCCCTGCTGAGGGCTGATGTGAGCCAAACTGAATCTAGTGCTTAAAATGTCAGTAGGTTTTGTGCTCTTAAAAGTGATGGACTAATATGCTTTGGCCTGCAGCTGGGATAATGTTCCCCCACACAGTTTTGCCAAGCTTGCTCAGTCTTGGCCTATATACCTTTGCCCTAGAGGCTTTGAACCAGACTAGATAAAATACTAAAGAATATCCTGTAGGGAATAATCTTGCCCTGGAATGATGGTAAACAAATCAACCTAATAAAGCTTCTTCACCTTTAGTTTTTAACATTCCTTTTTCTCTAAAGCAGCTACCTGCTGGCCAGGCAGGGAATTTTATGACCTGCAGGCCAGGAGGACAATGTCAGGCCCACTGGCTTGGTTTGTCAGAGGGGAAAAGCCAGGGCAGTGCCAGGATAGACCCACAGGGTACAGTTTAACATTGCCATTTACATGACCCTCAGCATACAGATGTTCTGCTGAGCATTTCCACCACCGTGACAAGCAGGCAGCATTTTGTTCTCACCAGGATTTCCAAATGTCTGGAATATTGGAACAGGAGAAACCATATCTTTCTAGAGCTTATTTTTATGGAACACATTATGAAAAGGGGTCCTTAGGAAATAGCAAGTCACCAGAACGCTTATTAAAATGACCTGAAGGTCAGATTCTGCCACTTTTAATCACAACAGTTGTACCTTACTCTGTGAGCTTTCCCATTGGACTTAGTAGGATTACTTAAGGTATTTGGATACTACCTGATGTGACCAAAGTGGAAGAAAGGGTGGCCCTTAGTAAGTGTGGCAGCTGTAATGTAACATGCCATCATTTTGACTTCCTATTTCAGCTGAGTAAAAATACTTCCTATGCAAGTTGTTTTCTTTTGACAATCCCTTCTTCACAAAGATAAATTTTATGTATCAATTCTTAATATATTTTGTCATTTTTATCAATATTTTAATATATTTATTGTTGTAATGGGAAGTAATCTTTGCTGAGAATGTGCTTCTAGATTAGAAGCTCCCTTGGCTTTTGGTTGAAAAAAATTCTGCAATAGGAAAAAAGAAATAATTTTATTCTGAACTGTCCTTGAAATGCTGCAGGTTTTACAAAGATATTTTCCAAGGTTTGTTTGTATTTCTTTTTTTATTTTATTTTAAGCCACTTCTGCCAAGTAGCCTGATTTAGAAGAACTGGGCAATACTTCATGCTTGTTCTAAAGTTATAAATAGTGGGCAAACACTTGATTCAGTATTCTAACAGAGCAGGGCTGCTAAACAATTGTGAATATAAATGGGAAACTCACCTATGAAGAATTATTTGTACTTCCGCAAAATAATGCTATGAGAACTTACACACTTTCATGCGCTGGGAGGAGGGGACGCAAGAATTAATTTTTTCTTTTCCTAGCCAGAGAAGAAAACGAACCTGGCTTAGGTTTCAGTCTACTAAATATGTTCTTTTCAACCAGAGACACAAACCACTTCTTTGGGTGTTTGTGAGAACATTCTTAGATTTGAGCATTAGTTCAGGTTGTTGAACTTTATCTCAAGAGCTTGAGCACTGCAAGAAGCTATTTTACTAATAAAAGCTTTCTTTTTTCAAAGTAAAAAAGGGTTGTTCTTTGTTTCTTTTTAATGTCAACAAATTTTAAAATATTCAAATACAATGTAATTCTGTGATATACAGGTTCCAGTGCAGAAGTCTAGTCCTTCCAGAGGATTTCAGAGGATGGCAAAGGATTTAGGCTCTGTGCTAGTCCTGTGCTCACAGACAAGCTTAACTCTGTCTAATCTAATGGTGAAATTGTTCTTGTCAAACATTGAAACTAAAGTTTTTGAGAAAAGCTTAGTAATTATTTGACTGTAAGTGTGTACTATGCAAATTTAATCCAGAAGAATTAATTGTCAATATTCAAATCAGAAAATCCATGGTTTAATACCATTTTCCTGTGTCCTGCTAATGCAACTGCAGTTATTTGAGATGTTTCTGACTTGTCTGTAGTGAAAACAATGATGATTTTAGAAAATAAAAATTAGAAGTTAAAATAAATTTAAATTTGAATGATGTCAAGTGAACAGATAGGATTGTTTTGCTTCTTTTCTGAAGCCAAGCTGTGCCTTAAAATATATATGTAGATATCAGTGATTCTTGCAAGTTTCATGGGTATAAGGGTGAAAAATCTGATGGAATGTTTAGTTAACCAAGAATAATTATTTCTTGTTTGCTATTTTTCTAAGTGTAAAGTGTTTTCCTCTAATAGAAGTGGACCCAAATAAATTTCTCATTATTTTTGGACATAGATTAGTCAATGTGAACCATTAACAGGCAACTTTTATACTGAAAATACTTCTGAACTTTTTGGACAATATTTCTGAAGAGTTTGTATATTCAAAGGACAGTGAGATTCATATTATATCTAAAAGGAAAAAAGAGCTAGCTGTTTACATTTATCAGCTCCAGAGGAGGAAAACTCCATTATTTATTCATTTTTAATAGTACAAGATTCATTGTTATTGTGTATCTATAAATGGTTTTGTCAAATACGGCATTTAACAGCCTAAATCCAGAAGGCAGTATTACTTCCCAAGAAAATTATTTTATACACTGATATCTCAGTTTCTTGAGAAATATTTTTTCCCCAGTTTTGATGCTACTCTTCCCCTTATCCACTGGTATAATATTGTGTATCTTCCTGTATAATTTCTCTCTATTGGAGACATGGCAGATCTTTTAAATATTTGTAATTTACATTTGCCTCTGAAATAGCCAGTATCCAAATAATACTAATTTTGCTCTTTACATTTCTTGCCTGCACATGGTGGTAGCAGTACTACACTTGCAGACTTTACTTTCCAGTCTTACGACAGTGCCTGGAGACCGTGGCCATGGGTCATGGGTCATGGTCCTGTGGCACTAAATATGATGCCAACATAACCAGGGTGCTGTAGTTACTGTGGAGAGTTTACAGACTGAGCATAAAATCCTAGAATCACAGACCTACAGAATCTTAGAATTATAGAATCATAAAATGGTTTAGGTTGGTAGGCATCTTAAAGCTCTTCCAGTCCCACCCCCCCTGTCATGGGCAGGGACACCTCCCACCAGACCAGGTTGCTCCAAGCCCCATCCAACCTGGCCTTGAACACTTCCAGGGAGGAGGCAGTCACAACCTCTCCGGGCAACCTGTGCCAGTGTCTCACCACCCTCACAGGAAAGAATTTCTTCCTAATATCCAATCTAAATGGGTAGACAGACACCCATGTGGAGAATACCAGAAGAACAGGGGAAATGCTGGTCAGCCCTGAGTGCATAAAAAACTAGGGTTTAAGGAAGGCCTCTCCTTGGCCAAACCTTTAGCAGTGGTTTACTGAAGTGTCTGTGTGTGCTTTCCTTCAGTTGGGTCATCCATGATGGGCTTCTGAAAAAGGGCCATTAGGAAGATTGCTTTAAACCAATGGCAAAAAACTTTCCTTGGCATATGGGGTTAAGCCTCAAGACATTTCCCAGGACAGAGAAATCCCTTGGCTTCTGTGTATGCATAAGTGTCTTTAGTCTCTTTTCCTCAGGCAGACAGTCCCTGAGTTTGTCATTTCATAGTTTGCATTGGCTGGAAGCAAGAGGAGTTTATTATATTTAAATTTATTTATGTTATACTTGTGACTATTATATTTCTTAATATTTTAAAATGTCATAAACATTTCAAATGCTGAGGGCTGAATCATTGCAAATCACAATAAATGCCAGTGTTCAGAAAGTAAATCAAAGGGATCTGTCCCCTCAGACAAAAAGGCACTGGACCAGAGGAGCCTCCTTCAGGGAGAGTGGAGGAAACATGAGTTCCCCAGGACCAGGGTGCCCAGGCATCCCGCTAGAGGTACAAATGGTTCCTTAGGGCAGTGGGGAGGGTGCACGGTGAGCTAGAGCATTCCCCATCTGGCTTCCGCAC
>VZRW01009344.1:149561-167915 GCA_013398125.1 Aegotheles bennettii | reverse complement strand
TTCTCAGGTACTTCTGTGGTTTCTAACCCTTCAATAAGCCTTGTGTCTTTGCTGTCACCTGGCTCTCCATCTCCTACATACACTGAGACAGCAGACCAAAGGACCTTGCTAGCACACTGTACCGCAAACAGTGACATGCCATATAACAAGCTATCCAGCTCATCTCAAAGAATTTTTACAAAACACCTTAGGTAGCTACCATAAAAGTAGATGCTTACACAGCAGCACGTAATTTAATTGGTATCTTCTCATTTTCTTTATCTGTGCTGAAAACTGTAGTGAATTCTGATTGGTTGCTGCCTACAGAAATACATCTGAAATGTAAATGATGTTATTAGGAGAAGATTAGACAAATATATTTTAGACACTTCTATTACTTTTATTAACTTCATAGCAAAAACCCTTTCACTTAAAATACTTCTGTTTAAAGTCTCAGTAATTTTGTTGTTTGTTGTGTAGATCTTATAGCTAAATGTAAATGGTATAGTGAGAGAGAAAAAACTAAGGGCTGATACTTGTGCTATCTCCACTGTTGAGTGTTAAAAAGACTGTATCAATGACTCGGCTTCTCCTGTGTTGTAAAAGACATATTAAGGCCTAAGACATGTAGCACAAGTGTGACAATCTCAATAGTCTCTCCCTCCTTATAAGGAATGAAATTATATGTTCAATTAAATGCAATTTCCTGTTGTTGTCAGTGGTTAGTCTACACAGTGGCCTAAACTAGTCAAAGCTTTGTTCACCTATGTAAAGTCCTTTCTCATCTCATCCCATTCTGTGCTCACAGACCTCTACTCTATGGGGGTTTTTGTCTCTTTGGCCATCTCTAATGTCACCACAAAGATATCTCTTTGCTTTTAGTAAATTCTAATTTTTCTGCATAAAGCCTTTCTCATATTTTTGTGTGGAGAGCTAGTGAGCCAAACTGAGTTAAAAGTTAGCTGAACTTCAGTTCTTGCAGTCACTCCTTGATTTGGACTGAAAATTCATGCTGCTTTTTAATGTGAACATCCAGAGTTAACAAGTTTACTCCTTATACGAAGACAATGTTCTTGCTAGAGTATTGTAATTAGTAACTATTAAGTATTTTTGGTTTTTATTGTTCTGAAGAATATTAATTTCTCAGTGGAATGCTGGCCATGTTCCTGGAAAAAGCTGTTTATTAAATTTCTACTAACTAATGTTATGGATATTCTTGAACTCTCAGGATCTTCATCCTATAGTTCAGTAGATAATTTTGTGTAAGTTGATGGTTTTTTTATTAAAGTCTTTGTACTGAAATTTGGCAGTATAATCCACTGATCTTTAATGCATGTCTAACTGAAACAGATGACCTACTGGCAGACTATTTATCTTCAACTATTATGCTTTGTTTTCTTAGGCTTTTCCAAATGAGAAAACTTTAATAGAAGGTGAAAAAGAAGTCTTGAATTACATGGCTGAAGGAGTAATTTCAGTGGCAACTCTACTGAAAGTGTTTCATACTGGAGGAAGTAAAGATGAAGATAATCATAGATTTAGTAATCTGGAGAAGGAAGGCAGCTATGATAAGGTAGACTGGTTGGTTTAAAGAAGGTTTTGTACCTTGCATTATATCTTGAATACCTACTGCAATCTTTACTTTTCTCCCTATTTTTTACACACTTAATAAATTGACCACATACTATTTTTTTTAAAGCATTTCATCAAAATATACAAAGAATTAGGCAGTGAAGATCTGACACCCATTCCAGTTTCACTTCTTTTGAAACATCCTTTCATTCAAGACTTGATCAACAGGTATCAAGAATACAAGCTTCCTGTAAGTATTGCTTTCTGGGTCCAAGAACTTTGTAAGTACACATATTGAAATTTGCATTACCCCAGAAATGTAGGTGTAATTAATTTAGATACTGCCAGTTTGCAGTGTAGACCAAATATGCAGCATAATAGATTAAATCAGTTATAGATTAAATAGATTATAGATTATAGATTATAGATTAAATCAGTTTTGTTTTCCATGAAATCTCTGTCCATCAAAGGCTACACTACTTTCAGACCTTTTCTTTTTATACCAGTCTTGCTGGCCTATAGATGCCTAGAGGCTTTCTACTGCTTTGTAACACGTGGCATTGCCTTTCCCACCACCTATAGGAAGGAGCTTGGTTGAATTATCTTTCCAACAGAGTCTTGCTGCAAGACACTATGGGGAATGTGATAGAACACATTCTATTGTGGATCAACCAGGCTGCAGAAAAGTGCATGCAGAGGTAGTACAGTTTCAGAAGTTCTTTCCTGCCATACTCTAGAGCTTCCCTGTTACCTTGATCTGTGTTTAAATGTGCATTAAAACAGTTGTACATAATGCAAGTTGTACACAAGGCCAGACTATCAACCTATTATATGTGTTGAACTTTGGCAAAAATGTGATGTATAGGGCATAATAAAATAGCTGGTAGGATATGTTCAGGGCGGTACAGTTGTAAAATTGTCACTCTATGAGAAAAGTTGTAGGTGAGAAACTATTCTATATGAATTTTGGCATAGCTCAGGGTTTCATTGCAAGTGCTGTAGCCCAAAGGAGTTTCCACAGCTTGTCTACCAAAGATATATTGGTATCATTGCATCTAAATAATACATTTTTCTATTTTTTTGGCAGATTCATTTGATGTCTGTATCTCATGACTTGACAGTTAGATGATTCAGAGTTTCAGTTTTTGTTTGTAGTACTTAGAATTTCCTCTTGCAAGGGCTTATTCTGACTGTATCTCAAATACAGTGCTCTATGGTTTCTATACTCAAAAAGAGATTATATTCCTTGACTGTACTAGTCATAGAATCACAGAATCATAGAACCATTTGAGTTGGAAGGACCTTAAAGATCATCCAGTCCCAACCCCCCTGCCGGGGGCAGGGACACCTCCCACCAGACCAGGTTGCTCCAAGCCTCATCCAGCCTGGCCTTGAACACTGCCAGGGAGGGGCAGCCACAGCTTCTCTGGGTAGCCTGAGTCAGTGTCTCCCCACCCTCACAGGAAAGAATTTCCACCAAATATCTCATCTAAATCTGCCCTCTTTCAGCTTGAAACCATTCCCCCTTGTCCTATCATTACATGCCTTACAATGCCATTACAATGTCCTATCATTAAATGTTCCTCTCCAGCATTCCCGTAGCCCCTTCATGTACTAGGAGTTGCTCTAAGGTCTCCCCAGAGCCTTCTCTTCTGCAGGCTGAACAACCCCAACTCAACCTGTCTTCAGGGCTGTGCTCCAGCTCTCTGATCATCAGACTTCTGCAAATACAGACTACTACTAAATACAGACTACTGTTTTATGCATGAAATCAATACTTCAGTCTTACTTCCAAATTCTGACTTACTGGGAAAGAGCTAAGTTCTTACTCAACTTTAAAGCAAATTACTACATTCACCAGCAAACAAGCATAGAGACAGGGTGGCCATTGTTTTATGCAGGTTAGGATTCTGGTTTTCACAGAATCACAGAATCACGGAATCACAGAATGTTAGGGGTTAGAAGGGACCTCAAAAGATCATCTAGATGTCCCCCCCCTGCCAGAACAGGACAACCTACAGCAGGTCACACAGGAATGCATCCATTTTGAACATCTCCAAAGGTTTTGAACATCTCCAGAGGAGACTCGAACACGTAAAATTTTTTCTTCCCAAAACATCTTCGAAGTAAGTAAACAATATTTTTAGCATCAATTATTTTTTCAGAAATTCTCCTGAGACTATAAAAATCTCTGTGAAAATCAAATTTAACCACAGTGCTGTTATTTTGAGATCTTTTACGAGATAAATATAGCAAGTTAGGGTGTGGTTTCTAAGGCTAAAATGTTTCTACTACTGCAGTCATAAACAGTGGGAAATAAAATGTTTTGATAAAAATTATAAATGGAATATCTACCTTATAATTTTTAAAATTTGACTTAGGGCACCTGATTCCTTTGGCCTCTTGATGACCCATTCAATGTTAACCAATAGTATCTCTAACAAAAATATTTTCTCCAGGTGAGATATATTCTGGTCTTTTGAAGGAAGTTTTTTTTCTCTAGTTTGTATACCAGTGGCCTAGCAACATCCTAGATGATGATTTTTCTGATAGCCTTAGTACTAATCCCAACAAATTAAAATCTTGGAAATTCTACTACTTTTTCATCTGGTCTTTTCTGTCCTAATTAGAAGTCTTGCTTATCCTGTCTAGAACTTTCAAGTGGTTTACTATTATCAACACAATTTTTTTCACTTATCAGATAATATTTATTGCTTTAGAATATTTAGACCACACCTATATGTGAGTGTATGTTTATGAATGCACTTCATTACATTCTGAATGAAATTGCCTTCAAATACATTTAATAACAAATGAGAGAATATTTTTGTTAGATCAACTGTTTCAGATGAAAGAAGTAAGCAATTCTGCTTTTGTAACTGCATAGATTTGTCCGTTAAGGTTGGTCTATTAAGGGTTCTTCTTCAGGTCTGGTATTATTTCTTGTTACAAATTTTGCTGATTTACAAATTTCCTGTTACAAATTACCCTGAGACTGCCACAGGTACAGTAATATGGAAACAGCTACCCATTTTAATAACTGCATTTTGATTGTGATAAGTTTAAATAAGGAGTTTTGGATATATTCTAATTCTGTAATTCTTAATGCTTGCATTAATCTGTTATTTTGAGCAGACTACATTCTTATAACCACTGAGGATAACAAGGTAGTTCAATAAATACTGGTCACTTTGTTGATATCAAAACTATTATGCATTTAATAATGTTATGTTACATTTTTAGCCTGCTTTCAAGTCCTGAATAGTCCTTTTAAAAACATGCCAGTTTTAAAGATAGGGATATCATGTTCTGTTTCTATGTGTCTGTATTCTGAATACATTTAATATATTCCCTTGCACCAAGCTTGTTCCTTCTAAATTAATTGTCATATTATTACTGCTGTTATTGCTATTGTTTTTATTAATCCTCTCAGTAACATTACTCAGATATTCATTCAAATAGGAGTTCCATTGAGATAGGATTTCTCATAATGTACAGTTAATGTCTTTATCAAAAAAACATTTATTAGTATGTTGAACAACCTTGTTTATACTCACAGCAGCCATTTAATACTACACAGCTCAACAAACATTCAGAACTTCATGTATCATTTTACGAAGTAAAAATGTTTTCTGTCTAGTGGGAGTTCATACATGTTATATTCAGTAAGTCTTATGAGGTGGACCATATAGTTAATAGTACATGCTTTGGCAGAAAAAAGCACTGCTGAATCACTGTCTACTCATAGGCAGTAGTTGTAATACTTATGAAACTTGAGAAGCCTTTTTTATGTGATGTTTTAAATGTCCCAGTGTGCAAGAGAAGGAAAATTTAACTCAGTGTTTAAGTACCTAGTTTAAAAAAAGAGACTTATGTTATGCTTCTCTTTACCATGTATTCCATCAAAAAAATCTTAGGAAATGCAAATATACATGAAAAAATATTGTTTCTTAAATTAAAAAATATAAAAGTATCTATTCACGTAACAGAAACATTAAGTTTGCTTCATTAAATACAGATATAGCAAATCTGTTGTAGTTATCCAGTGTTTAGAGTTTAGTTTTTGTTTCCTCTGCAAAACTGGTAGTTACATCAGTGAAATCTGTCCAGAGGAAACTTTTTTTCATTCTTAGCACATTCTTAGATGCAGTTCTGTCACTCTCTTTTCTGCATCAGATTATAAATTTCAATCATACTATTCTTTCTTTTAGGCTGATATTTAACATATAATTCTGTGGCATTGCTAGAGGATAAAATTTCCACTCGTGTGAACACAATGACAGTATTGGATGTGTCTCTATATATCATTTGCTGCACAATGATCAGCAGTAACTTTCTGAAACTTATTTTTTACATGAACATAGAGTTGTACTTTATATTTAGAACTCTCATAATAAAATTCACATTCTATTATGCCAGAAGCACGACAGTTTACTGAGATCCTCATCTGCTTTGTGTGGTAATTATAAGTAACTGATAATGAACTTGCTGAAGGTTCCATTTGCTAACATTTACTTTTGTCGA
Organism: Aegotheles bennettii; assembly: GCA_013398125.1. Lineage (NCBI taxonomy): Eukaryota > Metazoa > Chordata > Aves > Caprimulgiformes > Aegothelidae > Aegotheles > Aegotheles bennettii. Next base: position 161,840 of record VZRW01009344.1, on the reverse strand, counting down.
ACCGGAATTGAAACTAATTTTTCTGACTCAACGTGCTGAAAAAGTCCTCCTTAAACTAGAATTATTTCTTAGAGTCGAATATAAATGTTTGTACTACCATATAAAAAAAAGAACAGGTAGAATTATTTTTAAATATGATGTTCACTGAAATGGTCCTGATATTTCACAAGGCATGTGAGGTGTCATTACATACAAGCAGTTTCTGCATTTGAAAAAATGTTTCATCTTCAAAATATGCACAAAATACATATTGGATTATGTATTTGAAATTAAAATAATTTATTTTATAAGAATTTTGACTGTTAATTATTCTCCTGAAGAAAAAACATAGTTACTGACAATACCAGGAAATGCTAGAATGTTAAATTACTATTTATCTTTGTATTATACATTCAGCACATTACTTTTAAAATAAAAAAATTCCTTGCTCATCCTACTTACACAATGGATAGTATTGCTGAAGTTGTAAATAGAGAAGATTGCACCCATACAAAATTATTGAAAATTAAAAAATCAAATGATGTGTTATAAAGAATGCAGGAGTGTGGAAAAAATAACCGTGTGATATCTAAATGCAGGGCTGTTTTATTCCAGATGTTAGTTACGTATTTTTTATTACTTCCATTTCCTTGAAGTGTTGTTTAAGTTCAGCCTGCAATATGACATATATAAAGAAGAAACTTAATTGAAGGATTTGTCTCTGTATGTTCTGAATAATATTTGCTAGTTTAAATAGCAGTCGTGCTACCTCTCTCTTTATTGATAATTTAAGCCAATGCTTAAGGTCTCTGCTTACTTTAAGAACTGCATTTTAGCAGACTAGTTCTGTAAGACCACTGAAGGCAGTGATGATGTGTGGATAACATGAAAACATAATCTCAGTGATATTAGTGACACATCAGTAACTCTTTTAGAATCTAACATGAAGAATGTCCTTTCCACAACTTTCACTGTATGTTTACGTTCTTATTAGTGTGCTGAACATACATGGTGCTTAAGCTGAATGACTGGGTTGTTTTTAGTGCCCTTCTGGAAGACACCTTATGTAACCCAGGGAAACTGTGATTTATACATCTACACTGAAGTTAGTTTTTCATCAAAATCTCTATTTGCTAATCAGGAATCTCCCCCATGGAAAGGCAGACATTATTATTGCAAGTTTTAAGGTAAATCAGACTGTGACATGAAATGACCTTTTAATGTTTCATTTTTCTTTTCATAGGATGTTAAAATCTTTTTACAAAGAGCTGAACAAACACAGTCAACTGATGGAAAAAGCACCACCTGTCAAGACATGAATGCATGAAAAATTGTTGTTCATAAACATTAAGAAATTTTTTTTTTAGTTTGTAATGGGAAAGGATTTTTGTTTATTGTTGTGCGAGCAAAATCCTATTTCAATTATATGTTTTCTATTACTTTAAATTTAAAACAAAAACAACAGCAAAACAAAGAGGCGAAAGCTATGGTTAGTCCATATTAAATAAACTGATGATACGTCTAAATAAAATTAAACCTGCTCCTCAAGCTAAGTAAAGCTGATAGTGTGTACATTAATAATTGGTATAAGAACAGAGCATGTCCGATTGTTGCAAGTGATCTGATATCTGGTTATCTTTTGTTCTGTGTATAATTTATTAATTCATTAATTTTTAGTGCATTAAATGTTCTAGTTAATATTTTTTTAAAAACATATTGTTATTGATGGTTCATAAAATAAGTAATGAAAGCACAGTTTTCTCTCAGATCAGGATAAACTCCAAAAGGACACCATGTACATGAAAATGGAGTCCTTGTTGACAGCAGAGATGATTAATCTTTTTTATCCAGCCTTTCTATTCTTAATCTTCCATTACAACTCAACTCTGCTACCACCCACTAAAAATCTGCAGACTCTTTCTCCAGTGCAGCAGCACACAGAGCCCAAGGGTGTGGGTGGCACAGGGTGCTGTCTGCCCAGTGACATGCCCTCCCCTCATGTTGCACTGAGTAGGCCCTAAAGGAAGCAGTAAGGTAAGTGCTACACCAGGTGTGGTTTCGCTGCTAACTGCACATACTATAAGTAGTCACTAGAATTTCCAGTGGAGTTCCACACAACTGCTTTCAATAATCAACTAAAAGTCCTTTTTTAATCAGCATTATGTGTTCAAGGGCACCAGGCAGACACTGCAGGCTTTCACATATGATTCGTGTTTGTCTAAATAGCTCTATGGGACACGATGACACCTAGAGGATGCTGCTTTCTGTGGCAGATTAAACAGAGTTGGTGAAACACTCTCCGTATTGCTAGCTTACTGCTAAAGTGGTTGTTTCTTTTCCTATATCCGGTCTGACTTGTACTGGCTTTCTTGGCAGTTGCTCTGGAATAGTTTTCATAGGAATTTTCCTGTTAATAGGATGTTTGTGTTTCCTTGCATTTTTATTCAACTTTTCCATTTTCTTGTGGCTAGTGATGTTAACCACAAGATGATAGGAACAATTTTTTTTCATGGAAATTTTTCACATAAACTTTAGAACACTCTTTGTAATTAATTCCTCTGGATTTCAACATTGAGATGTCTAATAAATCCTGTTTTCAGTCATACTCATCCTTCTGATCTACAGTTACAAGTTTTCTGAAGACTGGACGTAGCAAGTACATAACTGATTTTTCTGAACTCAGTGTACCTTCTGATTTGCAATCTGTCAGTTGGCCAAGATGCTAGCAAACCTTATGCACTCTACATAGTCTTACTAGCTTAGAAACATAACTAATAAGCAAATAGTTCCAAGATGACTACTCATAGCTGAACACTACTCCATCATCTTGAGGTATTTTTTTCTGTCTTTGGCAGTACCTTGGTAACAATTCTACAAAACATTTAAAGCTTCCTTTCCCTGGTGTGCTTCAGTAAAGTACTCAAACATATGATGCTGTCTAAGAACGTCAATAGTCCCATTGAAGTCAGCTAACTCATACAGAACCAGAAATATTTGCCCTTTGTTGATAAGCGCTATGTGCATAGAATACTCTTACATTTTTAATTTATCTATTACTTTCTAGCCAGGTATACATGACGTCGTATAGTACTTGCATAACTTTTGCTGGTGTTCCTGAGGTTTCTAAATTGCCTGCACAAGGTATAAAACAACTACATATCACAAAAAAAATTGCAGCATACAAAAAAGAGAAACTGGCATAGTTATAGTCAGACAATGACTAGCAGACTTGTAAAATATATTGTTTTCTGTCATTATAAAACAATAAACACTTTGTCAGATTTTTAGAGCTTGCTAATGTCAATATGGCAGGTTTGTTTCTTTGTTGATTAAAGACATTCAAATTTTGAAAGGAAAGTTGGTAGGCTAGCAGTAACAGATCAAAGCATCTATATGTGATATTTGAAGCTCAGAATAGAACCCAGTAAGCTTATAACTTCAGCCAAATAATGTTGTGTCTCTTCACTCCATCTTTTGTGCTAACCACACCGGCACATTGTAGCTAAGTACTATCTTAGAAACAGATGTAACTTTGTTGTGCCCCCGCAAACCATGTTAAAACCTCAACATCCTTGTTTAACTTATGACAGCAGACTTTATGATGCAGACAAATCAATTTACCTTGTTACCAGAATGATTTCTTCACATAGCTCATACAATTTGCTCAAATTTTCAACCCCAGTTTTCTTGAAACATTACATTCCTACAAGATTTTGGCTTTTTGTTTTCCCATGTGGAAATATTATATGGACAGAAAAAAATTGCAATGCAGTTCTGTGCATTTGCATGTTTCAGAACATTTAAATTTTTGCTTTTGTTCGATATTTAGTTTCTTTAATAAAATCCTGTTTTAGTTACTAAGTGTTAAATTCTGACTTCGCATGCTGGAGTACTCCATGTGAAAATAAACCTATCAGAAAGGCTGTACACAGTCTGTAAACAGTCTGTAAACTTGAATGAGGTAAAAGGAAACTTCAGCTACTGGAAATCATAAATTGCTATCTAGGTAAGATTCTTCATATGTTACTCCTTTGTCATACACTGTTTACCTGTGGCCTAGAACAGAACATAAAATCATTACTGGTAAGGTTTGAAAAAAAATGCAAATTTTGGAGCAACATCAAACAATAAAAAAATAACTGGATTGCATGGTGAATTGCCAAACTGTACATATTCCTCCATGTTGAAGGTAAAGACCTCATTTCAAAAGCAAAGACCATATTCCCTGACAGTAGCAACTTGTTTTTGTTAAGTTAATATACCTGAGTATATCTGAGCGATAATTGAGTATCACAATAGTTATTCAATACCTTTAGAATTCCCAGCCAAATTCTGGGGCCCAGACATGAAAGAGGTATTTATGAAGGGGGACTGCTGAATAGACCTGTATTCAGATTTGGCAGTGGAGTTACAATCATATAATGTTCAGCTTTCATGTCTACACTTCAAGGAGGATTTTGAAAACTAGGAAGTGTTCAGAGAACCACCACAAGAATAATGGGAAATCATGTCTTGTATCAGAAAATTCAAGGAACTCAGTCTTCTTACTTCATCAAAGGAAAACTTAATGGCAGTTCAGATGTTGGTTTACAAGAATTCATGTGAGGCACCTTCATTCTGGTAGATAAAGACAAAAAAGAGTAACATGCAGATTTTTAACAGGCAAGTAGATTAACAATTGAAGCAACCTGCTAAATGTTGCAGCAATTTCCTCATCACAGAATTGTAAAATCAAGATAGATAATTCTTTTAAATCCAGTTAGTGATGGGAACTGAAAAAAGAAATAACTGCACATAATAAAAATTAAAACCTGACAAATTAGTTTGGCTTTCAGTTAATTGTATGCAATGTGTTTGATCCTGTTTTCACAGCATGTTATCTTTTAATGTTACATTCCCTCTACTCTGTAACTTCATTTATTTCAGGTATTCTTGTGTATGCTGCATAGAAAACACCTTGGAAAGTTTTCCTTAGAAAAGATGTAAGGTAGTTTGTACTACCTATATTCTTATCATAATTAAAAATAGTTTTATTCCATCCCTGCAAATATATTCTTTCAAAAACCCAACAAACGAAAAAGTACTGCTGAATTAGGATGTCTCCTACACTTCCATTGACTTGCATAAAATCTCTCTGCATAAATCAAGCTTAACATTTCATTCTGTAAAGAATTCAGGCTCCATACTAGTCTATTTTGGGGGTGTGATCCATTCCTTTACATATGTAGAATCCCTCCAGGCACATACCTCAAGGAAGTGAAGTCTGGTATGGGAAGATTCAGAAACTTACAAGTAACCAGAACACTTTTAAAGACAGTATTTTTCTTGCTTTAAAATGTGGCTATGTGACATCACATTGTTGCCATAATAGCAAGAAAAGTTCCTCAAGCTGCTCTGTGGTCCATACCTCAAAATTTCCACTGTGCATTTGGTTCAGCCATGGTTTCTTTTTGTATTCTTCGTAAGTGAAACAAGATGTTTTGTGAAAAGCCTCTTGGCTATGCTGAATTTTCTTAACGCATGAAGACTGCTCAACAGAAGTTCTCCAAATCATTGAAAAAAGCTCAGAAAATTTGATACAATCTAAAAATCTAGCATACTGCACAAACATATTTGCAATATTATAGCTATGAAATTAAACCAACAACAATCAGAAAATGTCAAAAGATGTAATATTGTTCACTTTATGAGTACAAATTACTTGCTTTGGTACTGCTTTTATTTCCTCTAACAGATGCTATAACAAATATGCTCATCTGTAAATAGAAAAACAATTTTATCTCATTCTAAATATTATAAAATTTCTTTGACAGTTGGAAATATTAATTTATATATTTTTTTTTAATTTTTAAAAAGGGGAAAGAGGAAGACCCAGGAAACTACAGGCCAGTCAGTCTCCCCTCTGTGCCTGGTTAAGACCATGGAGCAGATCCTCCTGGAAACCATGCTGAGGCATGTGGAAAATAAGGAGGTGATTGGTGACAGCCAACATGGCTTCACTAAAGGCAAATTGTGCCTGATAATTTTGGTGGTTTTCTATAACAGAGTTACAGATTTGGTGGATAAGAGAAGAGCAACTGATGTCATCTAGCTGGGCTTGAGCAATGCACTTGACATTCTTCTGCAGGACATCCCTGTCTCTAAATTGTGGAGACATGGACTTGATGAACTCACAATGATAAAAGCTGAGGTTTTTCCAGCTGGGGAGCAGCTCTGCTGAAAAGGACTGGGGATCTTGGTCATAAGCAAGCTGAACATGAGGCAACAGTGTGCCCTGGCAGCGAAGACCAACAGCATCTTGACATGTATTAAGAGCAATATAACTAGTAGATTGAGAAAAGATATTATGCTCCAGCAATCAGCATTCATTATGTCTATAAGGTGTGTCCAGTCTGGGGCCTCCCAGTATTGGAAAGACATCAACAAATGGCAGTGAGTTCAGTGGAGGCCCACCAAGGGGGCTGGGGGCTTGAGCACTTTCCAGGAGAGGAGACACTGGAGGAACTGGCTTGTTCAGCCTGGAGAAGAGCAGGCTTTGGGGGAATCGAACAGTAGTTTTACAATACCTATGACACAGTTATCAAGAAGATGGAGTCAGATTCTTTACTGTAGTGCATGGCAGGAGGACAAGGGACAATGGGCACCATTTGAAACATAACTAGTTCTGAGCAGATGTGAGAGAAACCTTTTTCCACATGAGAACAGTCCAGCAGTGGAAAAAGGTTACACAGAGAGGCTGTGCGGTCTGTCCTTGCAGGTTTTCAATATCTGACTGCATACAGCCCTGAGCAAACTCTTCTGACTTCATGTTGATGCTACCTGAGCATTGACATAGGTTGAAATAGAAGTCCTCTGGAGATTCCTTCATTAATTGTTCTACTGTCTTAAATTTCATATTTGCCATCATAACAGGCAAAATCATTAACTTCATTGCTGCAACATAAGCATGACTAAATGGCTTTCAATAACTAATTCTTCTGAAAATGAAAATGGATGAGAAAGCTATCCAGTGTCTTTGTTTATTAGCAACATGATGATAGGAATGAAAAAGTGAACATCCTTTCATTACTGAGATCAAAATGTATGACTTAGGTTATCTCCAGGTAGCACTGTTCAACAGAAATTACATCTTCCACTATTACTTTTAAATGTGTACTAGATTTCACCCTTGGCTCTGCCATATATGCATCAGGCACTTTATCATTAATTTATATAGAGAAATTGATTCAATAGAGTTATAACAAAGAAAATAGAAATGAAACATCACTACCCTCATTTAGTTTGAAAGCATGCACATTGTAAAGGTAAATGTTGGGGGAATTTCCTGACCTTTAATATTGTTTTCTTAATTTAAAGATTCTCTGAAATATTTTGAATTTCATTTCCTTTGTCTTCTGTAGTCACATTCAAGATTTCTCACTGTCATGACTTCAGTAACAATGCCTTTATTCATGCTTACACTTCAGAATAGCAGAGCTCTGACTTCTTGGATCAAGACTCCACAAGCTTCTAGCTCATGGCTTTGCTACATTAACACAAGTGATTGTCTGTACGTTGAGAAAAACCTGTACTTATCTCGCACTATGAACATCACACCTGTTAATTAAAAAGTAGCAGCACTACCTACCTGTCAGTAACAAAGAATGTGTCCATGCCCACTTCATAGCTCAACTTAGGCAAAGACTTCATTTTTTCTCTCTCCTTTTTTCTCATAATAGTGGTTCACCTTTTCTTTGTTTCCAACATGTTTATATATATATATATGTATACGTATATATGTGCACACCTATATATACATATATACCTAGAGAAAGCTAAAAATTTTGTCTAATTGTAGATAGGAGTATGTTTTTAGCTGAAGAAGATTAATTACATCCTGGTTAACCATGAATTGTTGCTTTTCCAGCAAATGATACTCTGTGTTCGATTTGATTTTTTTTACTTACAGCATTGAACTCACAGTCTGATCCACTGCAGAACTTCACAGATATTATAGCTATCATAAAGTAGGTTTGGGAGCAGATTTTTTATCACAGTTGGTCCTTTGGAAATGTTGCCTCTTCTAGAGAAATAATGTTTAATTATGTCAGTATAGGATTTTTGTTGGGCATTTTTAATTTAAGAGAAATAATAGTGCTACCAGTATTTTAAAAACTGAGTGTACTCAAATCACCTGGAATTCAAGATCCTGTGTACTCAGAGCTACATTAAACACACAACAAAACTTCGCTGTACCACGACAGCTGAAGTTCAGATAGTACATGTTGCAATTGATTTAGCATCATGTTTTCCTTTTTTAGCCTCATAATGATTAATAGTGACACAATGAAACCAGTGTTTTTTTAAACTGGGCATGTCATTCACATTGTTTCTGGGAGGAAGCTTAAAAGGGAAGAACGATGGTCTTGTGGTTACAGTTCTGCAATAAGGATATGTATCTTCGTCAAGTGAAATGTAATATAGAGATGTTGATGCTGGCTGCAAGTAAATTAATTAGCTAGTTCAGGCACTGAATTTTGCTGTAAGATGAACAGAGGCTGGTAATAGTAGTGCCACGGTTAAACTTAGAGTGCCTGAACTTTGTACTACATTCTGCAGGATGCATACTCCTTAGGAGACAAAAATCAGATTTCTGAAAAATACCTAATGTTTTCCAGTCTTCCATTGGCAAAGGGAGCAGGAAATAGAAGACTTCAGCTTCATTCCATGTCAAGGGATCTCAAAGAATCCACAGAAGCTTTTTTCTCCTTAATTTTTGTGATGAACATTCATCTCTTCAGGTTTTCTGCTTAATGATTTTAGCAACAATTCACTTTTATTTTAAAAGAAATATTTTTTCAGTACCTCCGCCTATTTGGCTTTTTTTCTCCCCTACCACTTCCTTTAACATTTGTTGAATTAGGTGAGCCCTCTGAAGCTCAGCCCATGGCATATTTTCACTTCTCATTATCCAAATTACATAGGCTACTTGATGATCAGTGGAGCTTTATCTTTTCCCCAAGCAAACTATCCTAGTTTGAGTTTATCTTTCTTCAATCTGGTGCTAAGGAAAAAGGAAAAATATCTCTATTACTTCACTCTTCTCAAGCTCGATTTAAGCCCAAATGGTTAAAATGCAAGACTCCTTAAAAGATCCAAAGGTGAGCAAAGGAAGGGCTAGGGTGACTTCTCAGAAACAGATGAATTAGAAGTAAGAAACAGGTTTCCTTTTCTCTGCCACTACCCACATCTGAACATACAAACAACAAAAACAATGGTAAGGCAATGAACAAAATGAGGACAAACTCAAAAAAAAAAAAAAAAAGAAAAGAAAAAAAGAGCTGGTACTCAGATAAAATCAAAGATTGTTTCCTACCATCAGTTTGTTTTGGAGCATTTATATTCATATGCTGAATTTTTGTCTCTGCTAAAATCAGTGGACTATTTGTTACTGATCTCAACCTAAACCGAGTTTTCATCTGGAGATTTTGCCTTTGATTGCAAGAAACTTCATCCTGAAGTTCCCAACAAAAAGCCTAGTAATTGTTCTCGATGTTGTCCATTTATGATTGCAAGAAATTAGGAGAGACACACTGATTTATTCTAACAATTACTCTCATATTTAAAAATATGCATCTCTTGTTCAGATTGAATTCCAGCTTCATGCTCTATTGCCTGGACTTTATTATGCTTTGTGTTCTAAGCTGAAAAACCTTCTTTCTTTTGGAAAGCAGTTACAATAACCAAATGTTGTCTTAATCTTTTGTTTATAGAGATAAAATAAAGTTCTGATTTCTCTCCCCCTATATCTATATGGACTTTCCTCTATATTTCTGAGCTCACATTCTGGAATCAAGCATCTCAGGTATTTGGTCAGACTTTACAGTTCAACTTATATTAAGCCTAGCTAGAAATCAGGTTTTATTTTTATATTCACAATTCTTCTCCCACCTTCATTCATTGCTAACAAAGCTTTCTGATGTGTTTTTAAGATAGAAAGGTCAAATATAAAAAAAATATGTTACAAAGGCTTGAAACTTAACAGCCCCTTAGAAAGTTAGTAACCCATATTACTGCAGAACCTGGCTGCAGTTTTCTTTAAAAAGCCGTTGACAGCAGCTATGCACATCTTGAACCTGGGATCATTTGGGCAACGTGCTATCTCCTAGCAGTTTCATTCATTGCTGGTGAATATTACAGATTATCTGATCACATCAATGCACTCAGAGGCTTAGCTATGAAACACTGAGCTCATCTCTGTGTTACTTTTTTATATGCATGTAAGTGGTCTAATCACTCTCAGAGAACAGGTTAAGCTGTTAAATGGACTTACATGTGGTAAATCACATTTTCAGATTTGCATTATTCATTTGTCCTTTTTAATCTGCAGACAAGTGCTGCTACCAGAAATGAACAGTTACTCACCTGCTTATATTTAGAAATGAAAGAGTGTAGCATGCATAAAACAGACGCCAGGCAGGTTTTTAGGAAGGCTGGCTAGAAGTTTTGTTACCTTCTACTACAGACATAGAAGCTTTTACACATTAAATAGTTTGCCTTCATGTAAGAAATGCCACGTTTTCTGTAGCGAAGTGCTAATACTGATCTTATAGTGCATCCATGTATTTCTAAACTAAAAGACTTGTCTGTGTCAGGATCGAAAGCCTTTATAGGGAATTAGTGAAATTAAGCTGCAGCTGCAGGATACTAAATCAATCTTATTCTGTAAGTGTTGTACTATTAGAGAGATGTTAATCTATAAGTGAACATATAAGCACAGCTTGCACACAGATGGCTTAAGGAAACAAAAGCATCATGTTTATGGCCTTAGTGAGGGAAGATTATTTTTTTACCTAAAAAGAAAGTAGTAATATATGTTAACACTTCAAAAGACAGGAACACATTTGTAAAATTAAAGATTAAGGAAGTGCAAGTTTTATATTGCTGTTGATTTCTGTACAAGCTAAGAGTATATTGTAAAATTCCCTTGATGATTTTCATCTGGCTGATTAAGCAATTATCTTCAGCCAGACATAAAATGTAAATAAATGGATAAATGGTACTGGAAGAGAAGGTATATAATTGCACTGTACAAGGAAAGGTAAGTTGCTGATATGTTTTCTCACTTCCATTTATTAGAGTAAAATGTAGGTACACTGATCTAAAACAGAAGATGATGTACTTCAGGTTGTTCTGGCTTTCTCAGATAATGTTTCAACAGATTCTGTATCTCCTGTTCCAGAGACCTATTTCAATAAACATGACACTGCAAGCTGACCTAATTTGATGAGAGTAGGTTACACTTTTGACACACTCACAAATACAAGCTAACCTAATTTAGATCATGCACTACTGCGGTTGAAAGGTCGTGCATTAAATTGATTGCCATGCTTATGTAAAAGTGAAGGGCTTTGGAAACTTTTCAGCCAGTCAAAACAAATGAAACAAGGGTTTCAGTAATTGCTGTAACAGCAGTGACTCAGATATAATCATTTACGTATTTGAGTTTAGCCCATGTTTTAAACATTTGAAATAGCCTCAGGAAACTCCGTATCAGGTCAGGTTTTTTCCTAGTATCTGAAAAGATGGCAAAGATATACTTGGTCAGACTACTGCAGTGCTGGAGGACATCTTCAGCTTCTTTTACACAATCTTGTGTGGTTTTCAAATGCAGAGTTAATAGCATTAATTAACTAATTTTTTTCTGCATAGATTCTTGCCTTCATGCAGTCAGAAAAGGGCAGTATCTCCTTATCTTTTCAGAGGGTCTGTAACTGACTCTGGAGGACTAGAATGGACATGAATTTAGAGCCAATTAACTTCTTCTGTTAAAAAGGTTATTTTAAAAGTGGTGGTTGGCATTGTAGTAGGAAGCTCTGATTCTTTCTTCTTCAGCTCTGTGGTTCCATTGTTTTATGGCGTCACTAGCACTTTGGACAAAACTAATGAGCAGTGCTCCTGAGGGTTGTCACTGAGAGAAAGGAGGGGAAGGACAGAAGCAGAAGCTGACAGACCCCAGAGACTGCAATGAAGCGGGTGGAAGGGAAAGGGGGAGAGAGGCAGAAAGATGGAAAGATGATTAAGGAAGTTACTTGACGTATTTAGCAGACATTAAGACTTACTCTTGGACAGCAGAAACATACTCAGGCTATGTTAATATCACTAAATAAAAAACAGTCAAAGACTATCCTGCCCTGATGCTAAGCCCAGGCTGGCTGTCTTCCAGGCTGTGTAGGATGAACCTCTCCAGAGCATAATGGTTACGAAGGGAAGGGAAGGGAAGGGAAGGGAAGGGAAGGGAAGGGAAGGGAAGGGTAGGGA
>VZRW01009344.1:129720-149556 GCA_013398125.1 Aegotheles bennettii | reverse complement strand
GAAGGGAAGGGAAGGGAAGGGAAGGGAAGGGAAGGGAAGGGAAGGGAAGGGACCTTACATCTTGCCAGCCATTAAGTTTTTCCAGTTTCACCTGTGCAAAATAAAACAGAGATTCCTCTTATGCAATTAAGTAACTATAGAGTACTGATCTATGACAAACATGCAAACCACAGTCATTCATTCCAAACACATACAACCAGCGACAGGTTGCCTGCATGCTAGTGGTTCATGTGATAAAACAGCTCTAGCACATAAACCACAGGCAAAAGTGTCACGTCACACCCACACCTAAATGAACCACTTGTACATCTTTAGGGTAAATAAAAAATCTACATTTGTCAAATTTTTTTTTTCAGAAGTACTGTTGTTTATTTTTACACAACAAAACAACCTATTAGGTAATGAGTTTAAAAGAAGACATGGAACAAAACATGGTAACATGAAATTCTGTAACTTTTTAAAAATGGTAAACCTGATATAAGAGCTGAGTTTTTATTAAGGTGATCGACTGGAGCTCGTCTACTGAAACAGCTGTTGTAGACTATTCAGAGGTTGTAAATTCTTGCAGCTGATTTGAAGGCACAAGATTTTTGTGGTTTTACAGCAGATGAAAGTCTTTCACAGTAAATTGCATGACAAATATGATTAGCAGAGCTGTCAAATGCATCACTGTATGTAGTTATTGAAATGATTATTTTCAAGTATTTTTTTTAAAAAAATAACCCCTATCACCTTTGCCAGGCATTCACAAACTGAACCAAAGACATGACAAAGTATTTGTAATTCAGAAATTTCACTTAGATTTTGGATTAAGAATTCTCAGTTTGTATATATCAGTACTATACATTTTTAGTAATTTGCATGGATAGTCAATAACATCCCTATTTATATGGGGTGATAAAATGGGAGGAAAATGAGCAACAGATATTCTGGTTCATACATTAATAATATTTGTCCTTTTCACATCCACATAGAGAAGTTTGTAGCAACTACACTAAAAAGCAATTTTTGAATGGTTATGTAAAACTAATGTTACTCCTACAATTATTTGTTAATAAAATATGAAGAGAGGTAGAAAGCTAAATGGAACAGCTGCTGGGAGCTATCTTTGCCTCACTGATGTCTATGACAAAATCCCACTGGTACAGGAAGCCCCCCCATTCACTGCAGTGTTCCACTGCCTCTGAGCATAGGGAGGAACATTTATGGACCTTAAGCACCACTAACAAATCAGTTATCAAATCTGCTTCTCTTTTCAAAATCTCTGTTCTGAGGCTTTCTAGTCCAACAAGTGTGGTGAGTGAAATGAACAATGAGTGAAACCAATTAAAGTGATTTAACTCTCCATAGCCCCCAATGCTGGCATCTTCTCTGTCATCTGTGTATTCTTAACCTGGAGCAGAAAATTTCAGATGTTCAGTGCATAGGAGTTCTGGTACTTTTTATATTAGTTAGAATATTTTAATAGTATTTAGGACTATAACAAACTTCTAAAGCTGCAAGTATTGGCTCTGCTATGTAAACAGGAAAACACAGTTTTTTGATAGCTTCCTATCTGAACACCATTTTCTCATTCGTGTGTGCATGTGAGTCAATTGTCAGGAAACTTTAAGATTCTGCATGTTTGCTAAAATACCACTTCTGTGACAGTGTAAACCACTGTTAGACAGCAAAGGTGCCTTGAACAGATTCAGCATACCTATAAGGACCCAAAGCTGCATATTTGTGGCAGAGACAGAATGTGCCTGTATCCTGACGTGATTTACAGTGCATTTCACACTTTTTCAGTGATTTACAGTGCTTTTCACATTTTTTGGTACAGCCTTTCTGTGATTTCAGAAAGGAACAGCAAAGAAAGAGGTTTGTTATATTTATTGTTATTTCTAAGTATAAAATCATGGTTTATGATGTAACTTTGTGGCTGGTTAAAATCCTGACTTTCCCTGACTCAATTTGACAACTACCATGACTTCACTGGAAATGCATATTCATTTGTTTAGTGCTTTCAGCTACTAATTACTACTAATGAGGTTGCCTTCATTAAGTCCCCAGTAGGGCAGAAGCACAAAGCACTCTAAGCCACGCAGTTCTGTTAAAATGTCGGTGTTCTTTCCAATCTGCTTTCCTAACCAACAGTGTTCAGGGTTCAAATCCTCTTCCAAATTTCTGACCATTTTCAGGTATTTGAATTTGATGGATAAATGGGACAAAAAAGGCTGTTAACAGATCAGGATGCTGACAGGATTCATAGTTCACATTGCAGTGAGTTTTCTCTCTGTGAAATGAAGCTAATATTTACTTATCTTAAAAAGTAAGGTTTTGTGGGTTTTGTTATTAATAGACCCAAATCAGTGTGCTGTAAATAGCGTGATTCCACTTTGCTTTTACAAAGCGTGTTTGTGATGGTGTCCACATCCTCTTTGCTGTGGGACAGAAGATAACTGCAACAGTCATGGGGAGCCTGTGCAGCCAATCTGCCCTGGGAAGGGAGTTGACTGCAACCTCTGCATGCCTTTAAAACTACTTAGCAATGCTAGTACTTCAAAGGAGCATCCATTTCTATCTATTGCCAATCCTTTTCTAACTTCTTTGAGAAGGAAATCAGTACTCCTTTAACTACTGAATGAGTCAACATAAAACCACTCCCAATTCTGGCCATTTCTCCAAAATGTTACACATACATTTTCCCATAATTGCTGAATGACAATTCACAGTAATAAATGAAACTGCCCCACATAACCCTGTAGTTAGGCAATGTAGCTGTAAAATGGAAGGAATATTATCTAGAGCAACAGCCTTGTAAATACTATTCTGTGGAAGAAACTATGTAGAGTCCTTTCCAAAACAGTTCCCTAAAGTCAGGTGCAGAAATCAATTTTCAGTTACCCAAATACACAGTCAAATATTTAGAGGTAATGACCAGTTTCTAACAGATCGATGTAGGATGTTGAACAGCTGTGAAATTCGAGACAAATATTAGGTAACAAAAGGTTTATCATAGGATTTTCAAAAGCTTCCCAGTGACTGAGAAGCACAAATCCCACTGAAATGATTCCCCCACAAGCACCTTTTACCTTATTACTTTCAAAATCTTTTCTAGAATGTGAGTTAAGTTGGAAGATCCCACTTTGAAATTTTTCTCTCTACAATAACCAGAAAGCTGAGAAATTTAAATGTAACCACCGAGGAAGTGTGAAGCTGTGATTCCAGTACCATGTGCAATACAACTCCCTAGTCCCTGGAAAGTTCACTTCACATAGGCATATACAAATGGTGAGTGCTTTAGCAAGGAACAAAAGGTATTGGTGGGAGAAGCAAATAAACAAAGGATTGGCAAGCACTAAGAATTTGCACTGATATTGTAAGTCTGATGAGGTTTGCATAGGGCTTTATAACATTACACTGTACACATCAACATAACAATCTTGAACCACCAAGCAGTGTATCTGCTGTGGAGGATCTCACCATACACACCTGTTTCTCAGTGGTTATAGCATCCAGCAGTTAAAACTTCTCCTGGTTTTTCTTTAAGTGTGGTTAAGTCTGTGGAGAATAGTTTAGTATTATATACTGGATCTCAGACTTGAAGGGAAACAACACACTCTGGGAATAGAAACATTCAAGGAAGGGAATGCAAAAGCTAAAGATGACCTCAGTTTGACCAAATGAAGGCCTGGCTGTACAGCACAGTTTCTAGGAACAAGGGATGGCATATGTCATGACATACAGAATGTTTGAATGCTGATGTTGTACTTTAGTAAGTTTAGTGTACTGTTTATAGCATAGTAATAACCTTGGTAAAGCAGGTTGCAAGCTGTGAGGGACTCAGACGCACATGCCTTCTGGCTAGCCTCTTGCCAGGCAGCAAACCTAGCTGGGTGGAAGGGCCTGTTGTCTCTGTGTGTCGCTGCGTCTCACTTCACTCCCTGGACTTTCCTACTCCTCACAGGGGCAGGGACCTGCTCTCCTTCTATGCCCCGAGTGTGGATGGCTTCCTTCACTGTGCTGGCTCAGCTCCTCTAGCCAGCTGTGTTGTGGCAAGTGGAGAGCAGAGGTCCCAGACCATCAACACTCCCCTCATTTTCACTGCTGTGCCCTTGAGAAGAGAAGTAGGCATTGTATGAATTGCCTTTCTACTTGATCACAGGCAGAAATACTGGACACTAACAGTATCACCAGCCCATCCAAACCCATCCTTTTGTTTTCTGCTCTACTTACACTTGGTACCTTGCTGATCACCTTCCTAGCTGAATCTTGGGTTGCAACAAATGTGCATTTCAGCAGCTGGTGTCTGTTGTGGTTTGTTTTTTTTCTCTTTGGCTGCCAGTATTCAAATTTTTGTTTTCCCTCTCTGGTTTTTCTTTTTTTCCTTTCCCAGCTGAGGTGATTTGGTGCAGGTTTACAGAACATTCTGGTTGTGAACACAAATACTTTGACGCTGATGGCTCCCGTGACAGCCACACTTCAGCTGAGCCAGGTCTGGGCTTGCAGTGTTTGCCTTGAAAAGTGAAACCACAGGAGGTATGCCTGTTTTCATGTTTTGTTACAAACTCCACCTCAGGCCAAGGTCACTGAAAGGTTGGACAGCCTCCATAACCTGTAAGCAATCTGTGTTTATTGTTTTCCACCAGCATTGTTTCACTTTTATATAAGACCTTGGCAGCGGTTCATATGACTGTGATCAATTTCTGACTTGACTTTGATATTTTTCTTGAATTTTTAAAGGCAGCAGTCCTTGCATATAACTGTGGAGTGAAACCTAAGATAAAAATCTGTGTCTTAGGTACAAAACTCAGTGCTGTCCCCACAAGTCCAGACAGCAGCATGTGATGTCAAGCCATACGCATGGTAGGCAATAAGAGCCAGCATATACCTAACTTTCCTGTATGCATTTTAGTGGACAGAAATCAGCTTCGTGTAATGGTAGAAATCGTTGGCTGATACTGTGCAAGACAGTGCAAGAAGGGAACTGCTACAGGATCAGGGAAGGAAGGGAAACCACCTGGCCACTCTGAGGGTCTGCAGGTGTCTGGTTCTTCCTGCAGCACATGCACCTCTGCTGACTGCTAAGAGCTCTTGCCAGTGGAGTTTGTGTTGTTCAGTGAGGTGAACAGCCAACAGAAAGTGCCTTCTTGGCATACGCTGCACCCACAGCAAGGAAGAAGCCCGGAAACACTGTAGGTGTGGTCACCCCCTAAATAGCAAGAGGGCATAATCTCAGGGCAGTATGTTCTGCACCATGCCTATATGCAGAGACCCAAAAATTTGTCTTCCTTTTCTCTGGGATACTGGCTCATGTTCATGTGATGTGATGGCACAGATCCTGGTAAACTTCTCCACAGGCACCATGCATTCATTCTGGAGAGCATGAGACGGGTGAGCCCTCCCACTCTAGGTCACCTTGTCCTGCAGGCACTGAGAGCTAGAGCTGCCATTTCACCTCTCCACATGCACTATGATTTCCACCCTTAAACTTGGTTTACTTCTTCAAAGACATGAAATAATGGTAATTTCAAATTCAATTTGAAAATCACAGTTATGCAGTGGGAAAGAATTTCTGATGATTCCTTTTTGTAAACAAAAGCAGACACGATCTACTCACTGGAAGTTGGATTTAGATGAATTTATATGTGCAACTTGAACAATAAAGACAGGTAATTTCAAGGGTGCACTAGTTCTTCCCCTGCTTCAGGTCTTGAGAAGACCAAATGTAGTAACTCAAACATCATGAACAAAACTGATAAAGAGGTGAGAAAGTGTTATTCTTCTGACAGTGCTGTGCTGCAGGGCAGCTCACATCATCATGACAGTCTGTTCTGCCTTATAAAATCTTAGGTTACATTTACAGTGTGAAGTGCAGCATTGGCTAGAGATACCTTATCTGGATTTTAGAATCATCATATTATAGAATGGTTTGGATTGGAAGTGACCTTAAAGATCATCTCATTCCAACCCCTCTGCCATGGGCATGGACACCTCCCACCAGACCAGGGTGCTCCAAGCACCATCCAACACGGCCTTGAACACTACCAGAGAGGGGACAGCCACAACTTCTCTGGCCAATATGTGCCAGTGTCTCACCACCCTCACAGGAAAGAGTTTCCTCCTAGTATCTCATTTAAATCTCCCCTCTTTCAGTTTGAAACTCTTCTTCCTCATCCTATCACTACATGCCCTTGTAATAAGTCCCTCTCCAGGTTTCATGTAGCCCCTACAAGTATGACAGGCTGCTCTAAGGTCTCCTTGGAGCCTTCTCTTCTGCAGACTGAACAACCCCAACTCTCACATCCTGTCTCCATAGGAGAGGTGCTTCAGCCCCTTTATCATCTTCATGGCCCTCCTCTGGACTCACTCCAACAGCTCCATGTCCTTCTTATGTTGGGAACTCCAGAACTGGACCCAGTACTACAGAGAGAGTCTCATGAGAGCAGAGTAGAGGAGGAGAATCACCTCCCTTGATCTGCTGATCACATTTCTTTTGATACAGCCCAGGACACCATTGGCTTGTTAAGATACAAGCTTCAGAAGTGAACTGCAGTGGTGTTATGATTGTGCTGGCAGAGTCCGTCCAAGCTTTCCTCCCATTACAATAAATCAGGTGAATCAGAACTGCATGCTAATAATGCTATATAGCATCCAGCTTTTGTAACCACAGCTTTATAGCATTTGAGGTGGTGCCTGCATCTCTAATCCTAATTGAACTGTGAATTGAGAATATTGCTGGGTCAGAGGATTCTGTTTCTACATTACATTGAAAACTGAGCAGATTTGGGAGCAATTTTTTTGGCTGTACCTTTCACCCAGTTCTCCAATTCAGCTAAGATGAAATTCTCACTGAATCAGATTATCTTCTTTCTTCCATTTGTCTACATATTGTCATGATGATATTCCCTTTATTTCTTTGGTCTCTTTGCTGGTATGCCTTCACCATAAAGCAAAAGAAAGCTGGAAAGACTTGTTAGTCCCATACTGCTACACATCAGACAGTACGTTGACATAGCAGTCCCTCAAAAAATATTTCCATGGAGAAAATAATAGTGTCAAACAGTCATCTGCTGTGCCCTGTAGTCCCATTTGACTGCACACCTGAAGGTTTCCATTGAGCAGACACCATGCACTAGATTTCTGTCCTTATGTCACCTTTCATTTTTTTAAATTTTGACGCAGACCAATTTAATCCTCTGGAGAAAGAAAGGCTAATTGTAATCAGTTTGGGGTTTTAGTCTTCTTTGATCAGCACAGATACTAAGCCATTTAAAAATAAACAAAAAATATGAAGCATAGAATCATAGAATAGAATCATCGAGGTTGGAAGAGATCTTCAAGATCCTCCAGTCCAACCACCCACCTACATCACCACTAACCCATATCACCCAGTGCCACATCCAGACTCATCTTGAACACCTCCAGGGATGGTGGCTCCACCACTTCCCTGGGCAGATAAGGACTTTTCCCTTGGAGTGAGCAAGGTGGCCAACAGGTCTGCATTAGCTCAGTGGCACTTGTCTTTTATTTCAGTGGCTGAAGAGCGTCCTTTGTGCTCTGCTCTGGCCAGGAGCAGGGTGAAACATTGGGTGTTTGCCTTGAGGTGATGGTTGTGGCACCCTACTCTGGAATCAGCCAGTGGGGATGAACAGCTCTGCTCCAAAGCAGCTGTGCATGGCCAAAGGGAAATAATCAGGAGTGTGAGGAGCAGGGAGGGTTGGCAGGAACCAGAGTGAGACAGTGAACGGGATTTGCAACAAGAACATAGGCAGCAAAAACAGGCAGCAGCAGGCCTTGATGGAAATGAATAGAGACTTTCTGAAGGACAGAGGAAAGAGGGGAGCCCACTGCCAGTAGCTGGGCTGAGAGCAAGACTAGATAAGGGGTCCCGTGTTATGCTGGAGAGCATTTGAAATTTGATTCACTTTTCTCCATTTCCAAATGTGAAAATCTGAAATAATCTCTGGTTGGGTTTGAAATGCCCAGTGTAATGACAACAAATCTGCATGCCAACTCTGTCTGCTGGGGTCCCATCAGGGTTCTTATGTCCCTCTGCAACTAGTGCCTTATTTTCATACTTCTTTTTCATCTGGCTAATCAGGCATAATGAATAGGGTGAAAATATGTAACAATTTTTCCCTGTAATAAAGATTGCCCCACCCCTACATAGATATTTAAAATGAAGGATAATCTTTCTGGTTGATCACATGTATTTTCCTGTGGTTTTATGGTATGAAGTGTTTCAATTTAATGATATCTCAAACATTTCTCCTACTTAAATTGTTGAGATGACATAGATGTAATTCATTTGCACAGATAAATATCTCAGTGCATAAAATTTGTGCCAAACCAAATCACATGAATTACAAATATTTTTGTTGCCTTGATAATGTCTGTTTACAATACTTTTTTTTCAACTGCAAATTTCAGTTTCATATCAGAAAAACATTTTAAAATATAATTAAAAGTAAATACATTTAAATTATTACTCTCTTTTGTGACCTTTTGGTATCTAATGTTTATGTGATCCTCATTCACTTAAGTATTTCAAATGTTTTTTAAAAAACAGTCTTTAAAAATATTTTCATAGAATCATAGAATCATTTAGGTTGGAAAAGACCTTTAAATTCAATGGTTGGGCCATTGAGTCCAATTGTTAACATAAGACCACCAAGTCCACCACTAAACCATGTCCCTAACTGCCACACTCATGTCTTTTAAATATCTCCAGAAATGGTGATTGCACCACTTCCCTGGGCAGCCTGTTCCAATGCTTCATAACCCTTTCAGCAAAGAAATTTTTCCTAATATCCAATATAAACCCATATGCTGCATACCCAAGCAAATATCCAGTCCCTTTCTTACACTGTTTGTTTGCTTGACATCAATCACCTCTGAATGAGAAATTATGCTGATGCACCATATCTCAATGGTACTTTACAAGGTTTTATAGCCTTCTCCNGCCCTTCCTGTAGGTGGGCATTACATTTGACAACCTCCAGTCCACTGGGACCTCCCTGGTTAGCCCGGACTGCTGGTAAATGATGGAAAGGGGCTTATTGAGCATTTTTGTGAGTTCCCTCAGTATCCTTGGGTGTATCCCATCCAACCCCATAGACCTGTGTGAGTCTAAGTGGTGTAGCAGCTCACTATTTTCCCTTGGTTTACAGGGGCTCTGTTACGCTCCCCGTCCCTGTCTTCCAGTTCAGGGGACTGGGTACTCAGAGAACAACTGGTCTTACTACTAAAGACTGAGGCAAAGAAGGTATTAAGTACCTCAGCCTTTTCATCATCCTTTGTCACTGTGTTTCCCCTCCATTCAATAAAGGATGGGCATTCTCCTTAGCCTTCCTTCTATTGCAAATATATTTATAGAAGTATTTTTATTGCCTTCCACAGCAATAGCCAGATTAAGTCCTAGCTAGGCTTTGGCTCTTCTAATTTTGTCCCTGCATAACCTCATGACATCCTTGTAGTCTCCCTGAGGTGCCTGCTCCTTCTTCCAAAGGCCATAAACTCTTTTTTCTGTAAGAATTAAGGCTTACAGATGAAGCTACATTCAACAACACTAATTTTATCCAATAATTTTGGTTGTCCCTATGGTTAACAGTAGGTATGGCTGTAGCTGACTTTTCAGTGCTGCTCGTTAAGTTGCCGGAAGACCAGTATGTACCAAGTTGTGCAAGTAGAAGCAAAGGGAATCTTTGCTAATAAGGTTGCCTTCAGCAGCCTAATCCACCTTTGCCACCCAAGTCCACTTCACAGCCTTCTAAACAGCACAAACTTTGGTTTAGAAACCCATCATCTTCCCCATCATTTCTGCCTCTGGAGAACTTGCCTCTTGCTGCGGTCTCATCATGCCTTACCACACCTCCCTTGAGGCCATGGGCAGGTGGGCTCTGCCTGACCATCTGTACTTGACACTGGTTTTTACCTTGAAGTTTCAACTTTCACTTGTGTCCAATTTCATAACTGTAACAGCTATTACCAAAAGTACTGCTATTACTCTACACACCATACTGTGCCCAAGCAGATGTGGGTCTTAAGCTTGCCTGAGTGGGAGGGAAGGGGGGAAACAAATGGGTGCTGTCACCCTAGCTGCTTCAGGTTCCTCACACTCTCACAAATTCCACCAGCCTTCGCTCTCTTGAGATGGTTTCCGTCAGGACTTGTTCCTTCAAATTTTCATAGAAACATAGAATGATTTGGGTTGGAAGGCACCCTGCAGTGGAAAGGGACATCTTCCACTAGATCATGTTGCTCACAGTCCCATTCAACCTGGTGTTGAACTCTTCCAGGGAGGGAGCATCCACAGCTTCTCTGGCCAACCTGTGCTTTTGTCTCACCACCCTCACAGGAAAGAATTTCTTCCTACTATTCAGTCTAAATCTACACTCGTTCAGTTTGCAATCATTTGCTCTTGTTCTATCACTACCTGCCCTTGTAAAAAGTCCCTCTCCAGCTTTCCTGTAGCCCCTTCAAGTAATGGAAGGTGCTTTAAGGTCTCTGTGGAGCCTTCTCTTCTCCAGGCTAAACAACCCCAACTCTCTCAGCCTCTCTTCACAGGAGAGGTGCTCCAGCTCCCTGATCATCTTCGAAGGTTTCTTCTGGACTCAATCCAACAGCTCCATGTCCCTCTTGTGTCAGGAACTCCAGAACTGGACCCAGTACTGCAGGTGGGGTCTCACGAGAGTGGAGTAGAGGGGGAGAATCATCTCCCATGACCCACTGGTCACACTGCTTTTGATGCAGCCTAAGATACCATTGGCTTTCTAACGCTTTCTGCAAGTGCACATTTCCAGTTCATGTTGATCTTTTCATCAACCAACACCCTCAAGTCCTTCTCCTCAGGGCTGTTCTCAATCCATTCTCTGCCCAGCCTATATTTGTCCATGGGATTGCCCCTACCAAGGTGCAGGACCTTGCCCTTGGCCTTGTTGAACTTCATGTGGTTTGCATGGACCAGCCTCTCAGGCTTGTCAAGGTCCCTCTGGATGGCATCCCTTCCTTCCAGTGTGTCAACCTCAACACACAGCTTGGTGTCATCAGCAAACTTGCTGAGGGTGCACTTGATCCCACTGTGCATGTTGCCGCTAAAGATGCTAAAGAGAACCAGTCCCAGTACCAACTCCTGAGGAATGCCACTTGTAACTGGTCTCCACTTGGACATCAAGCCTTTGACTGCAAGTCTTTGAGTGCAACCATTCAGCCAATTTCTTACCCACAAATAATTTCTTAACATTCCTTCTCCTTTAATATGCATTTGGTCACTTTGACTTCTTACGCTTTTACCTGGATATGGTTTCCCACAGAGTATTTCAAAATGACTCACTCCTTCTTTAACTTATAACTCACTCCATCTTTAACTTGAGGAGTGCTTCCAATTTTCATCAAGGTGATAAGTAAAGCATTTGTTCACTTGAGCTGGGTTGCCTGACACAACTTTGAGATTTGCCTCTTAAGGGTTTGGTTCATTTTTCCACCTTCTAAGGTATGTGGTGTTACTCTTTGTTAATAACAACAGTAAAAAGTAAAAATGACCAGGAAATAACCACATTTCTTAGTCTTAGGCACCAATCTGTAACTCACAAATATGGGTACTAACATCTCAATATCAAATGTTTATAGAATTTCATATTTCCTCTTTCACAGCTGTATGAATCCTCCAGTTTGTATTTCTGTCAATAATCTAAATGAACATCCTATGGCAGATTTTTTAAAGGGTGTTTAGAATATTTTTTCTTGAAGTTTTAATTTAATAAGATTTAGAAGCATATTAAGTTAAATGGATAGCACACTTGTGAACCCCAGGACAATGAAAAAATTGTTTTCCCCCGTCACAGGAGTTGTAACCTGGACTTCGTTGATGGTCAAAAATGTAAGAGGGTCTAATGATGACTCTGAAGTAGAGTGTTGGGACCCAAAGAAGGCTGGCAGACCAGTGAACAGGTACGTTTTTGATGGACTATCAAAGCCTTTACCTGTTTCAACTCTTTTGTTAAGGTTTTTTGGGGAACCCTGATTTAGGAAGAAAAAGAGTTTAAATTCATTGCAAATGAAACATAATCCGGTCTTTTTTCAGCCTCTCCTGTGTACTAACATTTCAGCTGCCCTAGGATTTAGACTCATAAGTTTGGTTTCTTACCTCCAGGACATTAGAGGAAAGCAACAAAGTGATACCAATGGACTCAAATTCCTCTTGGAAATCAAACAAACTTTTCAAGCAGAGCCCCAGAAGTAAAACAAAATGTATTGCTTCAAGGTTTTTCTCTATACAAGTCTTTTTTTCTTTTCATTGTGGTCCCTCGTTTCCCCACCCAGACAAAATACAGCTATGACAACATGGAAATCCCCTGAGCAGCACAGGTCTGATAATAAGATTGTTTGGGTTCAACCAAAATATTATGTCTGAAAAATCTTTTTCTTTTAGCTTGCTCCAGCTGAAACAGGAAAAAAGAAAAAAAAGATCAAAGTGATAGCCCACTCAATTATAAACAAGACAAATTTAAAGTGAGAAGGTGTCATTTCCAGATCAGTTTGCACAGGAGAGACTTTATTGATATTTCTGGTTGAAAATCAGGTAGAAAAAAACTTGAGAGTTTCTAGAATAATATAATATTGAATATTATTAAGCCAGATGCTGAAATCTTTAAATAAACTCTTCTAAAACAAGCCAGGGGTAGAGCTTAAGAATGTGAAGTCACTGGGACCCAATCTCATTGATTGAAGTTTGTCTTCAATGGGTCACACACAGAGGAAACTTGGGAGCGAGAGATAAGGACTAACTAACCCTAGAGTCCCCCCAGCTGACTCAGACCTCTAAAAGAAGATATTTCTTGAAGGGAGATTGTGTGAATGGGGAGGTGCCCCAAATACTTCTGAGAAACTCTGAAATAGGAATATACACTGTAAATACATTTTGACCAGTGAATTCAAACCCATTCTTCTGTGTATCCCTTTAATGCACCTTCAGGGAATGCTTTGGTGGGGACCCTCAGCATCCCTACCACAAAGAAGGACTTGGCACAGGTATGGGAGATGTCCATCTTCTGGGCAACCCCTCTGAGCTCTTGTGGAAAGGGGGCCATTTCTTCCCATTAAAATAGGACAGGGGACCCAGAAGCACCCCTGTGGCTACCCATTGACTCCTGCTCAGGACAACAAGTGACACCAGAGGACAGTCCCTGACATCCTGGAAAGAAGGACACTTTTCTAGACATAAGGGTTGAGTTCTCATCATTTTGATAAGTGGTTTAAATTGTTGCCTTGAAAATGAAAAAGTTGCTGTGGCTTCCATATTAAGCTTCCTTATTATAGGAATGATTTTAGGTCATGATTTTTCTGTTTGCTCAGGCATTGCTATCAACTTTGTCCCTGGTTTCCTTTAAGCCTCCGACATAAAGCTTTTTTGGTGCAGCCGATGTTGTGCCAGAGCTTGCTCTTCTCTTTCAGGTCTTCAGCTCACTTGTAGTTAGCCACATCAGTCAGCTGTGTGCATGGCCCTGCATTAAGATCTGGTGCTCGTTGGTGTATACAGCCACAGAAAGTACATGAAGGAAATATTTAGCACTTCTTTATCTTCCTCTTTCTGCCTCTGCTTTGTCCAAAACCTGAAAAAAATGTGAGATGTACCACTTTGTTCTCAGGAGCTGTATATTGCAGAATAAGCTTTTCTGGGTGGGCACTGCCATATGTGGGACTTCCTTGAATCATAGAATGGTTTGGGTTGGAAGGCACCTTTAAGATTATCTAGTTCACCTCCCCTGCAGTGGAAAGGGACATCTTCCACTAGATCATGTTGCTCACAGTCTCATCCAACCTGGCGTTGAACACTTCCAGGGAGGGAGCATCCACAACTTCTCTGGCCAACCTGTGCTTTTGTCTCACCACACCCACAGGAAAGAATTTCTTCCCGATGTCCAGTTTAAATCTATCCTTTCTCAGTTTATAACCATTGCCCCTTGTCCTGTCACTACAGGCTTTAATAAAAAAATTGTCGCCATCTTTCTTACAAGCCCCCTTTAAGTACTAGAAGGCTCTAAGGTCTCTGTGGAACCTTCTCTTCTGCAGGCCAACGACCCCAACTCTCTCAGCCTCTCTTCACAGGAGAGGTGCTCCAGCCCCCTGATCATCTTTGAGGGCTTCCTCTGGACTCACTCCAACAGCTCCATGTCCTTCTTATGTTGAGTACTCCAGAACTGGACCCAGTACTGCAGGTGGGGTCTCAAAAGAGTGGAGTAGAGGGGGAGAATCACCCCCCTCGACCTGCTGGTTACACTTCTTATGCCAACAATTCAAGAATAAATAACTGCAGTTATATTTAGTGTTTCATACCTGGGATATTTTTCTCCCTTGGACCTGTGCCTCTCCATTGAGAGGAAAGTGGGTGAGAGGACTAAACCGTGTTCTCAGGGAAATCAGCAGCAAGAATCCCACCAGCCAAGAGAAGAGCACTGTCCATGAAATGTGCTCCCAAACCAACTGGACTTGACCAGATTTGACCCAATGTGTCAATGGATCTGATCCAGAAGGTCCTTAGTTTTGAAGTGGGAAGCATGTTTCAAAGTAAAAGCTCTGCAAATATCTTCACGCTGGCTTCCTGCTCTCTGCCACAGTCATCCTTGTCTTCATGTTTACATTTCCCCTTGCCTGCGGTCTCTTTATCTCGCAATGGGTTTGTTCTGTGTCTAGTATAAAGTAAGTGAGCCTGGGTTTCGCACACACACACGTACTGCACACATGCAACATGCTCAGGATGACACAGACAAGTACAGTATTGATCATTTTCGTCTTGTTTCTTCACACCACTTTTGGGGAAAGTGGTTGCACCTCAGCAGATGGTGATGGTGAGTCATTTCATCTTTATCTTTCGACTCGTGTATGATCTTGAAAAACCTGAGTTAAAAGCTTCAAAATTCAACTGCTGTGTTAAATGTATTACTGTTTTAGCCTCCAGTTTCTTTCTCTTAGTGCCAGTACTGGAGGTGGGTGTGAAGCTGGAGGATACCTATTTAATTCCCAAGCCTGCTGTCTTGTAATGTCCAGATTCGTATGAATTGAGGGAACTCATAGCTGTATGCAGAGGGCATGCAAGATCAGACCTGTTAATTCTCTCCCATTGTATCTAGTGTTCGTATAAGGAGCTGTGCCTCAGAGTGGGAATCACTTCACTCTGCTGCAGCCCATGGTCACTCTGAGCTGCCATCAGAGAGGGGTGAGGTTTTGGCTTCTCTTGCTCTTTGCAGCTTCCTCCAAATAAAATGTTTCATTGTGCGTCAAACTTGGACCAAACTGTTTCACTTCAAAAGCCAATTTTTTTCTCTTTTTCTCTAATCAATTTTATCAGACATATCTGGAGGCTAGTCCCAGTCTCCCTTATACTATGGCTGAAGCAGCAACTCAGTCAGGGGGTTTTCAGAGCCCATCACTGAGAGCATTCATCCCTTACTCAACAAGTAATGATAAATTAACTTGATAGTGTGAATTCAGGGTTATTACAGATTTCATTATCTCATTTAGAGAAGTGATAATTATTTAGCAGCATCAAAACATAAAAAGCAGCAATAAAACCACTGCTTCAGTACACTCTCCCTTTTCTCAAAATGGAGCTAAAAATTGGATTTACAGATTCAGTCCCAGATCTGTTAAACTGTTATTTGTCTAATACTAAACAAGCAGCAGTGACAGAGGCTGTTGCACTGTGCCTGAAGGACACAGGCAGTCGCTCAGTTACTGGTTGTTTTAGGGGTCTGTTTTCTGGGAGCAAAATAATTTTTGCGTTTTAGGAACATAATGGCTGTGTTCCTATGCTATCTCACAGATAGGGAATCTCATTTCCCCCTGTGTGCCATGTCTGTACACCTACATACATATAAACATATGTACATAGAAGACATATGCATGGCAACTTCTTTAGTTAGAAGAAAACAGGGAATGCCTCAGAACTGCATATAACAACCTTGATTTTTCTGTTTGCCTTTTATTTATACAACCTACAGATGTTTAGAGCCAACTGTGGTAAGCAGCTACAGGGGTGAATGGTTGATGCTTGTGATTTATCATTGGTGTCACTGAAATCCTCAGGGCTTCCCGAAAGGAGATGTGACCGGACCTTTCCTTGTTTTGGCACTAGCTTCCAGTAAACCATAATTTGCTTGTAATTAAAGACAGATTCAGAAAATCCCCATTGAGCAACTATCAGCTTTTATGATTTCTTTATGAGTCACATGGGTTTGCCCAACAAATTAAACAATCCAGAGTAAAATCACCTGTGATGGATGTTTGGCTTTCACTCTTCACTCTTCTGACTCACTTTGCCTCCTGGCGAGGTGCCACCAGCTGACACAGGCACGAGCTCACCCCTTCTTATGGACAGAGGATGGAAAATCTCATTGGAGCACTTGCCTTCATCTCCTGCTCTTTTCTGAGCAGCAGACTGCCTCCCAAGTGTTCTCCCCCACGCTGGCAGAGGTAGTGAAGATTCCCAAAAGCCCTAGGAGAGCTATAAGTAGAGCTGAGAAGGGGCAGCCAGGAAGGCATGGGAGGGCACGGGCAGGGGGAGCAGGAGGCAGCAGGCTACAGGGTCTCATGGGCAAGATGGCTGGCTTGAGCGGTCCTCCTACCCAGATTTGTATGGTTTGTCCAACCCACATCAAAACTGATGTGATTAAAATGAGTTCTGCCTGAACCAGATCAGCACTGGAGATTTTGCATGCTTCTGTAGATGGAGGCAGTGACTTCATTGACTTTGGATATTCGGTCACTGGTCCTGGAGGTGCTTAGCAGTGCATTTGGTTTCATGAGTTGTGGTTAGCCCCAGCGGTTTTGGAATTTAAAGCTGAAGAATTTCCATAGCCTCTGCTAACACTGCTCTTGGTAAAGGCTCATGAGATTCTTGCTGTGATTGGAACCATCCTGCTGGGTGTTATCCAAACCCAAGAGGCAACCATTTCTGTGAAGGACCTGCCATGGCTGTAGCTGCAAGAGCAGATCTTGTCTCACTAGAATTGCCCCATCTCAAGCCCTGTCTTGATTTCAGGAGAGCCAGACTCCAGGCTCTTCATGGTCCAGGCCTCTCAAGAAAAAAGATATAATCTTATAAATCTTTAATTGTGTAAAGAGTCCTTAGCAGTGTGAGTCATCAAAACCATTTATGTAGCAAACACATTCATGTGTGGTGGTTCTGAGGTTTGGGGAAGAAGTGTCACTGAAGCTACATGCATATTACTGTCAGACAAAAAATGTACTGTCAGCTCATGGAGGAGCCATACCAGAAAAAGCATTTCTAATTGTTTACTTAACACCATTCATAAGGTTTAATTATCATATATTCTATGATTAAGAAGTTATTTCCATGAATAAGGAACTACATAGTCACAATGTGAAAGTTCTGTGCCAAAGAGGTAAAATCAACCTCCCTCTCAGAGCAGTACCAAAGGTGCACTATGCTGGTTAAACATTAAATGGCTGAACTGCAAGACAAAACCTTTTTCTTTCCTTCAGTTTTGCAGTCAGCCTGATAGAGAATGAATTAAAATTTCTGCTGCTTTTCAGCAAAGCAGTAGCTCACGGCTGAAAGATTTTTTTCTGCTATACTGTTTATTAATATGCTAGTTATCTGTTTTGTGTGTTTATGAAAAATCTGGTATGTGTAGTATGTGTATACAGTCTCCCCCTCTTATATGAAGGAAGATCAGTCATCCTAATTAACAAGTTTTAATGTTGCTTTGAGGTAGCTGAGTGTAAATAAACCAGTCTCCTGATAGTTGAAAGTAAAGTCTTAAAGAGGCATAAAATGTGACATATCTGTGCATGTGAGTTTTGGGTATATCTCTATATATAAAACATGTGATTTTTTTTTTTCATTTTATGCAGATTCATTTCAGCTTGCTTGTTATACCCTGAATTTTGAGTATATGTATATCTATATGCACACACTTTTACCCACAAACACATAGCTGTATGTAATATACATTTCTATGCATGTATGTCTGTGCAGTTGGCTCAGAGCTGCGTCGGTCAAGACTCTCACCCATGTGAAACTGTTCCAGGGTTGCCCTGACCTCATGTCTCTCTCTTGAATGTGATGGTCAAATAGAGCAGCTTTGTACAGCACCTGCTTTGTCTGTGTTGGTGCTCCCGTGAGGGGAGTTATCCCCTCAAAGCAGCAGCACTGATGGAAGACACCTCATTTCGTTGTCCTTCAGGGAGAGCTGGGCTCCCCGTGGGGTAGACCCCACCAGAGTTGTGGTGAGAAGGGAAGACCAATAACTGTTTCTTAGCATCAGTTGCTCATGGTGGCAAATGGCCACTAAATCTTAGCTCAGGGGATAGATCTGCCTCTGGTTTCTGAATTAGTGAAGCAGCAGATGCTCCCTTCCCTCTTCCTGCCCACCAAAGGAGCTGGTGGACACAGTCCCTTTCCTGGCCCCTGCCTGTGCAGCCCTTGCATTTTTCTCTGCATTCTTGAATTGCTTCTGAATTTCTTCTTACTCAAAACTCAACTCCAGATGCACCTCAGCTCCAAGGTCAGGAGGAAACGCTGCTGTCAGCAACCCTTCCGGGTTATGCTCTTTACATACATTTTAAAGCAATCAAAAAACTCTCCCCTGCTTTCTCCCTGCTGTCAAACCATGACCATTTTGGATCTTCACATGTGCTCCCACACAGATCAAGGTCTGGGTGTCCCTATACACTGGCAGGATTGGCTAGGGTTCATAGCGCATCACTGGCAGGACTGTGAAACACAGTATCTAAGAAGCTGGTCACACCTCCGTGATTGAATTCACCCGGGTGACAGCCAAGATGACCATCATTTTCTCTGAGAGGGATTTTCCATTGGAAATGTGTCTATGGACATTTCCTGGCACTGTTTGTGAGTATGAGTCACTGATATCCCCAGAGCAACAAAGGTCTGTTCTCACTGGGGCAGGTGCTCCACATGGCAAAGGCATGTCTGAGGAATAGGTAGAAGAAAACCAAGGATTGGGAATAGTCCCTGGACATGGGGATCAGGGTTATGTATCTTCACAGCTACCCTTAACCACCAATGAAGGGAGACAGAGTCATTTCTGTCCTGAGGATTCACTCAGGGGTTCATAGCAATTACCCTTTCCCCGTTCACTCAGTTACAGTGGGTGAGATTTCATGAAATGAGGCTGAACCGGCAGTTTCCACTGGAGAGGACTCCTCTCAGAAGCATCAGTTTTTGTTTCACTGATCTCATATATGCCATGTGTAGGACTTGAGACATATGTTCTTAGTCAAATTGCAATTGTTTTATGAGTAATTGAAGCAAATTTGCAAGAAGCCACATGTTCTGGCAGAAAGTCTGAGCTTTCCCTCCTGAGTCCAAATCTGTGACATTTCAGAAAACTATCAAAACTATGTTCAATATCTTCATCAACGACCTGGATGAGGGTACAGAATGTATCCTCAGCAAGTTTGCTGATGACACTAAGCTGGGAGGAGTGGCTGACACACCAGAAGGTTGTGCTGCCATTCAAAGAGACCTTGATAGGCTGGAGAGTTGGGCGGGGAGAAACTGAATGAAATTCAACAAGGGCAAGTGCAGAGTTTTGCATCTGGGGAAGAACAACCCCATGCCCCAGTACAGGCTGGGGGCTGACCTGCTGGAGAGCAGTGTAGGAGAAAGGGACCTGGGGGTCCTGGTGGACAGGAGGATGACCATGAGCCAGCAATGTGCCCTTGTGGCCAAGAAGGCAAATGGCATCCTGGGGTGCATTAGAAGGGGGGTGGTTAGTAGCTTGAGGGAGGTTCTCCTCCCCCTGTATTCTGCCCTAGTGAGGCCACATCTGGAGTATTGTGTCCAGTTCTGGGCCCCACAGTTCA
>VZRW01009344.1:95870-129690 GCA_013398125.1 Aegotheles bennettii | reverse complement strand
GGAGCCAAGCTTTTTGCAGTGACGTCCAATGATAGGACAAGGGGCAATGGACGCAAACTGGAGCATAGGAGGTTCCATGTGAATATCAGGAAGAACTTTTTCACTGTGCGAGTGACGGAGCACTGGAACAGGCTGCCCAGAGAGGTTGTGGAGTCTCCTTCACTGGAGACATTCAAAACCCGCCTGGATGCATTCCTGTGTGATGTACTCTAGGTGAGCCTGCTCCGGCAGGGGGGTTGGACTAGATGATCCTTCGAGGTCCCTTCCAACCCTAGAATTCTGTGATTCTGTGATTCTGTGAACTATGCAGTATAAATAAAATGGGGCTTAATTGCCTCAGGACACCAAAATACTCTTGC
The DNA here is from genome assembly GCA_013398125.1 of Aegotheles bennettii. NCBI lineage: Eukaryota > Metazoa > Chordata > Aves > Caprimulgiformes > Aegothelidae > Aegotheles > Aegotheles bennettii. Next base: position 129,331 of record VZRW01009344.1, on the reverse strand, counting down.
TTTCCTAAAACCATTCATACCGTTTTCCAGTCTTTTCAGGAACCTCATGACTGGCCAAACCTTCACGGCAGGGGCAGACCAGAGGCAGGAGGACACAATTAGGGTGCTCTTGACAGTCTGTGATGTGACTGCTCCTAATACAGGTGCAGCAATGGCAGCTGCCAAGCATGCATCCTTGGCTGTAGGTATGCCACTTTGGAGCTACAAAATGCTTGATGTACTTTCAGGATGGCCTGAGCTGAAATTTGCATACAAATAAAGCCTTAGCCTTGCTCTTGAGCAGACATTAGCCCCAGGCATCAACACCAAACACCTCTGGCAGTAACTGTGAGGAGAATATTCCCCAGTGTATAGTTCTGTTTATTTTCAAGAATATTTTGGTCTTTGAGTTGAATATTTCGCTTTTCAACAGGCATTATGAAAATGTCTTGCTCCTCTTTGTATGCGCAAGAATAGCAGCATTTTGCCATTCCTAATAGGAAAACCTGTTTGAGAAATTTCTGAGGTGATTTCCGGATGGAGTAGGTCCTGCTTTTATCTTGGTATAAAGTTTATCTGTATCTTTGAAAATGAGAATTCCCCTGGCTCAAACTTCAGAGGAATTAAAGTGCAGAGTGGACAATGTATTTTCTTTGTTTTGCACTTGACATTGGGACTTTTTCACAGAGGTTTCCGGGTTGACATCAGCACGCCTCTTTGCCCATGATTAACAGAAAAGAATAGACATAAGTGGTCTTATGAAACCATCTGCAATACTATGTCTTTTTATAGTTCACAGACCAGTGATGCAGAATGAACTTTTGTGCGTGGTAAGTAGGTGGGCATAAGGGAGAGGAACATTGAAAGGTGCAAGTGCCTTTTAACTTTATTTTGAACAAGCTTTCTTTGCTTCTTACAGTACAGGTGGTTTGATCCTCTTCCTTTCAGGCAACCATTTAAAGAAACAACCTCCTATACAATGGAGCTGAAAATTGAATACACTCACAGGTTTTCTTCAGTAACATCCTGTGAATCTCTTCTTAGGGACTTCTGGAGATGATGAACCAGACAATTTTGTCATTGACTGTTTCAGTCAGCTGGAATTTAAGCTTTCCTATAGCAGCCTGACCTGCAATTTTACGGAGTTGCCTCCTTACAACACTAATTATACCCTGGCTCTGTGGTAAGTGCTGTCCCTTTGTCCTTTGGTACATTTCTGTGCAGCGAAATGCTGAGCACCAGTGAGTCACGCTGCCTTATGCTGAGAAAAAGGAGCAGCAAAGCTAGATGAAATTCTATTTCAGTGTTTTACCAAATTTGAATATTATATTCAGCAAAACATAAGAGTTTACTGAAAGAGAATATAACTCTCTAATTAGCTGGAAGTGTCTGCCATTGTAACAAGTCCAATGGTCCAGATCTTGCCTCCATTGCTCTGGAAGACCTGTTATTACTGATGTAGCACAGGATGAACTGAGAGCATTTTTCCTTTAAATTAAATGGTATTTTTTAAAGAAAGAAAACCTAGCCTTTATCAAGTGAAATATCAAAATGATTTTAAAGAAGCAGATCCCTCCTCAGAAAGTTCTTTGGCAAGAAGGCTGATTTTATACTGAAAGGAAAATCATACAAGACAGAGCAGAGTGCCTTTATCTAAGTCAATGTCTTTATCTAAGTCAAGACAAAATTCAAGCAACTGTCTTCAGACACACAGACACACAAAAAACACACTAAAATAAGTATACAAAAACCCAACAGTTACCAAACAGATCAGTCATCTTCTCCTCAAGGTATTGAAACTCTTTTCCATTTTTTTTTTTCACTGATGCATCTAGATGAAGAAGCTCAGATTTTGTCTCTTTAGCATACTTCTGCTTTTCCTTTTGCCTGTTTTTCCTGAAACTGAAAGCTCTGCGTCAGCCAGCAAAAGAAATGGATTTTTTTATCTTGTTATTCTAATCAGGTCTTATCTTTTTTTCACCTTTTAGAACTATTTTCATGGAGTTTATTTCAGATTTTGACTGAAGTTTCATGTCAGTCCTCAAACAGGGGAGTCACACAGAGGGAGGAACACACAGATATATTTCCACCTCTGAAACTGAGCCACAGGACTCCTTCATGCCCTGTCTGATGGTTGACCCTTTATTTGATACCACTTTGGCCAATAAGAAATTTCTCTTTATCTTCAGTGAGCATCCCAACCTATTGCCCTGTATTTAAAAATGGCAGCAGTAAGAAAATTTTTAATGATACAGAGGATTTTAACACGTATAGTTCCAATTTAATAATTGTTGGGGGATTTTTTTGAGACCTCCAGCACTCTTACTGTGACTCATGGCACTCAATCATTGTGCTCAAAAGAAAAACAGTATCAATCTTTTAAATTCTTTATCTGCATGACATTTTTTCTTATTTCACATGGAGTCTTACATCAGTTAATGTGAAATGAGCAACCAATTATAGTAAGACTGAGAAGAAACTAACCTTGTGTTGCTTTGGTCAACAGTACCAAGGAAGACAGCGATTATGTGTGCTTCAATATGGAGAAACAGGAAGATGCATATTTCTTACAGTTCACTGATATACTCTCAAATAAAGACATTTGCGTGGATTCTGAGATGATGAGAAGGGTCTGCAGGAGTCTGGTTGTAACTGAAATTGGTGAGACACATTTTGGACATTTTTAAGAAACAGGGGTTGCTGGAAAAAAAATAGCCCAGCGCAAAGCCTAAGTGTCAATCTGGATGATATAGAGGCAGCGTAAAATAGTGTCCTAGCAGGGCATGGGGCCTGGATTGGGGTGTTGGCAGAATGTGGTGTTCCCCTTGCTTCAAAGCCAAACATGGTTAACCTCCGTTCAAAATGTCCATCTGAATTCTGGTTTACTGTAACACTTTGCCTAGACCTGGAGATAGATCAAGTCACGCACATGGGTGAAGCAGCTGTTCCTGAGCATGAATGAACTGTCAAGCAGGGACATTTTGTCCATCTCTTACTAGAGACTGAGCGGTTCAGGACTGACCACCCCAAGTGAGCTCGGTAACACAGGGACTGCAAGGTTTCAAGATGTCACTTTTTGACACCTTGCTTCTTGGTGGAGCTTGTTTGAACAAGGTACCCAAGCATCTCGCATTGCAGAAGAGACATCAAGAGCCTGTGAGCCTAAAAACAGGGAACTCACAGGGAAAGGGGCTCCTAGAACTTATCCCTCTTGGGAGCTGGTCTCATTTGAGGTCTGCAGAGAAGCCTGTGTGGGGCAGTTCTGTTCTGCTCTGGTGCCACATTGCTTTGCCTTCCTTTGACAATAGGCACTGTGACATCCCTCTCTTATGAAACATTTCTGCCTGAGTCCAGTAGTTTTATAATAATATTACATTACCCCTCAGTTTTTGGGCCAACCAGGTCTCTCCTCTAGAAACTGTGGGCTCTGCATGGAACAAATAAGTATTTGGGGACTGCAGAAGGTGTGGGCAGAATTTCTGGCTATAAGAGTTTTCCTGAGAGGAGAGAAGTGCTGGCTCTGTTCCTGTGACAGCTGATGTACCTGACAAGGTACATTCAGGAAGCCTCAGCAGCACAAACATGGGTCCCTGCAGACCTCAGGCACATCCAGCTCAGGCACAGTTCCAGAAGAGTGTTTAAGGCTGCATTTTGGACTTGATGTACTTGCATGGATGGCCATTTGACACAGTTTCCTGCAGACCAGGACAGGTGTGAATTCATAGTAAGGGCCTGGAGTCACAGTCCCCTCTGCTATATCTAACACTGCCATGCATTGCCCCTTCCTCTGTCCCACCACCCTAATGGCCACCAGCAGTTCTACCCATACCCAGTTTGCTCCCTAGTGCCTTCCTCCCATAACAGTGATGGGTTTTGCAATGGGATCTCCATCTCAGAGCACTGATTAGAGGGTCAGATTTTCAGGGCTTTAAGGAGTGCTACAGCAGGGGTTGGCATGCTCAGGAATTGACTTCCAAGACTAAATGTCATATCCCTAGGAACTGCCATCCCTGCAGGTCACACTGCTGCTCTGGCAGGTCAAAACCTCTCAGGACCAAGGTGCAAGGTTAAATTGGGGCTCAGCATGAGGTTTGCCCAGTTCAGGCCAGCCCTTGCTCAAGATAGGCCATGCTGCAGGGGGTGTAACTTGAAGTGGATTTTTTTTTCACTTTTCAAAACCTGTTCATTTTGTAGTAACGTTATTCTACTCTTGTTATGCCCTGGTTTGTTATCATTTACAGTTAAGCCTGAAGTACCATTCGATATAAACATCACCTACCATAAGGAGGCAAATGAATATCTTATTCATTATAGTACACCACACACATGGAAAAAATACTTAAAGGACAAATTAATACACCAAATAGCCTATCGGCAGGAAGAAGGTACTTGGAAGGTAAGTGATGATGTACTGGTGAGCTTATACTAATTTCCAAAACTAAACATTATCAGAAATACCAGCACCATGTAAAAACCCTCAAACCTGCATTTCTACAGTTGTCCAGCTGACAACTTGGAAAGGAGCACCTCTCCTATGAAGACAGGCTGAGAGAGTTGGGGTTGTTCAGCCTGGAGAAGAGAAGGCTCCGGAGAGACCTCATAGCAGCCTTCCAGTACCTGAAGGGGGGGCCCACAGGAAAGCTGGAGAGGGACTCTTTACAAGGGCATAGAGTGATAGGACGAGGGGGAATGGGTTCAAACTGGAAGAGGGTAGATTTAGATTGGATATTAGGAAGAAATTATTTCCTGTGGGGATGGTGAGACACTGGCACAGAGAAGTTGTGGCTGCCCCCTCCCTGGCAGTGTTCAAGGCCAGGTTGGATGAGTCTTGGAGCAACCTGGTCTGGTGTGGAGGTGTGGGATGTTGGAACTAGATAATCTTTAGGGTGCCTTCCAACCCAAACCATTCTGTGATTATGTGATTTGGCATTTGGAAATTTCATCAGCCAAAACTATTCCAGACTGACGGCACCCATGTCAATTAGACAGTTCTCTGGGCTAACGAAGTTTCATTCATTTGAGCTTTGCAGTGGGAAGAGAAGACGTAATGTAACAAACCATTTTAAGTATTAGGATGGCTTGTTTTTTGCTATGGTGATTTTGCTCTTTTTTTCTGTGCTCATCAGTCAGTAAATCTTATGTCCCCTTTTCTTATTTAGCAATACTTTCCTCGTGTCACTTTTTCACTGATCTTCTCCAGGCTTTGGGTACAGCCTTGCAGCTCCCCCAACCTCAGACTGTGTTTCAGGCTGCAGCTGCCTGTGAACTGGATCTGGTCTCGCTGCCCAGATGCTGGGACCTCTATGCCCTCTGTCACAAGAGAAGCCATGCAAACACTGGTCCAGGTGGAAAGTGTTTGAAAGCATGGACTGCACATGGTTTCTACAGAAGGAACACAGGAGGAGTGTAACTAGAGAAAGAAAAGTATTCAGGCAACAAAATGCATTGAAATGAAGAACACCAGAGCTGCACTCTGGGACTTCAGCCTCTTTCCTGTAGCTGCTGAAGTTGTCTTATGCCACACAAATGTATTTTTCCCCCTCTCTCTTCTGAGCCTTCCCAGGGAGGCATGAATTTCCCACTGCAGTGTCCGGAGCAGCAAAGGACATTTAATAATTCCAGCTGTTTCCTTAAGAGAATTTACACAGCACTAGTTTCTCTTCTTGATACTGTCTGGATTACCTTGCTGTTAACCTAGCTGGATGCTGTGATGACCACCTTTATAATAACCAAAGACACAGAGCAAACAGCACAGTACTGCAGGGATGTATCTGGTATTGGCACATTTTGGTGAAACTCAAAGATGCTTTTCCTGTATAATAACAATAACTGGATTTTTCGGTGTTTGTTTAGACAATAGAGTCAGCATATCTTCAGGTAATATTACTGGGAAAATACCTTGAAAGTGATGCACCATATGAAGTGAAAGTACGTTCACAGCCCAATGGAGATTATTTTAAGGGCATGTGGAGTGAATGGAGCGTTTCCAAGAGCTTCAGGACTGCAAGGGAGCGGCACGCCACAGAGAGCCGTAAGGACAGAAACCACTTTGATCCACCTGGAAGAAAGCAGAGCTAGAAGTCCTCAGGTCCCTGGCCGGGCACAGTGGCAGCAGTGAGAAGAGCATGGGGAGGGAAGAGCCTGCGGCCACAGCAGGGTCAGGCTCACAGGCACCAGGCAGCCCAGAGAACATGACCCAGAAAGTGTCTGTATCTCTCTGGTCTGGGGCTAACTCTCCCTGTGAAGTTAAATATCCCTCAGGGGCGATAAGATCAGATGAAATGCCGCTGTAAGGGCATGAGGAGGGTGCAGAGGAAGGTGAAGGCTGACTCACTCCTGCTTGCTGCCTACTGGCATGGAGGGAGAAGGATCAGCTTGCATTGATCATTTTAGGTAAGGCACCAAGAAAGATGAAACAGGACCCATTTTGGGCCCCTGGATTTGTGGGCGAGGATGGCACTTTAATCACAAATACTATGCGGGATAAAATCTCATCATTGCACTTGCAAACATGAATAATCCTTCTGGTCTTTGGGGCGCCTCAGTCTGCATGGGCACCTTGGTATTACATGTGTTTGAAGTCACTTCAGTGCTGCTGTAAGCATGCAATCAGTGGTGTCTTCAACTCGTTGGAGGTGATAGCAGACTTCAATCTTCTTTAATTAAACCTGAGAACTCGTCTTGCAGCTCAGCCAAGTGCTGATGTTCTAGCAGCCTACCTCTTTGCTCCTTCAGGGAGGCAGGAGAAATGCACTGCTGCACCAGTCCAGTGATAGGCAAGTGTAATGCTTGGCATTAAATCCTTATTTATTGTCTGAAGGGACATTACAGTTGCAGTGGGTTAACAATAAGACATTTACATGTATTGGCTGACATTCTTTGTTTTTCTTTAGATAGTAGTGTGGTCGTGGTTATACTCTCCATCCTGGGGCTCATGCTCTCACTTGTCATGATTGTCCTGATTGTAATTTTTTGGGAAAACAGGTAATCTAAGTCTCTTGATATCAGCAAAAGTTTTGAAAACCAGTCCTTTTCTGACAGTCTTATTGCTCTTTTCTATTATACTTGTGAACTATTTTCTTTCCAGGTCTGGAACTCTATATCAAGCTATATGAAGGTAGGCAAGGAGTAGAAGTGGGCAGTACAAAAGAGGGTATTGGCAGGCAGAAGATGACCTGCCACTTTGAGTAGACTTCAGTCTTGGGCCAAAAACACTGGGACCTCTGGGGAGCTGAAAACACAGAGCTGATATTTCACTGGAGTCAAGTCTGACTCAAAAGCTTCAAGCAGAAAAAAAAATAAATGAAAGTAACCTGTGGGTTTTAGTAAAGTCCCAAGAGTTGTGGAAACAGTACAGAAGAGAGATTACCTCTTTCCCTTACATAGGTTGAGTCAGCAGGGTGTTTGCTCTGTGGTGCTTTCAGAAACAGCAGGGCAGACATTTCTGCAACAAGGGCTTGATGGTGTCAGTCACTAACCTAGCTGGGTCCACATCCAGCCAGCCATGTGGTGAACCAGGCTCTACATCCTCCACCAAAGCAGTCATGGCAGAGGTGGGACTGGAGACACACTCATTACACAGACACTCCTTTTCTATGTTGTTTTTTTTTCGTATATTGGCTACACAGCATTAGATAGATAGCTGTCAATATATTTTTAAATAATTTGCTGTATATGCTTATATAGGATTCTGTGACAAGTTTAAGAAAACTAACAGAAGTGTAGATAATCTAGTGAAACCAGAATCTGAAGTGAATAAGTCCCAGACTTAGCCACAGGACATGAAGCCCTTTCAGGGCAGAAAGCCCAGGGCTGTTCAGTGACTATCAGAGCAGCCCATCCATGGCATCCAGCTCCAATGACATCCAGAGAGATGGCTCCACACAAGTTATGTTTTTGGGGAAAACACTTGGGCTTCATTAACTCCTGAATTACACATGGGAATTACCTGGGAATGTACTAGTTGGCCCGAGTCAAACCATGCCAAGAACAATTTTAACAACTAAACATTTTAGACGCTGGAGTTATCTGCCAGGGAACTCTCCCTGATACTGTTTTATTTGCAAGTATAGATGTAGCTTGAGATTCCTAGCTCTTGCTTTTTAATGTTGATGTGCACCTGCAGTTCTCTAACTTTGCTAGAAGTTCTGTGTCTATAAAACTTCTGAAAAAACAGGCTTTTAGATAGTGAGACTTTTTGAACCCACAGATTTCCCTTTTCAGAAGAAGAGGATTTATAAATGTGTATATATATCCACATATACAGGCACATATATAAAATGAAATATATATTCATATACATCTATAGCAATATTTATATCACTGCAACATTGAATGCAATTTCAGCAATATTCTCTAGGTGCATCATAGCTGAGGGTTTCCAGAGCTCAACACAAGAAATTTGTTAACCAGGGCAGTAAAATTGAGATCTGTGGGACAAGGCTACAATACAGATATCTGAAACACAAATGGCTGGCCAAGGAGTGGAACAATATGTACTTCTTTGACTTATGTAAACATGCAGAGGCAAATATCAGCAAATTTGCACTTTAGCCACAGTGTCTTTTTTCACTTGTAGAAATTAGTTTCACCATGCAAAATCCTGTTAACACAGCTAGATGCAAATGAGCTCTTTGTCAGCATAATTTGCTGCTTTTCCAGTACTTGATGAAGTGCCTTCTTTTAACTGTGACAATTTGTGAACTCAAAAGAACAATGACTGTTCAGTGACATTTATAACTCCTCTTCTCCTGTCTTTATTTTATTCTGAGATTTCTCCGTTGTTTTTCTGGGTAGTGCCCTAAGGCTCTGTGAGAATTAGTACAAATGGTGCAATATGAACCTCTGATATCTCAACATGTCCCTGTTTTGCTGCTGTTGAACCCCTTTTTGTCTACTGCTGCTGTTTCAGGATCAAGCCTGCTGTGTGGCCAAACCTTCCTGATCATAAAAAAACGCTGGAGCAGCTATGCAAGAAGCCAAAAAACGTATGTACTTCCACTGTTGTTTTCACCTGAGTATAGACTATTGGGAACAAAACTAACACTCATGATCTGAGACCTCATGGTGCAGTTGTTGGATGAACTGGGACATCTTTCAGAAATGACATCTACATTTCACCAGAGAGAGCTCACATTTGCACAGGCAGATGCTAGTCAAGGGTATGGAAATTACAAACAATTCAAATAGTGTCTGAGCTTTTACTTGTGTAAAGTAAACAGCGCTGAAGATCTTGATAAATGAAGAAAGACTGAAGGAATAGAGTTTGTTTACAGAAAAGAGGAAGCTCAGGATGGCGAGTACTAATCACAATCCTCCAATACTTAAAGTGTAAGTAGACAGATGGTGGAAGTGCTCTCATCGCAAGGCTGCATGGTGACAGGAGCAAAGGCAACAGGTACGTGTTGCTTCAGGGCAAAACTCAACCGAATATAAGAAAAAAATCTTCTCCCTTGAGAACATTGTGTAGGTTGACCAGAGAAGAGGCAGTTTTCCTTTGCTGGAAATATTCCAGTCTTGGCTTGATAGGGCTCTGGATAACCCAATCCAGGTCCTGCTTCTGGCAGAAGGTTGAATTATTTGAATTCCAGAAGTCCTTTCTGAGATGCTTCGGTGATTCTACGAAACTATGATCATGGGTCTGGACTGGTAGCTGGGAACTCCATGGTAGTGCTCATGTACCTTTACATAGCCAGCAGTATTGTTGATACACCGTGCAGTACAAGAACTGCTCTGCCAGACAAAAGCCAAATGGAAAAATGTTACAAACTGAAAAGTGTGGGATTAACCCATTGCCTTAAAACAGTGTGTCTAGTGTGTTTTTTTCACTAAGAAATTCATCAGTACTGTTCTCTCCAATTAGTAAATTATTACCATGTTGTCCCGCACCCTGTGTTCCATAGAGCAGGGATTTCTAGTGTGTTTCAGGAAGCCATGTCAAGATTTTACTTCCTTCACTGATGAACTGCCCACGTTGACACATTTATTCCTGTGAAGTGGCAGCTGCACAATAAAACCGGTGCTCAGAAAAGCCTCTGAAACACCAGTGTCCACCGCACTGTGTAGAGCATGAAACACTCACCAGTGATGCTGCCTGAACGAGGCCACTGGATAAATTTAATTAATACAGAAAAGGATTTTAAGCTACATGACAATTTATTCTCTGCTAGTCTATTATTCAGCCTGCTAAGGGCTCCTTTCAGAGTTAAAGAAATAATAAAAATCTTCTAAAATCAAATGAATTATCAAAATACCTTTTCTGTTAAGCTAATACCCAATGTTAACTGACCACGTTGTTCTGGTTTCCATACAGAATTTTGATATAAGCTTTAACCCAGAGAGTTTTGGTTGCGTTCATGTTCATAAAGTGGATGGCATTCAAGCAAAAGCTGAACTGGAAAATTTTCTGCAGCCATCAACTGCTCCAGAGACAAACCTTCCAGAACAATGTAGGAACAAATCAGACCTGAAGATGATCCCTGCAATGACAGACAAAACCAACCTGAACCTGTCTGTGGCACATGAAGGAATCTGGCCAGCCAAAGCCCTGCACAGACTCCTGGACACCAGCCAGTCTGCGGTCTCCGAAGGAAACTGTGGCTCCAACACTTATGAAGTGTGCCACGGTAATGGGGTGCCCCTGTGTGATGACAATTTCAACCTGTCCTCCACTCCTCCCCTGGATCCCTCTGTCCAGCCTGGATCAGAGCCCCAAAGCAGTGACATCGTACCCCAGATGCTGCCTACCAGTGAGACGAAGTCACTGAACAATGAGGAAGCCTATGTCACAATGTCTAGTTTCTACAAAATTCAGTAAACCTTACAGGAATGTCAGCACACCATTTTTTTCTCTAACACAAGCAGGACGCTGAAGCTTTCTGCTTTGTTTTCCTGCATCCTGTGAACTCCCACTTCCACAACACACCTGGCTCGCAGTGCAATGCTATACCTGTAAGGAAGTGGGTTTTCCCATGTTTCAGTGATAAGTGGCCTCACCTCAGCTCTCAGTATGCTGCTAACAATTCCCACTGCGTCAGAAATTAAGTTTAATTCAGCTTGACTTTAACCTTCAGATTTTATTAATCCAGAGCAATGACACCACAGTCTCAGCTGAGGATCACAGCATGTATCATGCAAGATAATGAACTACTCTATTAACCTCTTGGTTGCAGACTTAAGCTCTTGTTTAATGCCTAAGCAAGAAATACGGCAACAAATTCAAGTTAAATAGAATCCAACCTCTTTAATACATCAGTAGATCAAGAGTAACTCCTCTGTGGTCAGTGGAAGTCCACAGGTTTGCAAAATGCCAGTAGATGAGGCTTGCTATCAAGCATTAGTTGCCTGGGAGATTCAGGAGCTTGGTCACGTCAAAGGGAGTTTGCTGAGCCCCTAGGAAAAAGGGCACATAGACTCACTTCAGGAAGATGTTTTCTCTGACTGACTTTTTGATTTTTTTTTTCTAGAGAGAGAGAGACTAAAACAAAGCAAAACCCTTGCTGCCACTACTTTTTGCTGTCTGTAAAGATCTGCCCTGGAGCCAATTTTAAGATCCACAGATACTTCTGCTAGTGCTATCACAGAATCACAGAATCCTAGGGGTTGGAAGGGGCCTCAAAATATCATCTTCGCATACTAGCAATGTTTAGCTAAGAAAAACAAAACAAAACAAAATCAACAAAAAGCAAACTCCCATCTCTTCCTATAAACAGAATCAGGGCTGTAAAATGCATAATGCTGTCTTTCTCTACAGCTTTTGTGCAAGCATTAGTGCAGCATGTAAGCACTTTCCAGGACAGAAGGGCTAAGCAGACCATGTTTGTTTACTAGCATTATTCTCAATGGCTGTGGCTGCATGAGAATACTTTGAGTTTGGCCAATTTTCTCATGCATCAACTGACCTATGAAGATGGATCCTGTCAATGATCAGAATGATGAGAAAGGAAAGCTTGCCAAGGAATACCAGAAACTGACAAAGGCCTATGTAACAACCTGGAAGAGTGACATGAAAAACAAGAACTAAGATAACAGGACTCTACCTTAATAACCCTTAATCTCCTGAAAAGGAACCTTGAGAGACAACCAAATAAATATAGAATCATAGAATGGTTTGGGTTGGAAGGGACCTTAAAGATCATCTACTTCTAATCCCCCTGCCACCTTCCACTGGACCAGATTGCTCAAAAAGTAGTAGGTGACTGCTCCTCTTATGTCACTATATGCATTTAAACAGCTGATGGAGAGATTCACGCTACTTCTCTTTATGCATATAGAAGATGGTTTTGTGGTCTCAATCAGCTGCCCTTTTCAGAAGATGCTAATTTAATGCTAGTCCACATCCCCTTATTTATTTTGTGTGCAGCTTCCAACCCAAGTAGAAAAGACCGATCATTCATCAAGAACATGAAATTAGGTGGGTGTTATAGAGGCTTGTTTGTTTATTTTGCAGTAAGCAAAATTGATTACTTACCTAAACAAAGAAATTAGATGGGGATGTTTTCACTTCGTTTGCAGTGGCATTACGTCTGAGGAAACTCAATCAAGATTTGACAACACTCCCTGGTATTTTTTCACATTCCTCCCCCCTCCCCAACTCCCTGCCTAAATTTTATCACCCTTCATGAAATCTAAAGGCTAAAAGGTCCATGAAAAAACTCATGTTATCTGTCAAGCAACCCCTGTTTTTGGAGACTGGAGGCATTATCTTAGCTGACATTCCTACTCAGCTCCTACTCAGAACAACCAGTGGTCCCGATGGGAGAGTTTTCACCGGTGGCAGGAGCTAATGCTAGAAAATTCACTAAGTGGCTCATGTGAGCATTCAAGTGTTTGTCTTTTCTTTGGAATCAATGTGAAGAAGAAAAAGCAAGCCTGAATCATACATATATTGGAAAGAAGTTGGAGACATATTATTAGCACAAGCCCTTAGTACTCACACTTGAAATCAATGAACGCCCAGAGAAATGCAATGCTTACTGCTCTTTAAGTGGCTTTACCGCTTGCCTCAAAAAGCGGTCACAAAAATGAGTAAGAGACCAGCAATAAGACTTTAGAATCAAAGACAGAAAAACCAGCTAAGAAAAATCATGGACTCGGCTTTATTTTCTCCACTGTCACCCACTTGCCAAAGGAAATAGTTTTTCCAAAGAAAACACATCTAGCCACAAGGCATGAGGTCAGCAGAACTCAACAGAAACTAAAGAGGGCAGGGGGAGATCAAGACCACCAAATCAAGAAATGTCCCTTCCCCAACTAAGACCACTCCTCATTGAACATGATTTAAAAAGACACTGTGTCTTTAAACAGAAACAAAGAACTAGTTAACTAATCATACATATGAGTGATAGACTATAATTGGAGATAAACTAATTTTACATATTTCTGTGTGTAAGAGTAACCCCTGTGTTTTGGGAATGTGGGCCAGGTTTGTGGATCTACCACCTCGCTCCCTTGGTCTGTGCAAAACTGGAATGAAGAAATACTTTGACCTTGTGTGTGGGTTGGCTTTGCACATCAGGTAAATGGACCCCATCTCAGGACAACTATTTGGTAACCCAGATGGGACAGTCGTGATGTCTTGCCTGGATCATCTGATCAGTTCTGGTGCTGAGGACTGGTGGTTTGGAGTCCAGTGTGCACTGACCCTCTTGGTCGGGGATTCCCCAACAACCCTTCATGGCACCAAAATGACCAGTGAAGCGAAGGTGCAATGCCTAGCAGAGGTATTTCTGGGAAAAGGGGCAACCAAAAAGAGCCTGGGTTTTTGGGGTGAGGTATCACTTACTCAGGTAAAATTTCTGCATCGGTCAAGTTGGTGTAACTTGCAGCAGTGTCAAGTTTTGATACTCAGTCGCATGACGGGAGAAGAATGGGTTCCTCCTCTTTGCCATACCAAGGGTGTGGTTGGAACAGAGTATTCATAAACTAAAAATTGGGTGCCCTAAAGGAGGAGAAGTAACATGGGTGCAGAATCCTCTGTCACAGTACCTTCTTATACCCCCTTGGGATATATTTTAAAGAGTGGGAATAAGTTTGGTTGGACTTCTATGACTTGAGACAGAATTAAAAGACATTGTAATCAATGGCAACTGCAGTATTCATTGGATGACAGGGGAAGATGACCCGAAGGGGGGTCTGTAAAGGATAATACTATATTTCAGTTAATGTTGTTTTGTAAACGTGAAAGAAAATGAGATTAAGTACCGTATGTGGATGTTTTTAAATTACTATAGTACTAGAAGGAAATGTAAGTTGTTAAATATGCATAAAGGAGAGAATGGAATATATGTACTGGATACTGAAAAGGAGGATAATCCTTGCAATAGATGAGAAAAGAATGTCATGATGGGTGCATAGCAGAAAAGACAAAGGAAAAGGAGAGTAGCAGAAACATACAGAGAGAGATAACAGGCAAAACATGAATTGAAGAATGTTAGGGAATGGAATGATCATGGGAAATTTCAGTTGCTTTAATTATGATGAGGGGATGACAAGTAAATTGTGTGTAAATTGTCCGTTTTTATTTGGTATTGTGATACTATTTGTGTGTAAATTGTCCATTTTTGTTCAGTACTGTGATTTTGGTGTGAAGTTTGTGAGGATTGTGTGATGAATGTGGATTTCAATGATAGTTCTTTAATATGTGTTTCGCAGAGGTGAAATCCCTGAAAGTTTATTCTGTGCCAATGGGCCTCATTTTATTTCATAGAATCATAGAATCACAGAATGGTATGGGTTGGAAGACACCTTAAAGATCATCTAGTTTCAACTTCCCTGCCATTTGCAGGGACACTTCCTGCTAGACCAAGTTGTTCAAACCCCATCCAACCTGGCCTTGAGCACTGCCAGGGAGGGGGTAGGCAAAACTTCTCTGGCCAACCTGGGCCAGTTTGACTACGGAACCAGTTCCAGTCCTGGACTACTTCTCAAAAGTAGACCAGGGAGTGACAAAGTTTCTCCAATATAAATGGGATTTTTACACCCCCTGAAGACCACAGTCCAGTGGGAAGGTGGAAAAAATGAATCAAACTCTTAAGAGGCAAATCTCAAAATTGTGTTAGGAAACCCAGCTCACATGGACAAATGCTTTATCAATAGCCTTAATGAGAACTAGAATCACTCAAGTTAGAGAAAGAGTGAGTAATTTTGAAATATTATATGGGAAACCATATCGAGGTAAAAGCATAAGAACTCAAAGTGATTAAATGCTTATTAAAGGGGAAGTAATTTTAAGAAATTATTTGCTGCCTTTTTTATGTGTTTTACTATCCTTGCACAAGCATCTCAATCAGTGAGTGCCTTTGCCCCTGGATTCACCGGTGCGTGATTTTCAACCTGGAGACTCAGTTTATATTCATGTTTGGAAAGATGAGCTGCTGAGAGAAAAGTGAGAGAGACCTTACATCATTCTGCTGACCATATACACTGCAGTAAAGGTCAATGAAGTTAACTCCTAGGTACACTACACTAGAGTCAAGGCACCTTCAGAAGAATATTACATCTCCAAACCTACAGGGGATCTGAAGCTAAGACTTTGTAAGGAAAAACCTAGGCTATGAATCAAATCCTGGAATCCAGAAAGTATTTCTACTGCAATATGTTGTCTTCAGGGGTAGTTATCATTGCTCGAGGATGCTAATCCTTCTATATATGGTATTATTGTTTAGTTATAAGGTAAAACCTCTTTTAAAAGTAGTAGATATCATAGTAGTACTGCTGATGAAATGATTGTTAATAGGGTAATCAAAATGAAGGATATAACCAATTAGTTAAAGTATATATGTGTGTGAAGAAAACCTGGTTTTGCAGCTCATCCAGTCTTTTGGAAGGACACAAAATGCGTGTAGTGTAACTGCCTTTCTTCCATTGCCAAAATCTGCAGCTAGTCCCTTAGAACAGGGAAACTTAACTTTAGATTTGAACCAAACTTTTGAGGCTGTGGTGAGCGATGAAACAAGAATTCTTAGATTTAATATAAAGCCAGGAATGTTTTTTGTCCTAGGAAGATGAAGACACATTTTGCATAACAATTCAAACAATCTGTGCTGGACTGATAGTTTAGAGGAACAACTGAATAATAGAAAACAAGTAGCAAAATCAAGTCATCATCTTAAGGCTGCAGTGGATATGGGATGGTTAAACAAATATTATACAGACTAGGATTCCTTCTAACTTGATGATTGCAAAGTTTATTGCAAAGTTTGATTTGCATGGTAATAATGATTGTGATTATTTGTATTCTGTTTGGATGTATTAAGACAAGGAGAAGACTTACAGTACAGTATGTAAAGATGATTCCCGATGATAAAAGTGAAACTCATCTGAAGGTAAAATACAGATAGGTTTCAAAGTAGGGAATTGATGACAAAGGAAGTTTGTTAAGGAATACCAGAAACTGACAGAGGCCTGTATCATAGCCTTGAAGATTGACATGAAAAACAAGAACCAAGATGACTCTAGCTTGCATACCTTAACAGCCATTAATCTCCTGAAGAGGAACCTTGAGAGATAACCATCCAGCCCCAAGGCATGAGGTCAGCAGAACTCAACAGAAACTAAAGAGGGCTGGGGGAGATCAAGACCACCAAATCAAGAAATGTCCCTTCCCCAACTAAGACCACTCCTCACTGAACATGATTTAAAAAGACACTGTGTCTTTAAACAGAAACAAAGAACTGGTTAATTAATCATACATATGAGTGATAGACTGTAATTGGAGATAAACTAATTTTACATATTTCTGTGTGTAAGAGTAACCCCTGTGTTTTGGGAATGTGGGCCAGGTTTGTGGATCTACCACCTCGCTCCCCTGGTCTGTGCAAAACTGGAATGAAGAAATACTTTGACCTTGTGTGTGGGTTGGCTTTGCACACCAGGTAAATGGACCCCATTTGAGACAACAAGAAGACTTACATATTTTTATTTTTATTTTTTTTTACATTGTGATGGAGGAAGTCATCCTGTCCCTTCTCATTCACCTTCCTCTGGACTCTGTGCCCAGCTCTAAAGGGTTCCTCACATACATTCCGTCACACAGAGATGGATGAGCCACTGCACAGTCCCTCTAGGATGCTGCACATTGTGGAGCAGACGCTTGGAGATAAAGCTGCTACAGCCACATGGTTGCATGACAGCCAAGCAGCATGGCTATGGGAAATCTACGGGATTTGCTGCACTCTGGTCTTGGAGTTCACCTCATTGTGCAGTGTCAGTTCCTCTGGCTTCTAGAAATTCTCATTTACTGAAATGTATTTACACTCCCATAGTCTAAGGGTAAAAAGAGACCTCTCTCATCCTCAGAGCTGCTCTAATCTGTTCTGACTGGTGATAATCACTGAGACGTCATTGTATTTGGTGTAGCCTGCTGGAGAAAAACAACACTCCTAAGACAGCACTCCACCTTTTCCACCTCCACCTGACACCAGCGAAACCTTCAAATAGGGGTACACTTATGGTCCCTGCACACAAAGGTGCCAAGGATTTGGCTCAAGGCATTCCAGTGACATTTTCCAAAATGGCTTTTACACCTGTTTCTCACCAAATGAAACATTGATTAATGAAGTAGAAACTATGAAAGCCCTGGACATTCATTTACTTTATAATGCTTGCATTTCTTTTTAAAAAGTGCTGCTGGTCATGCTCATACTGTGCTGACTTGCACAGTGAGATTATAGATGCATCTACAGTCCATACAGACTGTGCTGGAAATATACCCTCTTCCAGTAATGCAGTGACAAACAAAAAGGGGATAGAAGAATAAACAAAAGCATATCAGAAAAATCCTGTACAGTAGGTGTTATGTTTGTTTTGAACCTATACTCACCTTTTTAAGGATTAAAAGGAGCATCACAAATGTTTATTTGCACTATTTAAGCAGTAAGATACCCACATGTAATAGTATTTCTGTTTGTCCAGAAAGGTATACTTCTCTTTAACATGGAAAAAGTAGTAGAAACCTGACATTTGCTCTTTAATACAGGAAAAGTACTAGAAACCTGATACTTATTTACTTCACTTGCTCTGAAATAGTTATACATTTCTTATGTAGTACTCATATTTTTGCATAGCTGCTAATGTTTAAACATTTATTCTATTTTCTGTGTCTTAATCTTATTTAATTAGATAACATGTAACCTTGGTTTTATAATGTTTTTACTGTATTAAAAGGACATGGCTATTTGCATGACCTATTTATGCTGCTCTAATTCGTTCTTCTAATATACTTCTATCAGGACAGGACTCACTCTCCACCCACTGAAATCAGGATAACTCTGTGGGCTTTACCTAGCTTCAGGCAGGATAAATCCCAAATAAATCCAGACAGCTCAGAGGTCTGAAAACACTGCAGGATAACAGCAAGCATCACCCTCCTTTCATCGCCACCACCCTGTGAGACAGGGAAGCCTCTCTGGCAACTCCAGTCCCTATGTTTTAGTCTGGGCATGCCTTTGTTCATCCTGACTCTGATTGCCATCCAGCCCTTGTTACACAGAAAACAGAGAGGTAACAGGTCTGGCAATCAGGCGGGTGAAACTAATCTCTTGCCAATGGCTTGTACTTGCTCAGACGAGCCAGAAAGTTTGCTCAAGCACCCCTCTGCAGCCATGAGTCCACACCATGTGCACCAGAAGAGAATAAAAACACCTCAGGTTCATGGTGGCATAGGTATGCTTACAATAAAGTTCTGCATAGGCTGTGTCCTCAGAGACAGTACTTTGTTAGTACACTGCTGAGTCCATGAAACCTGTTCACTGAACCACATCCAGCTGCTACCAAGCCAGTGCCAACAACTGTGTCATTACAGTGGTGTTCAGTCAACTCCTGTCAGGCTGAACTTTCACAACCACTAAGCTCCTTCATGATAACTCGCTCTGAGGATTAGGCTGCTCTGAAGCATGCAGAGGCTAGCAACCTCCTTCAGCTTTGACAATCTGTCCTGAACTGTGGGAGCTAAATCTTCTGAAGAAATTGGTCTCTGACTATTTTGAAGGTTCTGAGCACCAATATTTGAGCAGTCTTAATATTAGCCTCCCTGAACATCAACATAAATTTAATGGGTGTACACAGATATAACAATTTTCATCTTCCTTTAGGAATAAAAGAAGTCTGAATATGCACCACAGCAAGAAGCATCAAAAGCACTGGTCCATGGCCAGCTTTTAGATGCACAGTACATATGTGACAATACACCCACAGCTATGTCTTGACAACACTTCACCAGATCAACACCAAGTAGTTTCCTTATTCTACAAGATAGAGTTTGCCCCATAGCTGTTCACAAATTCCCATCTGACTCAACATCTGTATAGGGGTATAGCTCAGCTTTCACATGTTTAAGTACCTTCTTCTGTTCAACATAACCTTCCTTCTCCGCACTGACTCCTGTGCTCAGACTCAGCTGCACACACAAAAACAGCTTGGTGACCCAGGTTTCTATGTAGCTGCTTGATGACACTGTGCCTGGAAACGCCTGCTCCTCTCTCCGCACATACTCATCAGGCTCTGACACCTCTTCTGTGCCCACAGTACAACACAGCTGCTCTCCCGTCTTCCTTTCTCCCCTCATCTATGTGCAGCTCATTTGTGCTGTGTAAACATCTCCTAGAGGCACACAAACGCTAATCCATGAAATGAAACGAAATAAGTCTTTTGTCAGTTGTAACACTGAGTCACAGTCTAATTTTAATGATGCTAAAAAATGTTAATTACCTCTCAAGGCAATACTTGTCCCCTACAGAATTTATTAGTTTGTTTACCAAATCTCCTCGTCCTGTGTACATTCATTAGATAGGCTGATACAACACACAAAAATGCTGTGTGTGCCAGTGGGGTGGTAGAAGACCTGCTAAGCATGGGGAGGCAGGGGTACTCTTTCTGACAGAGTGAAGGGATGGTTAAACACATGTTATGTGCAGGGAAGTCTGGGCCATGAAATAAATAGTGAAGGGGTGGCTGGGCCAGCGCTGCTACAGGGACATGATGCTGAATTTGGAGCAGATCTAGGCACAAGCTGACCAGGAATCCATCCCTTCTGGCAGCAAGGGACTTACCGATGATGGCAGGTTACCTCTGCAAGGCAGGAGTTCAGGCCCCTTCTAGGCTTCTTAGCAAAAATATTTATTGGCTTGAAGGCATCAGGTTTTTAGTCAACATGCTTTTGGCTCAAGATAGTTATCTCTTTGGTTGTGTGTTTCTGAAGTTATCTTTTAAAGCCAGATAAAATGTGACATAAAGGACACTTACCATCTGTCTGAATAATTACCTTAGCATCAAAGAGTCCCTTACTACTGTGATCATGAAGTCTCCCAAATTAGTGCTTCTCTGTCTAGCAGGATATTGGCAAAACAAATCTAATGTACAGACACACAAGGAAACAACCGGTGGTGCCAGGAAATGCAATTGGTGATTTACACCGACTGTGCCACCCCTCTGCTCACTCGGCGGCTCTCGATTTTGGTAAGGCTGGTGATTCCTTGGCTTTTAAGCGCCACCTGTTGAAACATGGAGCCAGGCGTCAGAGTCCAGCACTGGGACACTTGCTGGTGTCATCAAATCATGCAGCTCTGAACACGTTGCTCAGATGGGAACTGGGGAAAAAAATCAAACCCACCACAAACTAAACAGTGTTTCACTTCTTTATCACCTCTGGTCCCAAAGAAGTTGGGGCAAATAAAAGCAAAACCTGAAGTTTCCAGGATTTCTTCATCATTAAAATGAAGTAGGCATCACTGTTCACAGAAGCACTAACTCCATAGTAGTAGTTCAAAAATGCCCCTTTTGTAACATAAGAATAAGAAAAACAGTGTTATAGAGTGTGATGGCTATACACTGTGGCCCAAAGTAAGATGTTTATTCAACGCATCCCCATATTTTGCAAATAATTCTTTTACATCTTCCAGATAAGTCTGATTTTTGGGTTAGGGTGTCTTAACCTGACATCAAGGTGTGCTGCTGCAGCAAGCTCCCACACAGCATCTGGTCCAATGACACTGAGTTCAATGGATTGAACTTCTTGCATAGAGAGACAGAGCTGTTGCTATGTCCTGGAAAAAATAATATAAGAAAAGTTATTCTCGTTATTGATAAATATTGACTGCATAACTTAGATGTCACAATGAAATTAAATTAGTCCAACATTAACACCACCATCAAATGAATGTAAAAAGCCCCAAAGGTTGGTCAAGCAGTAAAAAAATAAGAAAACAAAAATGCATTAGTGGAAATGTCTAAAGGAATAAGCGCGTGACGTAAAGTCAGACCTTCTCTACACCAATCTGTTATTTTGTTCCAGAAAATGTACACAAGCTATAAAAAAGCCCCATAACAACAACAACAAAAAACCCAACAGTAAATTAAAAATGCTGAAGTATTACTTGAAAACAAAACAAAACAAAAATGCAGTTCGGGCAAAATTATCATGTTTAAAATGAAAAAAGAACAGATTTATCTCTGGAAAAGAAACACTACTTACATTTTACCACAATCTCTGCTTTTCCACAGAAAATTGGGTTTGCATTAACTTTCACAAAACATTGCACTTCCTTTCTTTTCCATTTTTCCTAATTGTCAAGATATTCAACAAAGCCTGGATCCCATCCCCACCCTCCAGCTGCATCTCCCATTGGGATCAATGGTGACGTAAGCTGGGAGGAAGCCTGGGTCCAGGTTTCAGCAGAGACAGGACTGCTGTACCTGAGGTTGGCTGCAAACCAATGAGCTGAAGCTTCTGCATCCTGGGGTGCTCCCATCTCCTACAGCCTCTGTTGGTATGAGAGCTGAAGAGGGGGTAGAGCTGAAACCAATGCTTGTTTTGTAATCACGGACACTTCAAACTCTGCTGGGGCAAATCAGTATGGCCAGGGCTTGCTTCAAATACTGAGGCTGCTCTCAGCCACCTGAGGACTTGGCGTTAAGCACAGCCCACAAGGAAACCTGCTTTCTGTTCACCTCTTCCTCCTTTGCTGGCTGTGAGAAAGGATTTCTAGACAAACAGGACGAGCAATAACCATAGTGAAAGTCATGCAAAGCGGGCAGCTGCTAATGGTGGCAGCTTGCTCTCAGCATTATCTCTCTATCTGTATATCTTTAGGTCTATGATGTAAGTCCAAAGAAGGGCAATGCAGCTGGCAAGGGCTCTAGAACACAAGTCTTCTGAAGAGCAGCTGAGGGATTTGTAGTTCAATCTGGAGAAAAGAAGGCTGAGGGGAGAGCTTTTAGCTCCCTACAACTCCCTGAAAGGAGGTTGGAGTGAAGGGGGTGGCTGGTATCTGCTCCCAAGTAACAAGTGATAGGATGAGAGGAAATGGCCTCAGGTTGCACCAGGGAACATTCAGATTGGATATTAGGAGAAAAATCTTCACTGAAAGGACTGTCAGGCCTGGAGGTATTTAAAAGATGTGTAGAATGGTGCTTAGGGGCGTGGTTTAACACTGGCCTCAGTAGAGTTAGGTTAATGGTTGGACTTGATGATCTCAAAGGTCTTTTCCAGCCAAAATGATTCTATGATTCTATTCTTTCAGGGAAAGCTGAGCAGGCTGCTACAGCTGCTGCTGCTGCTCCCAGTGTGGAGGACAGGAGCTGAGAGGCAAAAATAACCAAAATCACCAGGCTCGCTCCTTCTGCCATCTGGTGATAGCAGAGGCCACGACCCCAGCTCTGGGACAGCAAAGCTCTGCTCTGCCCACGCAGCCACAGAGGTTTGAAGCAGTATTGGGTAAAAGCTGTTACGTATAGGTAGGTCAGTTTTTATACTGCAATGTGAGCAGGTGGCTTCATCTGCAAAAACCTCAGCTGCTTCTATCTGTCTCTGCCAAGAGAGCTTTGTGCCAGGAGACCCACAGAATGAATCAGATCTCTGAAAATACCTTGTGGTCTAGTTTAAAGAATATATGTCACTAAGTGGGGCTTGCATTAACACTCAGTTGAACTACAAATCTATGCTGCAGGAGAGAGCACAAGCCAAAGAACAATACTGGACCATATCAGGCCAAAAATTTCCCCTCCAGGACAAAATCACAAAGCCACAAGAAGAACACAAGCAGCAAAGGATGCTCCAGGAGTGCCACCTCTCCCTGGGGAACACACCCGAGCCGGAGGCTGCCTCCCTGCCCCCATGCTTTGTGCTCTTTCAGGAGGGGCCCTGCTGCTCTGATGGCTCAAGTAGAGGTATGGAGTAGGGGCAGAGTTTTTGGGCAGACACAAAGGAGCCTTTTCCCTCTGCGAGGGACCACAGGGCTCTGCCAGCATTTCTGGAGCAAGCTGTGGTGGTGCCTGGTGTGGAGAGCAGAGCTCAGTCCTGACAAGGTGCTGTGCCATGGGGCAGGCTGGAGCTCAAGGTGCAGGCAAAACCTTCCCCTCTGGTATCGGCCCACAGCCCTGCAGACTCAGATGTTCCTATGGTTTGTGCCATCCTATTTAGCATCTGTTGCACAATCAGAAAGTAGAAATAGTGTTTTGAACATGAGGCACCAGCCAAGATCTGACAATCTTAATGCCAGCACGAGATATGATCGTGTGCATTGCTACCTATCTCCCAGTATCTGCCGTGTGTGCTGTACAACCACAGGCTGCCAGGACAGCCTGCATCATCATCTATCTCTAGCATCTGCTGGGTCTGTAATCAGCACACAGCAACCTGCAGCTGAATGCGGGTGCTGGAGCTTCATTCAGGGACAGTGAAGTGAGGTCTCTGGGCACCTGCTCTTTGCCTTGATATTCCTTCAGGTCTGGTTCAAATCCCTTTAACTTGGCTCTAACCTCTGAAAAATGCTTCCACTGAATCTCTGAAGCATGTGCTCAGTGTGTCCTTATGGCTGCACATCTCCTAGTAGAGATTTTCCTGCCTAGCAGTTGATGTTTTCCTGTCTAGCCTGTGTTTGCACATATATTAATGAAATTACATTTCTTACAGCACAGATTATAATTTGTGTTCTATGGCATCTAATTACAAATGAAAAACCACTTATTATTCTTCATCAGAGTATTTCTTTTTCCCTGAAAACACTATACCTTTTTGGCAGTTAACACTTTTTACTCAGGTTGTTCCAGGAGCAACTCTGTTGCCACAGAAGTGAAAGGAAACTTTGCCACTGGCTTCAAAGGAATCTGAAACCAGTCCTTGGAAACATGCTCTACACAAATTTTGAAATGACTACATTGTGAAAAGTGTCCTCCTGATGCTGAGAAATGTCCCCAGCAGACAGGCAGACCCGAGGAGCCAGGAACCACTGTGAGGGTGCTGGGGTTGCATCGGCTGTGTCTCTCAACCACAGGGTGGGAACTGAGCCCTCCCACCAAGATGAGAAGGTTTGAGCTCTCCTGACGTATGTCCTTCAGCCCCCCCACTCCCCCTCCCCAATCCTGTTAGTTAAGCTCAGTGAAGAAACCTCACCTGGGAGCACTGAGCTTTCCCAGCCATCACAGGCTCTGCTTAAGGCTCCCAGAGGCCAGTGTTGAAGCCTCTGCTGGTCTTTAAAAAGCATAGTTGCTTCCACACCACTTCTCCCTTCTGAAAAAAAAAGTATTTTGCATTTGGGATTAAGTAAAACTGGAAAGGGTTAACACCGAAAAGACAAACTGGTTGTAGTTATTCAGATTAAAACTTCTTGATTAAATGTCAGCACAGCAGATCGCTGTGGGGTCTCAAGACACGAGATAGTGTGTCAGAAGGAAATAGTTTTTTCATTTTGTGATTCCCACAGTCCAATTCACTTCATTGTTCTTTTATTTGAAACACAGAAGACATATAACATGACAGCTTATTGTGGAGACAATTAATAAATGAGAACTAAATGGATTATACTCAAGCTGCCGGGACAAGTACAGCCTCTGCTTGACAGTAACGTGGTTTTTCATATAAGGTATATTGGCACTTCAAGTAACATCACAGTAAGTAAAGGCTTCTCTTCTGGTCGATGGCAACCATAAGTAGACTCTTCCCATCAGTTTTCAGTGTCAGCCACTATGCAAGTTTCTGGAGGCATCTGGAACAAAGAAAATAATTGAGTTTGCACAGGAATAATTGAGTTTGCTGAGATCATGGTTGTACAAAACAAAAGGGGGGTTTGCACAGGACCAGAGCAGCAAGCACTCAGGACTTCAGTGTTAGCAGCCCAGTCTGAGTAAGAGCTGAGACTTCATCAGCCAAGCTTTCTTGAAAGTCCAGTCTACAACCCTATACTCCTTTTAACTGGCCGTCAGCCTGAAATAGAGCAAATGCTGCTGTACACGAACCACAGCAGCAGCATCTTAGTCTGGGAGAGCAGCACAACGATGAAAGAGAAGCAGAAAGAAGACAGAAGGAAAGGAATCTAACCAGGAGTAATTAGACAGCACCCCTCCCTTCTTTTTCCTTTTCCTTTATTTTTTTTTTTTACAGTTTCCCTTGAGCACCATTTCCCCACTCTCTATATGGTGAAAGGACAAAAGACCTCAGAACTGAGACAGCCTCATTGGTGTGACCAGGAGGGCAGGTTCCCATAATTTTTTCAGCATTAGAAACAGATGATGACAAGAAAAGAAAGTTGCAGGTTCTTGAATTCCCAGAAGGTTCCTTGAAGTCATAGCTTGGCCATAAATACTAGTATAAATAGTAAGAAACTTTTGGTGTAGGTGTGTACAGACAACAGTGACCAGACCAGTAAATGTTCCAGAAATGAGAGAAGAAAACACTGTAACACCTATACACCATTTAAAGAAAAACATTAGTAGGATCATGTCACAGCACAAAAAGAAATAAATCAAAGTGTGCAAGGGGGAGGTTATAAGCAGGCCCACAGACGTTTGAAGCAAGGAATGCACAGGGAATATGCCTGTGTGCTGAGTTGTAAGCCAGGGAGAACACATGGCTTTTAAAGAGTGTTTTGTATTTATTCTGGTTCACGTCTACCCTTCTTGATTTGTTTCTCCCTCCAGCATCCTGGCACTGGGAACTCACATGTACAGGCTGAGAGAGCTGGGGTTGTTCAGCCTGGAGAAGGCTCCAGGGAGACCTCACAGCAGCCCTCCAGTACCTGAAGGGGCTACAGGAAAAGTGGAGAGGGACTTCTTATGAGGGCATGTAAGGATAGGACAAGTGGGAGTGGGTTCAAGCTAAAGAAAGGTAGATTTAGACTGGATATTAAGAAGTTATTCACTGTGAGGGTGGTGGGACACTGGCACAGGTTGTCCAGAGAAACTGTGGCTGCCCTCTCCCTGAAAGCATTCAAGGCCAGGTTGGATGAGGTTTTGAGCAACCTGGTCTAGTGGGAGGTGTCGCTGCCCGTGGCAGGGGGGCTGGAACTAGATGATCTTTACGTTCCCTTCCAACCCAAACCATTCTATGATTCCATGATTCTGTGTTCCCAGCATCAAGCTGAGCAGTTGCTCCATGCCACAAGACCCAAGAAGCCAAGAGATGCTGCAGTGGTACATACTAGAGTGCTACATGACCCTCCAGGGACAGAATTCCCCATGTTTACAACCATCAGGCCCAGACTACCATCTTTCCAGAATATTTCATTTTCCTCCTCTTGCATCCTCTGTTGAACAGAGCTGTATTTAATGCTGGAGGAAGGGACACGTTCAGGATCCACCAGGGACCTGCTGCAGATGTCTGAGAAGAAAGGAGCAGCTTGCCTCAGAAAAGAAAAGACATGGCAGGGATGCAGGGAGAAAAGTGAAAGATCTGCTGAGCAGCTGAAGACAGATATGCTCTCTGATTATGCTCCAATCCCCTGAGGCTGAGCCTACTGAAGCATCTGGGAATTATTTCTGCCGATTGACTGTAATTGGCACAGTTACTGGAAGCTGTTATTATGGAAAATGAGTGTGTTGTTGTGCATACAAGTAATCATAAGAACCTACAAAAAGTGGAAGTAAAGCCTTACTCCTTTAATCATATGATCAGATTCGCCAAGCATTTTTCATCATGGTGATAAAATAAACATCTGTGTCTATTGAAGCACTGACTCCTGCATAGTAGTTCATGAATTCTTCTACTGTGACCTGAAACAGAAGGATATAAAATAGTAAAATTAACTCTTATTTTTTAAATGCTAGGGTAAGTCAAAACCACACATTAAGAAGAACTCTAAATGAAACTCAACAGCTGCTACTTGACATTGTTGCTAGTGAAAAGGAATCCAACAGGAAGAATGAAGACACTGAAGATTTGCGTAAGTTCACTTCTTTGCTAGAAATAAGAGCTCTTGTCCTCCAGGAACACTTGGATGGAAATCAAACATGCAGAGTTAAACTAACCTTACCAGGAACTGAAGTTAAAATCAGTGCTGCCCAAGAAGACAAAAGTTTTAATGCATTTTTTTTTCAGTGATGTTATAATCCGGTTCTTTGCATTATTATCAATAAAGTGGATGGGTTTCTAGTGCAACCCAGAGACAGCTAGGAGCTTTATATCCATTCACTAGAGAAAAAATATCATTGTTCTAAACAGATCTCACTTAAAGAAGCAAGAATTCTTTCAAATACCTAAGAGTTCTGAATATCTCTTGTGGTTATTTTGAGTTTGAATTGGTTTTAAAATTACTTTTAAAAAAATAGATTAGCAGATGCAAACAGTACATGTCTCTTCTGATGCCTTAACTCTTGAACCATATAGGTAATTCTTTAAATAAATATCACACAGAAAAATATTTGCTCCTACTCCATTGTGCATTTGAGAGCTAAGTAAAATGTGACAGTGGGGAGAAGCAATCCTGTAGCCTGTCCTACCATCATGAATGGATTAAAAGCTTTGCTGACCCTGCCTATCTCAATAAAAATTACGGTGAAGAGGACCTTTCTAGGAGTTGTTTGCCCTTGAGGCATTTCTGATGAAGTGTTTTAGGTCTCCAGGTCATACCAGTGTCATTGGTGACCTCTGATTCAGGCCCAGGAAAGTCATAGTCAGTTCTCAGAAGAAAGTGCAATCAGGTGGGCTAACACTAGGATTGCTGAACAAGAGGTGGATGCTCAGAATAGCTTTTCTATAAGCTCAAACATTGCAGAGTTTATGAGGTACAGGGCACTTAACTTGTCAAGGACCATTTTGGGAACTCATTTTATTTGTTCATGTATGACCTCAGAATGAAAAGCAGGAACATTTTGCTTGTGGTTTGCTAGACCTCACCACTGCTGCAGAGAAGGAAGGGGACAACTCACGCAACTGGTACCTCTGAGGATAATACAACACAAAAAGGGATGAAACTCAGTTCTACCAAGCTCAAAGTCATGCCCAAGGGAAAAAAACCCCATCATCTCCTTACAAACTTAGAGCCTGCCCACTGGGAACAAAGCAAGTGGAGGATTTGGGTGTAGTAGCCAGCCATTATACAGGGAAGAAGCACCAGTGTAGTGCAAGCCATGGAAACCCGGGTGCAACCTCAGAAGTGCTAAGTGTTAAAGACATTCCGCAAAGCACTGGTGAAACCCTACCTAGTTTGTTACTATGAACATCTCAAACTAAGAATATCACGATGTGAACAGTGGAGATCCACAATTGCTCTGATTTGGTCAGACATGTGCAAGCTCAGACCAAAGAAGTTTGAAGATATATAGCAAGTGGGAACAAAGCATGCTTGACTCAGAGGTAGTTACAAAGTGGATGCATGAGAAGTCCATCAGAAGCAGTGCTCAGGCTTTCCACCTGCACCAGAGGGTCAGATGGAGGGTGAGAAGGGCTCCTAGCCCTGCCCCTGCTAGCAGCTTCTCAGGGCACACAGCCGGTAGCACCCCCTTAACCCCTCTCTCCCTCCAACTCCCTGTGGATAAATCTTTATTATGGAGTAATTTCCAGATGAAGTGTCTTAGTAATTACACACACTGGAGAAGTGCTAATTAGAAAATATTTCACATATAAGGGAATCTGATTTTGAAGTGGATCCTGGTATTTACTCTCTCAAGAAATGAAGAATCCTCCAATTTATGTGAATCTTGAAAATCTGCAGTTGTGTAGGTTAATCTGCAGATAGAGTAACCTATAAAAATAAAACATAAAGGCTACAAGCGTGTAAATGAAATCTCACGTCTACCCTTGTACTTCCTACAGAGACCCTTTGCCTCTGGATGTGTGTCATGGTTTGAGACTTTTGTCCTGTATGAGGATCCGTCTCCGGAAGGATGTGGTTTTTTTTTGTATTCCATATCAAAACATCCTTCTAGAAAGTGCATAAGTATGGAGGAACCAGGAAGTTCTGGGTTCTTCTTCTTCTTGGGGCTTCTTCTTCTTGCTTCTGGCCTGCAATCTTGGAAGAAGCGGCAGAGAGAGAGAGAGAGAGAGAAGGGGAGGAGGCCTGCCCTTATCAGCTGTTCTGTTCCGAGCCGCTTGGAGAAGTACCGGAGGAATGCGATGAAGTTTTGCTGACTTTCTGGCAGTTGAGAATTCTTCTCTCGGAATTTCGGACTTTCGGTTTTGTATATATTTATTTTGCAATTACTCATTCCCCTTTCCCTGTGCCCTTGTTTGTTATTTCCTTTTTCTATGTTTATTAAAGCTGTATATATGTACAGTTTTCTTTAAAAATCCCAACCAGTGTCGTTTTGGCTTTTTGGCTTCTTTTCTCTTTCTCCTTTCCATGGGGGGGAGGGAAAAAGCTAAACTCTGTCTCTGCTTTGCAATCCGTCAAACCAAGACAATGTGTGAGCAAGCTGTACCAACTGTCCTACACAGAGATTATATATCCATTTTACTGGATACCTCCCCATAAATGTGATGCAGATGCATGCTTGGTACTGCCATCACTGTCACATTTAATAATTTCACTCAAATGCTGAGCCACATGGTGATTTCAAGGTGTGACATGAAGTGTTTCACTTACCTTCCCATCTTTGTCATAGGGTGAATCAAAATTATCCAGAAAGGCCCTAAAAACCTGATCTTCTGTCCAGTCTCCATTTTGGTATTTGGGATGATGCTTTGCATCATACACCCCTCGTAAGTCTTCAATTGTTACGACACCATCTCCAGTCTTGTCTAACTTCTTAAACGCCTGTTTGACGATCTCTTTTCTTGCATTCGACATGGGAGGCTGTAAAGAAATATCAACAGATTCATTTGATTTTTGCCAACTACTTGCCCAGTTCCAAATTCAAGTAACTGATGTTGTTAATAGTAAACCTATTTCAAGACATTTCAATGAGCTGGGAAGGGCAGTGTATCACAAAAAAAAAAAAAAGTAGTGTGATCAAGACTATCCAGTGTCTATCAATACAATAGTAAATGGACAATAAGAGAGAAAATGCTAGCTAGAACACTTTTCTATTGTGGTCATTCTAGATATTTCTAACAAGAAATTACTAATTACTCTAAGCACTAATTATTTTCTTTCTTAATTTTTTAGACTTCAGCAGAGCAAAGAGGCTCCAACCAAAATAATTCACAATGTGGTTGATTAGAGAAAGCCACCACTGGATTAGTTCCTGTTAGGAGGAGATGCATCATAAAATGACAGGCAAAGGAGTGAGATTAATGGGCTGAGTCACATCGGTACCCAGCCCACAATACAGGAATTCAGGTACCTAAATCAAGACAGCAATTCATAAAAAAATAATAATAAAATCATAACCATTCATATTCATCTATTCTGTTCTATTTGTGAGGATTACACCTTGCCAATCAATTTGCAGACATGTTGGCTTCTGAGCTCTCTCAGGTGTTGGTTTAGGTGGCTGGTGTGATTTTCCCCAGTAACATATTTAGATAGAAATAAAATGCTTTAACTTTTCAGTATTTACTGACTTTTTAAATAGAGATTATTTACTAAGATGAACAACAGTGCCGTGTTTTGTGTTCAGCTAATGACAAATCTAGGCTTTTTCTCCATTTAATGCAGTAATAACGTAAACACACAGACTTACTCTCAGTGTAACAAGAAATTCATCAAAATCGATTGTTCCACTGCCATCTTTATCAAATATCCTGAAAATCTCTTGTGCTTCTTCCTTGTCTATCATCAGAGCATAATCATTCAATCCTTTCATGAACTCTTTAAAATCAAGGGTCTTGCTGTTGTTATCATCCATTATCCGAAACATTCTGTGGAAAATGTGTAATTTGAGAAGAATGCATAGGAAAACTTGGAGAATGCTGCAATGATTAACACAGTGTCGAAACACAGGGACACCTTACTGAGGTTTCCCCCTTGTACAGATTTCTGAGAAAAAAAATAATAGAGGGAAGGAAAAATAACAAAACCCACACATACTTACCAACAGCAGAGATGACTTGCTTAGATTGGGTGCCTGAGTATTAATTACACAGCTGAAGTCAAATGAGGTGAAGGCTGCCTCAACTGAAGGAGTCTTCTGATTCGTTATACACTGAGCCATCTAAAAATTGGGCATGTAGGTGAAGTTCCAGCTGGCCAACTCTGTGGTTTATGGGGCCTGGAAGGGTTTTCAGGCCTTGGTGCAGCTCCCCTTTCCAGTATTGGGGTGACCCGCGCTCTCATGGTGACTGCAGAAGGAGTCCAGACACCTCCCATAAACTATACAGCTAACAGGCCATTACAAACAAGGGAATCACACCACATAGGAAAGGAAGCACAAAATCCCTGGTATTGAGATACTTAAGTTAATCATAGAAAATACCAAAGAGAGAGATAATTTTTTTGTTCTCCCTCTCTCTCTGGCAGCAGTTGTTCTGGGTCTCAAGGAAGCACCTTCCTCTGAGGGATTCATGGTTCTTGGTCCTTCACAGGTGAGCAGGTCAGTGCTGTCTCCCAAAACACAGGAGCCCCCAAGCCCAGGCTCTGTGGGTTGTGGCACTTGCATTTGAACCAGGAAACTCAAGTTTTGATCCCTGCTTAGCCTGTGAGCCTCTTGCAAATAAAACTATTAGGGTGAATAATGGATCTGACTTAGACTCACCTGCCAAGTCCTTTGATGCCAGCAGATCCCCTTGCTAAACACTGCAGGCGAAGTCTTTCTATGGGGTCAGTGGTTTTGGACAAATTTCTTTTGGCCTGTATTGCCATCTCTCGGTCATGCCTTGCTGTGCCCGGCATCTGGAAGACCAAAGTGCTCATAAAGTATTGATTCATATACACAAGGTGGAGTACTGTAACCTGCCTTAGTATACAGAGCAACCCAAAGCCAACACTTGCAAACTGGTGGAAATGCTCTCATGAGAACTTTACCCTCTATCTCATTTTCCTTATATCCTTCTATCCAAAGGGGAAATTGTCAATATGGGCCACCAACCATGAAAGGAGATCATTTTAACGTGAATCTCCTGAGCAGAGAGATGCCATTGCACATCTGAGCAACTGTGATCACCCCAAGACACGACAACCTGTGTTATTTTAAACACAACCAGAGAATAAATTCAATTAGTGTTTAGCACACCAGGATTTCAGGGCTCTGTCAACAGGCACTCAAGCCTTCCAGCTTACCTCGGAGGAATTCAGTGGAGTAAAAAGTGAGAAAATCAGCCCATGAACTCGCAGCCCTACAACAGCACCACCAACAGCAGCACCCATGGGCTGGCAGAGGGTCACTCCTTCTCACAGAAATTATTTGTGCATAGTGCTGGGAGCACCACAGTTGCCTGTGCCCATACTGATGTTTTAGAGGCACACCAAATCCTGATGCTTGGGCACACCCTCAGGTCCAGGTCTGCTGCTTCTTGGCCTGCCTGCTGGGTCTGCAGGTCACAAAGGCCTCCAAAATACTAAAGAATCACAGGACCAGGGCACCATATGTGAGAGCCATGGAAGGGCTGGGCTGAGTTAGAGCAGAGCCCTGAGTCAGAGAGGTCTCGGTTCTCTGCTAAGGGTGCTCAGGGATGGAGAGACTAAGAAGATGGGCAGATCTGCGAGGAAGCATTGTCAGCGCACGTTGCACTTCCAATTTTACTATCATTGCATGTATAGCAGTGTAAATTGAAACTGTCAGAGAAAACTTCTAAGAAATGTAAAATTAAACTGTTTCATCTGAACTGCTCTGCTCCAGTCTACCGAGCACTGGCTACAGCAGCTGGCAACATCCAAGGCATTGACTTCTGTAAATCTTTCAGACAACACCAGCTGGGATTGGAAAAACAGAAAAAAAAAATGTTTTTGTTCCTGCAAAATGGTTTCAGTACTAGCATTTTGCAGAAGTCTAGCATGGTAGAAAAACGACAATTCCATCTTTTGCTTTAGTCAGAATGAGTGAAGTTTTTCTGGGAACTCATCAAAGAGTGACCAGAAAGACCTTACAGCTATGTGAGATCAGCAGTCAAAAAAGTTTTCTGCAAACAATAACCTCCCTTTAAGGGGAGATGTTTAGCTGGCGAGAACATAAAATAGAAATAAAAATATAAAATATAAATAAAATATAAAACACAGCAAAAACACAGTGCAAACTATATTTACATTATGTAATTATGTACTATAGTTTAGAGAGAGAGATGTAATGCCTATGTACTATATACTGAGTGCATAACATGTCTGTAGCATTGTGCAGTATGTCTCTATACTATGTTGTGTGTTTACATAGATCTATGCAAACATAACCTGAGTGCGATG
>VZRW01009344.1:84229-95822 GCA_013398125.1 Aegotheles bennettii | reverse complement strand
AGTAGGAGGTCTTTGCCTCAGGTTCAGTGGAGGTATTTCCAGTATAATGCAATGTGCAGCAAATCATCATTGTGGTGAGATTCATGAATTGAGGCTAGGGAGGATCATCTGATAAAATATGTGTTATGTTTTCCTGTATGTCAACAAAAGCCACTGAAACTGACCAATCCTTAGCTATCTCTGCTTTAAGTACACAGTTTGCTTCTACACCTAGAACAATTTCCAGCTGAGAACTCACCATCTCTAGGCTAAGCTGTTCCAGTACTGAATCATTTTAATTTTAAAATATGTTGTTTGCTCCTAGTGTGATTTCCCCCATCTTTAGGTGCTGTTTTACTTTCTCTTACTAGATGAACGAGTAATTTGCACTTGTTCAGATGTGAACACTTGAGGGGCCCCTTTAAGACCTCCTTGGTGAAGTAATTAGACAGAGCTTAGGGCTCTCACTACAAAATGAGTTTCTAGATATTCAGTAAATCTGCTGTTCTTCCTGAACTTTTCCAATTTTTCTCCAGTATTCCTTCTCAGCTGGAACAGAGCTCTCTAATAATCTCATTAATGCCACAGGCAGAGATAACATAAATTTTTCCCCATGCATCACAGTTAAAAATACTAACAGTAGATATTTCTGCTGCTCTTTGTAAATCTACATTCTCTAAAATGTTCGATAACAAAACAACCAACAACATGGTGTTATATAAAAAAGAGCAATTAAAGTCTGCTTGTAAAGAGATTGCACTTAAATTAACATTACACTAAAGCCTCTTAAACACAGCCTGAATTCCAGTGTCACACAGCAGTACGTGTTTGAGAATCCTTTCTATACATTCAATAAATACAGAAAACCAGTTAAATAGAAACCCTAGTACAGAGGAGCCTGGTCCACAATAACATGTCTACCACTTCCCTATTTCTGTTGACTGCTAGTTTAAGCTAGACATAAACCCTACCCAGACTGTTAAAAGACTATACCGTACTGTAAGAAAACAGATTCTGAATCAGAGCAATGATGGAGGAATCACAGTCTTTCACCTACTCTCTTACCTCATATTGCTTTTGCCCCTTTTTGGATAATGTGAAATAATCAGAGATACAGTCAGGATTTGCTGAATATAACAGTTCTCTGTACACCTTACAAAGTTGTTGTGTATCAATAATCATTAGTAAACAAGAAAAAGTTGTAACTATAATTTTGCATGTTTTTTATTTTTATATCTCTTCCAAGATCATCAGATATCTCCCACCATGAAATGGAAAAAAGGCTGGTTAATTTAATTCTGAACACTAGAGAGTCTAGTTCTGCATAACAGCCTGGGCTATGAGCGATTCCAATACCCCATGCTCTCAGCACTGTTTGTTTCTACGGGCAATGTTTTGTTGTGCAGGCTGAACAGAAAAGATTGCATTTCTTCTTAGCAAACACAAAACCTGAAATTTTGTGTTGGGTTTTCCCAGAAAAACCTTAGGCTGTTCAGCAACCAGATCCCTTTACATCCCTTTAAGCCTAAGGCTATAATCTAACCATGTTACTGCTCAACAACATTCGTTTATACATTATCATTCTTCTGAGCCCAAGAGGCTCCAGTGAAAATCCTAAAAACCACCCCAATGTGACTTAAAGAAACCCACACCAGCCTCTGCATTACCACAAGCTCCTGAAAGCCCCTGTCCTGGCCAGACACACAGGCAATTCACTACCCTTCAGAAGAAGATCTGAGTCTGGGAATTGATTAAGTGGCCTAAGTTACCCTTTGGATTTTTTCCTAAAAATTTCATTAAATTAATAAAAGCATGAAAGCTGCATCAGTGTTTGGCAACCATCTAAACACCACCCTGAAAATCTGGCTTCCCAAGCCTGCAGACCCCTCCTCAGCAGTCTGCAGCCTCCCCTCTGCCTCTCCACCATGCCCAGCACCATCCAGGTCCCACCTTCTGGCAGATGCAGCATTACTGCTCTTGCTATTTTGCATATACATATATGTGAATTAAAAAAAAACACTCTACACTTGGCTGAGCCACAAGCTCAACTGATCAGAGAAGCTCACTGAGAGCTAGAAAACCAGAGAGAAATCCTTTACCTGCAATGCTATCCTGCACCTGTTGTTTCCGCACAAGACTTGGGAGGTGTCGGGGGGCCGTGACGGAGTCGTGCCCCACCTGCTTCCACACTCTTGGGCTCTCACCTGGCTCAGGTAACATGCAGAGGGGATGCAAGGCCGTGGGCTCACTGCAGAGCTTTCTTGTCCATCTCGTTTTACTTGTTTACACACCCAGCTGCCTTGCCCCCCCTTTTTCGGGAGGCCTGGAGTTTATCAGCCAGTCTCCAAGGTGACACAGATAGCTGTGGCTGGCCCAACCTGCAATTACACTGCTTCCCTGGGCGATTGCCACTGGGTTGCAAGAGACCTTTTATTTAACCTATTTTTAAATCAATGCCTTTCTTCTCCTCTCTGCCCACACAGGCTGCGCCATGGGAAAGAGTGGGAGTCAGCTCCTGCTGTTCTTGACTGAGATGCCTGAGGATGCCTGCAGGAGGGTGCAGCATTGCCCTGCCAGTGTTGGGCATGGTTACATTTTGATAACACGTTTCTCTGCTCCCTAGTTGATTGGGTTGAAAAAACTTGCTGGTTCAATCCTTCATTCAAACACAGTAGGAGAAAATAAGTAAAAGCCTGTTGATTGTGTTCCACAAAAAAAAGAATTGCTGGCACATTTTTTTTCCTGCTGATTAATTGCCACTTCGAAGATCTGCTGGTGGTGGAACCTCTGGGGAGAGGCTGAGATTGTGTTCATTTGTGGTGAGAAGGAAACTCAAAAGGTTAAACACCCTTCTGATAAGTAAAGATTGTTCTCTGTCTAGACACAACTATTAACAACTCTCTCTGTAGAAGGTCACAAACGTTATCAGTGACATAGTATAACACTTGGAGAAGGGATCAGTGTACTGATAGACTCCTTAGGGGTAAAAACAGCCTGTGTTGTGCTCCCTGCCCCCCTTTGGCAGCAGCAAGCTGAACACACAGGATCAGGGCTGATGGCAACGTCAACAACTACAAGTTGGCATGAGAGCACATGGGAAGTGGAGAGAGAGCTCAGTTCTGCCCATGGATAAAACACTGAGCAGGACTGAGTACGTGCATCGTTTCCTGACAAAAGCAGAAAATTATTTTAGGCAATTACTAGAGCAGTAACATTTGCATTCTGGCAGGCTGCTTATCTTTCATCGACAGGTACTTCCTGGTACTAAACCGTAGCTTGTGCAAGCCTTCAAATATGCTTTCTATCTTCCATCTGGCAACTGATTGTACATTAATGCACAAGCAGGAAACAATGCTTGTTTAATCATACAGTGATTGAAAAATATTGGCTTTGTGACAGTGTAGCACCCCAACTGCCTGCTATCTTTTCTCTGTGAATTGATCTCCAGAGGCCACCTGGGAAGGCAGAAGTGATAAGGGGCTCTGCACAGGAGTTGGGCTGCAAGGACAGGAGGATCAGCCCCCACTGTCTGCCAGCACACAATGCAGAGGCCAAACTGAGACACCAGGACTGGAAAAAGAATTTTCACTGAACAGCTTGGTCCTTGAAATTAAGCATCCCACCTGAACACAGCCATTCTTCAGATGCAGAATTTCCAGTCACTTTCAGAGTGGTGGATGTAGATTGGAACAGCAAGGACAGGCTCTTAAAAGCAAAAGAATACATTAATTTAACATCTGGATACTTGTTTGCCTTCTGCTGCCTTTCCTGCCTTCTGGCAGTGAGCCCAGGTGTGCACCTACACATGCAGATGTTCAGTCCATCTTTAGCGACTTCCTCTGAAAAATGGACTGTGCCATGTCCAAGTTGGTTAATGAGTTATAAATCTGAACAATTATTAACGTGCTTTCAGGTGTCTCAGATTGCATCAGGCTGTGATCAAGTTTATTTGATTGTACCTGCTCTGTTACCATGCACAAAGCTGTAAGCAGAGCTCAGTGAATTCGGAATTTATCAGAAAGGAGACAGAGATTTCATCAGATCTCTGGAATTTTTCCCCTTATTTTCTTACTAGCTCTGAATACATACCTGTTTGATTTTTGGTTTTGTTCAGTCTGAACATCTTGAATTGTCTGTTCAGTTTGTGGTTCAGCACTGGACTCAATCTACTAAAAAAAGAAATCTCTGAGATCCAACATGACCTATACACTCATGACGGAGACTGAGATTTGTCAGTTTCAGTT
Organism: Aegotheles bennettii; assembly: GCA_013398125.1. Lineage (NCBI taxonomy): Eukaryota > Metazoa > Chordata > Aves > Caprimulgiformes > Aegothelidae > Aegotheles > Aegotheles bennettii. The sequence continues at coordinate 91,599 of VZRW01009344.1, read as the reverse complement.
TCCAAAAATTCAGATTTCTTGTTGCATTTAGGCAGGAGGGAATGTTTAAGAAATGCACAGTGCCTCAAAGAAAACAGAGAAGCCACTGGGTATTTTGCCATAGTTGTCATGCACTAACTTCTTAATGTGCTGCCTTTTACCATCACTGTCAAGAAGTTCTTCAGCAGTAAGAAGTGCCAGGTATGAAGAAGTTCACTCGCACTTGGTAGGGTAATTAGCCTGGTGTTTAATTTTCAATACAATTAAAATAGCAGGGTAAAAAAAAAAAAGGCACAAATTATCAGAACACTTTACACCAAAGAAGATTAATTTTACGGGATAAACCTTTGGGTTTATTCCTGCCAATAAAACTGAGGAAGTTTCACATATACCAAAAAAAGGAAACCGCATGGTAACTAATATTGTAAAGGAAAAAGTATTCCCACTATAAACCAAGTTATAATCCAATTAAATTAAACTCCCAATCCTAATAAAATGCTTTCACATCCAAAAATGCTGCCTCCCTATATGGTTTGTAGTTATCCAGCTGAGAGCAGTTGTGCTCATGATTGTTCTTAGGAGGTGAGATGGGCTAGCACAGGGCAAACTGTGCCCATGCTACTGGGCTCCTTCCAAAGAGAGGGGTCATATCCAACCCACTTGCTGGGAACACAGACCAGCACCTCCACGTGGGTCTGGCCCCACAGCAGTGACCCTCAGCTTATCCCTCTGGGGCAAGGAGCCTTTTCTTCCTGGAAAGTGCAGTACCTGGCAGTGCCTGCCCAATGGATCGCTCTGTCCAGCTACTCATCTTTGTCATTCCTTACCTTTACCTTGTCTTACCTCACCCTTTCCTCTCGTTCTGTGGAAGTACAAACAGATTTAATTCTTTTTAACACTATGTCTGCTGTTAAAGGCAGGTGTCACTTGACAAGTTTTTAAAGTTGATTTGGGATCAGGAGCGTTCCAGAAAAGGGTGTAGTTATTTTGAAATATTTTTTCTTGCAAATCTAACACAAATCTGTTTTCACTTTTCATTCTCCAACTGAAAGCACTAGATACTTCAGCTTTTTAAGAAGTTCAGCAACAAAAGTTTATCAAAAAACAATTATTTTTATCCTGTACCTGGAAATAATACAATTTTGAGTTTAAAAGATCTTATATAAAGTGGAAGAAACTTTTCCACTAAAAAACCCCTACATTTAGATTTCTTTTAATTTTGATTCTCTCACATTTTTCAAAAATACTGATGGACTTCTGTCAACCACATTCAAAAAGTGCAAAAAGTCTGACACACATGATAAACTTCTCTGCTCACGCCACTCTCTCTTTCCTCCAGAGAAGAAACAGTTAAATGGACCCAGCATTTAGTAGGATCAAATACCTTTTGATGCTGAAAAGCTGTGCTGGATCACTGCAGAGAGGAGGAGGTAAGGAAGAACACGAAAGCAGTCTGCAGCTTGCTGCAACAGGAACCAGAACAATCTGTCCTCAGTGCAGAGGGCAAAGAGAAGGGAGCCAAAACCGGAGAGGAGAGGGTTTTGGTTAGCTGCTCCTCAGAGAGGCCTCCCTAAAGACTATCATAACAAAGTGGTGAAACAGGCTGGGGAAAGAAGAACCATTTTGAGGCCTCTGCTCCTAGCACAGACACAGGCCAAGAGGGGAAGTCTTGATCATTTTTTTATCTCACAGACCTTTGAAATGTGGATTTTTTATGTGTATATGGGATCATGCAGGCGGAGTTTGACAGGAGGGAAGAAGGTGCTAAGGAAGCAGTGTCAGTAAAGGTACAGGAGATGGCAGAGCCTCTTTCTTCTAGGACATGCAAAAGCATTGGCTGGAGGCTGTGGGGAGGAGTAGTTGTATTAGTTGCCAATGAAGAGAATGCTTCACTTGTCAGCCCATTAAAAAATAACCACAAATAGGATATAGTTGCTGTTGTTCTCTGGAACTTCCACTCCAGATTGCCAGGGACTGTTCAAGTTCCTGTCTCCAGTTTGCTGGTGGCATATGAGTCAGATGCCTTTCCCTACCAGGGCATGCTCAACATGGCAACGCGATTCACCACAGCTACCTTCTCACTAGCTCTACTCATCAGCACATTGGTTATACACCATCAACATAGAGAGCTAAGTTATGTTCCAGATTCCTTTCTCTCCATGGCCTGCCCACTTCAGAAGTGACTTTTGTCACCCAGAAAGATTAGCTACTGTCAGGCTTCTCTGGAGGTGTTGAGCCCTGAGATGGTGCCACCCTGGTATATGAGCTGCTGTTGCCTCAGTGAAGATCTCATTTCTCTGGCTAGGAAGAGTAGTTTTGTACAGGAATGAGTCAGCAGGCTAAAGACTCAGGGCCAGATCTCAAAACAGATCAGTGTCAAGTACTGGCATTTACTCTCTCCCAGTGCTGCAGTGTCCAAAATCTTGTGTCTTGTTACCATCAGAACCTGAACATTCAACTCCTTCAAANACCCCCAGTTCTGACCTGGTCACAGAATCACTGAGAGCCCAGCCATATGTACTTCGGGTAATTTTAGCCACCATAGACACCCCAGGTATCTGCATAGAGCTACACATGACTTACCTGAGCTTTCCTGGGAGCGGAGCTGAAGGGACAGCAGAACATCCAATGGTAACAGATACTGACATTTAGGCAACTGAGACACACTCTAGCTGTCTCTGCTATATAATTACAGCATCATAAGAACATTTTAAGTTAAAAACCAGTTTGTTTAGGTCAGGCCAAAGGCCTGCTGGCCCAGTCTCTTAATTCCCACAGTGGCCAGTGGCTCAAGTATAAGCACGGGCATGCCTGTGGAGTTCTTCTTCACCATCTGCTCTGCAGCAACCTGCCATTTCCCACTTTCCTGAGCTGGAATTTCGCTATAGAGCTACTCTCCACACGTTTCTCTAGCCCGTCTTTGAAGCCATTAGTACATTTGACCCTTGTGGAAACTTCACAGTAACAAATACCACAAATGATGATTTGTCATATCCTGCAGGTGACATCTGGTGTCGCAAACAGTCACTCAGATTTTGGGGCATCCTCACTGATGAACGAGGGCCAGAAGGCAAGAAGTGATGTGATTGGTAGAGCCCAGCAAGAGTGTCTGCCAACAGGTTTGCCAACCTTGTGAGGAGGGTTTTAGTCTAAGTTTGCTGGGACTCATCACCAAAGCCTCAAAGAGAATGACAGGCATGGGATGACCCTAACACTTTCCAGCTGAAAGCAGCACTGCCGCCAAGCAATCAAGTGCCCACATAACACAGATGCACATGCAGAAGAACAACAAAAGGAATAAAAAGCCTAAGCCCACTCCTCTTTTACTAGTTTCTTCCCGTTTGCCTGATGCTGGAGTCAGACTTACAGGTTTGGAATTCCAGGCTAGGTCATCAGATGTGGCTTTCTGAGGATGCTATTTTTTACCCTTTGTGCAATTAAATCTGCTTAGCACTTGGTGCACCTTTCTAAGTCTCTAAATTTAAGGTCCCTGGGGAAGTGTCTCTCTTGAAATAAATGCATGCTTTCCCTGACAAAGCAGTGGACATATGTAGGTGCCTTTGACACCCACCAGGCAAGTGCAAGGGAGTTTGGTGTCCATTTCCCCCAAAGCTTCCAAGAGAGCAAGCCTCTCACAGACATTCATAACACTCAGCAGACATTCATAACACTCAGCAGACAGGTAGGGGATCTGCCATCATAGCCTGGAGTACTGATCTGAGCCCTCAGTGCAAGGTACATACATGCGATAAAGATGAAGACAGATTTCTTCTCCACTATCAACTGGCTCCCTATAGTCTGGGTTTTGCATTGTCTTCTTTCAAATTCATCCTCCTGGGCACACTCTTCATTACTGGAGGAAGCAAACCAGTGAGACAGGAGACTCCAGCTACAGCTTGTGAACTTCTGCAGTTTTGTAAATGCTGACTGAGAGACGGCCAAACCCCACTCACAGCAGCCTTCCAGTGCCTGAAAGGGCTACAGGAAAGCTGGAGGGGGACGTCTTACAAGGGCATGGAGTTATAGGACAAGGGGGAACATGTTCAAGCTGAAAGAGGGTAGACTTAGATGAGATATTAGGAAGAAATTCTTTCATGTGAGATTGGTGAGACACTGGCACAGGCTGCCCAGAGAAGCTGTGGCTGCCCCCTCCCTGGCAGTGTTCAAGGCCAGGTTGGATGGAGCTCTGAGCAACCTGGTCTGGTGGGAGGTGTCCCTGCTCACAGCAGGGGGGTTGGAACCGGGTGGGCTTTAAGGTCCCTTCCAACCCAAACCATTCTATGATTCTATTACTTTCTCTGGGGTTTGGCAGCAAAACTAGTGCTTTTGAGATATCTGCTGAAATAAACAACAGGCTCAGCTGCTGCAGTCCTTGTAGCTTATTTCCATTTTAGCAAAAATCACATTCTTATGACTCTTTCACTCAGAGGTGATGGTGGGGAGTCTGCTAGCAGGTGAGAAGGAGAAGCATATCGTGGACTTTCCCTTTCAAAGGCAATCTTTTGTTTGTGTTCCACTGTAAATTAGGGCAAAAACACATTGGAATTTTCTGGTGAAACAGCTTTCTGCAACACAGTTTCAGGAAAATAATAATATTTCTGATAAACCCCAAGTGCTTTGACTCTGGCATGGATCTTACTGTTCATCGCCAGCCAGCCATCACTGATATGATGAAACACAAATATGCTTCTCTTTCCTCTCTAGCTTTTGATATGTAAAATTAAAAACAAAACATCTACTCCAGTTTTGAAATTCTGGAGTTTTTTATGCTTAACACAAAATGAAATATAGATAATTCCTTCCAGTAGCTACACATGATCTCAAACCTTACAGGCTCCTTTCTCCCACACAGCAATTTTGGAAATTGAATTAGAGTTGTGTCTCTACACTGTTCTGTCTCTTCCTTCTACGACGGCAGTAAAAGCTTCAGCCAAATGGATCTCACTTTAAAAGTCCATTTTTGTAAAGAATTTGCATGAATGAGCACATGTAAAACAAGTTCCATTTGCTTACCACCTCCTGTGTATTACAAACCACTGAACTGAGAAAATCATAGTGTTGAGAGGATTATCTTACAAGCAAGATTTTCTCTTGCATTTGATGGAAATTATTCCATTTGTCAGCATAGTGCTAGTGGTAGAAAAGGTCCTGAAATGTGTTTGTGCACTGAAAGCTTAATTTGGCACAGGATGACATGGGAGGTTCCTGATCTCTAAAACTTCCAAAATATGCATAATCTCTTTCATCAGTGAACACTTAGCTAGAGAGCTATGGATGTACAGAAGATGCACTGCATCATAAAAATTTAAAGGACTCAATGCAATAGGACTCCTCGTTCCCTGAGGGGCAGGTCAGAAATGCTGGGAAGCACAGCAGTGCAGCCCCATAACCTGGCATCGCCGTTGCTATCGACAGGCCACCAGCTTTGTAGTAAGTTTGCAGAGCTTCAGGATGAGGCCCTGCCAGACTTCCTTTGTCTGAGCTTTTCTTGAAATACCTGTAACCTTAATTTGTTTTAATTTTGTTTATCTTTGCATGGTGCAGTTCTATAGAAACAGCAGTTACCAGCAGTAATTCTATGTATAATAAGACGTTTATGACTAACTCAATACAGGGCTGGGAAATACTGGTACAATTGCAGAGGCTTTGAGAAGTGGAGACACAGGATGGGATGCAGCATAGTGCAGCACAGGCATGAAATGATAAAAGCTGGGGCACAGACTGCAGATCAGAGAAAAAAGAGAGAAGTGTAAATTAATTTTAGGAAACACAGACAAATGACCTCAAAAAGATCCTTGAGCATCAATGTGACAATATTCCCAACAAAATACACCAGGAGATTAAGATTTACAGTGTAAAGTCATTCTGGAGGCTGAAGATGCTATCTTTAAGACCCAGAGGAACAACAGAAGGAAACAATATGATCTCCAGAAAATGGATAAAAACTAAAAGGTGAGTGTTATAATTTTAATTTTATTACTATTGACACTTTTCCCTGGTATGAAGTGTTTTAACTGTATTACTATTATTCTTTCATTTTTTCTGTAACAATTAGATTTGGACTAGCAACAATAAACTATTCAGATTTCAATTAAAAATAAATTCTTGGCTTTACTTAAATGTAAGGTGTTCTTTTTGCCCATAAACAAGACGTTGAGCATAACAGAAGGGAGGGAAGTTGAGCATGGGGCCTTCTTCAAACTCAGCTTCTAGTGAGGGGCCAAAAGGCACTCTGTAACACCCCTCCTGCTCTTTCCAAGCTGTGTTATGCATGTTGCCAGCTGTGAACTGCATTAATGACAAGTTTTACTGTTATATTCTGTGTGGTTATTTTCACAACCACAGAGATGAGGTCTGTCCCAGCAGTGAGGCTGCTTTGCCCCTTTCTGAGTATTTCCTTTGGAAAGGGATGGTGTTTTTTTCTTAGCTGGGAAGTTAGGCAGGTGATGTCTCTCTCCATACTGGGTGCAGCATAGTGCTGCCCTTGTCTTTGTGTATGCCACTCACTTGACCCTTGATCCCTGTTTAGCATATAATCAAGAACAATTTTGAATACAGGTGAAAGCACATGTTGATTATGACCAGTAGATTTGGCATCAGCTATTCAGATCTTCCAGCAAAGATCCTCCTGTCCAGCTGGTGAGGAAACATGACCCAGCTAAGACATGCTCTTTCCTTCACACCATCAAGCTCTGTTCTCCTTCTGCCTGCCCTCTAGTTTAATAACTGCTGGAGGAAAAAAGAAGTCTATGTTAACCTTCCACAAAATATACACAAGCTTTTCTTCCATTACCCAAGTGCTCTTGTCCAGTTGTTGGTTAGGTGGGAGTACCACTAGGAGTAGAAGACCACAGCTTCCTGGCAATCATTCATGACCCCACCTTGCACAGTGCAGAAGAGATCTACTTGTCTTGTGTAGGGAGGGACCACAGTGCATTGTATAGTGGCACAGTTCTGTGGGCACACACTGGAGAGGACATCCACACAGAATCACAGAATCACAGAATCTAAGGGGTTGGAAGGGACCTCGAAAGATCATCTAGTCCAACCCCTCTGCCAGAGCAGGCACACCTAGAGTACATCACACAGGAACGCATCCAGGCGGGTTTTGAATGTCTCCAGGGAAGGAGACTCCACAACCTCTCTGGGCAGCCTGTTCCAGTGCTCCGTCACTCTCACAGTGAAAAAGTTTTTCCTGATATTTACATGGAACCTCCTATGCTCCAGTTTGCATCCATTGCCCCTTGTCCTATCATTAGTCATTACTGACAAAAGCTTGGCTCCATCATCCTGACACTCACCCTTTACATATTTGTAAACATGGATGAGGTCACCCCTCAGCCTCCTTTTCTCCAAGCTAAAGAGACCCAGCTCCCTCAGCCTCTCCTCAT
>VZRW01009344.1:65861-79583 GCA_013398125.1 Aegotheles bennettii | reverse complement strand
TAGGTGACCCTGCTCTGGCAGGGGGGTTGGACTAGATGATCCTTCGAGGTCCCTTCCAACCTCTAGGATTCTGTGATTCTGTGATTCTGTGATACTGTTCCTGATAAACAGTGACTGAATTTCTGATTATAGTGCTTCCGTACTTCAACACATCTGCTTAAACAGGAACCAAGTCCATCTCATCTTCCGGAAGTGTTTTTATTGTTTCTAGCTGTGAATTTGTTCCAAATCACTTAGCACTGACAGGAGTGGAGACTGACCAAAGTCCATGCTGCTGCCCCCTTTAGCAGGGGGCTCCTACCACTGCGGGTACCTGGGACAGACCCTGCTTACTCACCCACTCGCCTGAGCCTGCAGATCCCCATTGTGTTGTTATGCACCAGCTTGGCTATTGCTTTACAGCACATCAGCATTCAAGCCTGCTCCAGCCTGCAGTCGCAGACTTTGCAAAGTTTATTGTTCAGAGCTGGCAAGTTTCAGCTGATATGTAAAGGTGTTTCAAGCATTAGTCCAGAAACCCTGACTCCAACTATGTATTTCCAACCTACCATCAAATTGTGTCCAAGAGGCAGGAACACAAGAAATGTCTTTTAGTGCTCTGAACTGTAACATTTGCTCACATTCTCAGTGTCTCCCCCAACTCACTCCCTCCTTTTCCCTTTGTGTGAGGACTCTTAATTTCAAGCCGTGAATTGCACTCAGTTTGGATATGTGAAATTGGAGAAGCAAAAGCCACAAGGTGTTTGCACAGCACTGAGCCCAACACAGGCTTTTATTGCTGCTCTGCAGTCAAAGCTAGATATTCTCAGACCTTGGGGGCCAGTCGTCAGCACATTGCTATCAGACTTCCTACAGAAAATCTGAGGTGAGGCTTCAAGCAGCAAAAGGTGTAAACTTACCCCAGGAGCAGGCAGAGATCACGCCTTCCTTGTCACCACCACTCACATACTCTCCCACGCTTTGCTTTGCCTCTCAACCCACTTCCTTTGTCCCGTCTCTCTCTGCCCTTGGGTTTGCTCTGCCTCATCCCTTTCCCCATGCCGTGTGACACTCACAAGCCACCTGTGTGCACTTTGAAGGCGCTGATGCTGTGTCACACTGGCTACCACAAGTGCCAGCCACCTAAAAGACTTGCTAGTTATGTGTGAAACCTGGGGTTGAAAGCTGTTGCTTGGTCCCTGAAACACATAGGAGCAGTACACTGCTTTTTCATCTTCTCAATTCCGACAGATTTAAAACCAGCAAAGTCTTCCAAAATACAAAGCATGTTTTTACAGGAGTACTAGTGCTTGTGGCTGGAGCCAGCCTCTGAGGGACACAAGGAACACAAAACACAAGCAAAGTTCCCACCAGTAACTGGCCTTTGTGGTGTTTACTCAGCATTGATGACCTTTCCTAAGCTTTGGAAAACATTTCATTTGACAGTGAATTATTTAAGTGTTAGCTTTTATTTCAAAGGCTCAGGTGTCCACAGAGCACACCTAGGCACTGCCACAGTTACACCCTTGCTTTGATGTTGACCAAGTGACTCAAAACACACACCTTTAACCAGATAAGCTGTTTCTGTGGAAGGAACCCGAAAGCTTGTGCTCATGCATAACCCACATTCAGCTCTGTTTATGAGCCGAATCTTTCTTTGCAGCTCAGGTCATGTTTCCTGAGAAGGGAAGAAAAATTGTCCTCTGTCCAAGTCAGGCCCTGACCTCCTTTGGCTTCTTGATAAAGCTCTCAAAAAAGCTTGAAGGCAACGGTATGTTATGAACCAACTCATAACAAGATGATGCAAAAGATAGGATGTTTATGAAGAGAAAGGGTTAAGATCTTTATCACAGCATGCAGAGCAGAGATTAGGTTGAACAAGGAACACACTGTGGCAGGCACAGCATAGCACTGAGCAGGCAGAGGTGAAGTGAGAAGGGCAGAGCAAGGTTAATTCACAACCCTGACAGTTCAGTCAAATACTATGCCAGAAGACTTAAAATTCACTGAGCATGCCAGGCAGTTTTATTAGCAACTGCTGACAGTTAAACAACAGAATTTATATTGTTCTCTGAACAAATAAAAATCTGATTATGAATAATGGAAACTTAGTATTTAATACAGGACAACTCCCACCCTCTGAACTATGTATTGTCAGGCTGACAGCAGCTTAAGTCTGGAGAAAGAATTTGGCTGTTTAACTATGCTGAGAGTGAGTCACTTCAACATCCAAATGGTCTCTGGAAAAAAATTTAAAACATACACAGAAGATAATGCTGCTACTCCTACCTCTTCTTTCATGAACAGGTAAAATGCCATCCACTCAATTGTGATAGATGGCTCAGTTTGCTCCACTGAGCTTTCTGTTACACATCTTTCTTAACACCCGCATGCATCATTCATGTGCTACATTATTCTGAACCCATATATTAAAAATGCTTAACAAAAAGATCCAGAAGAGACACTTGGTAATGCAGCAGAACAGGGAGAGGTGAGTGCCAGAAGGGGTGTGACAGGAGAAGCATTCACTAACAGTGCCAAGACATTCCTCCTGCAGTGACAACACAGACTGGTCTCGATTGTGCAAAATGTTTCCTGAAACTCAAATCAGCAGTTGCAGATTAAGTATGAGAGACAACAAATAATCAAATACAGGAATCAACCACTCTTAGTTGTCATAAATATTCTGATGCGCTAAAAAGATGAATTACTTGCTCCAGGGTATGGCTTTTCAATTTACAACATCCAGAAGATATTTCTGTACCTCTCAAGAAAAATGCCATTGTATCAGAATGAAAAAAAAAAAGTAAAAACATACTCTGCCACAGTAGCAGTACAGACATAATAAAATATTTAAATAAATAAAAAACAAAACAACAAACTCTCCTCTTCCTTCACCCTGTATTTTACTTTTTTGTTGTTGTTTTGTTTTTAGGTAAGAAAGACTAAAGTGATAAACATGCAAGCAGCGGAAGAAGAGATGAGTTAACTCCTCCTTCAGTTGGCCTGTCTCCTCATGCAGTCTCTTTGCCTCTATTCTCACCAATGTCCAGGAATATCTGGATGGAATTATCTCCTAGTTTGTCTGCTTGTGGAAAGGAGCAGTCACCTTACACCCCACAAAAATACCCTGTGCCCAGTCAGCCCCAGGAGCGTACAGGGTCCTCACAGGCTTCCTCCGGGTGCTGCAGGAATCTCACATCTTTAGCTAGGCTGGCTGCACTTTTCCCTCTCCCTGCAGCCACAGAAGCTGCTTGAGCTTCTGCAGCTGGGATGAGCTGTCAGTAAAGGTACCGGCCCTAATTGTGGGTCCAAGCCTCACCCCTGTGCTCTGACAGTGCAGTCCAGGTACACAACCTTCTTCTGAATTTCCCTATTTAATCTGCTTTAAAGAAGATGCAAATAAATGAATAAAACAAGGGTAGATTGTCACCTAAAACAAACAATTTCTACTTGGAAAAGATAAACAGGTCAACACTTTAGAGTAGTATGAATATCTAAAATACACCAGGGAAAATTTATTGCAGAAATTATTTATTTCATGCCAACTTGACTCTTTGACTAGATATTTTAATACACATTTCAAAAATATATCCAGTACAACAATAATTTAGAACACTACAGAGAAAAATTCATAACTCGGTGAATTTCCAAACAGGTATTATTTATGCATACATACTTGTATCATAAGGCAAAAGAAGATAGTCTATCCGTAAGCAGCACTCCTACAGCCTATCTTGATATACACTGAAGAATGAAGTTCTTCTATTGCTAAATCTATACTTACAAAGTAATTCCCTCATCTTTCAGATACCTCTATAGAAATATAAGTTATTTCTATAGAAACTAATTTCTACAGTGACAGCTACTGAAACTATTATAATTCACAGGAGTATGTCAAATATAACAACGTTAACCTGAAGAAATAACCAGAGTTGCATATTATAATTGCCTGTCAATTACAATTAGAACACATGCACACAAAAGCATGCTGAGGAATACATTCCAGTGTATTTTAACAGAAGAAAGGATAAACCCGATTGGGCTTACCATATGACCGAAACAGAAGATATCAAATACAATGCAATATAATGACAGCAATTAATGTATTAGAAAGGGACCTAGTTCAAGGTGCTTTTTTGGTAGGAATGCTGGGTTTCTGTTAACACAATCAAATGGTGTAGGAGTGTCTCAGCTTCAGACTAGACTACTTAGAGGCACAGCTAGTATCAGAGAACTGCCATGAAGCAAGCACATATTCCTGCAGAGCTCGTTAGGGAAAAGGAATATAAAAGTTTCAGAAATATTACAAGATTCACAAATAAGCTGCTCTGAAAAAATTAACCATTTTCTGAATTTTAAAGAAAATTTAAAAGCCAGGAGACAATATATACCTTAAGTAGTGTTTCTGATAATAATTAAGACACACATCTGCATAATGAATAGATCAGATTTCTTTAAGAAGCCTCATAAGAAGTTTTCCTTCATAAAGTGATCTCTATTTGGTATTGTAAATGCCCCACAGATTGCAAGTAATTACAGTAATAATGAAAATTGGAACAAAATATTGTATTTTCACATAACATTTACAGTATTCCAAGATAAATTTAATAAAATACAAATTATCATAATTACAGAAAATCAGACTAATCACTTAATACTTCACATGTAAAAATCATTGTCATGGTTATGTTTAAAAATAGTAAGAACAAATATTGAAAAGATAGCAGCTTTCCACCATTCCTATTAATACTGTTAATGACTATTTTACAAGTTCTTGATTGCAAAATAAAGGCAGATTATATACCATGATTTTTTCCAGTAGTGTAAGTTACAGTAGTATGAAGTTTGTTTCTTAACACATTACTGTACCTAAATAATAAAACACACCATAGTTTGCCCAAAGTGTCACTATTTGCACAGACTAGAACCTTCACATCCTTTACCTTCTGTCACAAGAAGACTCCCTCACTTCAGTTCTAAGAGATGCACCCTCCTTAAGCAGAGGACTCATTTCTCAATATAGATATCGGAATATGTATGTTTTTTAATGCTTGAAAAAATTTAACTACAAATCTTGCAGGAGCAGTAAGTCTGACCAGAGCTTTCTGCTATCAACACTTCTAAGAAATCCAACACTGACACTATTAAAGCAGTGACTGTTTTCACTCCTGCTTCTCAAAGTTCACTGCAGTTTGCATGGAATTCTTTTCACTGGTTTAAGTCTTTGACAAGATATGCAAACATTTGTACTAAACTTGGGTGGGTCTTTTTATGTTTTGGTGGGTTTTTTTGGTGCTCACAAATGAAGAGGAAACTGGGGAAATGATGATGTTATCGAAGTGTACCCTAAATGCTCAGTAATTCAGAAAGTGAAATAATAAAGAAATATGCAATTGACATTCTTTAGTTGCAACTAAATACAACTATGTATTGACAGAATAAATATGCCAACATTCAGTTCTCAAAAGCACAGTTTGAAAGGCAGTTATATTTTAAATCACTTAATCTGGAGCATCAAATGTGATACAAGAACAGCATTACCCTATAGTACAGCCACTGTTAAACATATCAAAGCTAGTTTTAACTTCTTTTTCGTTGTGGTACTGTGTTAGGACTAGAGCTATAGTAGCAAAGAACTCATCAAGAGTTGCCGCAATCTGGCTGGGAATCATAAAATCATAGAATGGTTTGGGTCAGAAGGGACCTTTAAGGATCATCTAGTCCAACCCCACTGCAATGAGCAGGGATATCTTCAACTAGATCAAGTTGCTCAGAGCCCTGTTGAACCTGACCTTCAGTGTTTCTAAAGATGGGGCATCTACAGCCTCTCAAGTGGGGTAAATCCTTAGGCACATAGCCCCCAAGCAAGTTCTGCATTATTTGTACTAGCAGTAACCAAACTAGTTTAAAACTAAGTCCACAGCAAATGCTGTTCAGGCATATCCCTTATTTCTTCAATGTTATTTTACAGCTGTACCCTGCATTTCTTTGTTGAAAGTCTTCTAGATTCAGTCATATGAACTCATACTTACTTTTCAAAACACACTTTAGATTAATTGGCCAACAAATTGCACATAATTACAGCAAGAATATCTGTTGGTCGGCAACAAACACTATGGGTGAAACCTGACTTCACTTAGCAACTCCTTACTAAAACATCCAGTATGCAGGGAATATGTGACACCAGAGATCTCCAAGCACGATCCAGAGAACTACAGAGAGATTTTCAGAGCTTCAGTTCCCATGCTTTCAAAAGGCAGCACCTGTTTACTCCATTACTCCACTGCAACACCGAAAAAAGGTCAGTGGATTCCCACATTAACAAGCTTAGAATTTCTATGTTAACAATTGAAATCCCACTGCCATTAATTTATATAGTCAGTTCCTCAAATGATTGTATCTCAACAAAAAGCACAGAGGGCTTACACTAGGGACTGGTTAGCTTTTGTGTATAAAATCCTGACCAAGTTTCCACTGAAAATTCTGTCTGCAGCCATTCCATTGAATTCTGAGAGGGGAAAAACCAGGCACCAGGATGGCTCAATCCAAGTGACTCTGAAGTCAGCACAGGCCAGGTAAGGATACTTCACAAGCATTCAGAAAAACACTCCTAAAATTTTTCCACTAGCACTGAATTAGATCCCTTTGTAGTAACATTTCAAGAGTTAAACAAAGAACTTGAACCCTAGTTCATCCAAATATGTTTACAAATAAACTTTTGGGCAATTAAATTAGATACAAGTTTTAAAAGTAGAAATACCAAGTCTAAGAACATTCATACGGATGGTTGTCCAAGAACATATAATGACCTCTTTAATATAAGGCTGAATTCACAATAGCACTTCTAAGTGGATCTAAAATAAATTAAAAAGGTGCTAACATAAAGTTGCTAAAGAACAATCTGAATGAAAAGTCTGATTTTCTCAACTTCCAGTCTCTGATACAGCCGTAAGATTTTGATCAACCTTTTACCACACACAAAACACCTACACTAAAAAAGTGCCCTCTTGCGGGTAATCTGGAAATCGCATGAGCTTGAATACCTGTAAGCATGGCTGCCGTTCAGTGTATTAACCTAAGAAGAGAACTGACAATTATTTTATGTCTGCCAATTTATTGATTAATTATTTCTACACTGATAAAAGTATTTTTTCTCCTTCATAGTAACAGTTCAGTGTTTTAAAACAAATCAACGTATTACAAATACCACTACTGTTAGAACACATGAAGTACTAAATCACAGGAGGTAGAGTTAGATCCCCATTAACAATTACTTCAGAAAACAGACTATTTTTAAAAATTAGTAGAACACCTCATTCATGAACATTTATTTTTCAGAATAACTCATTCTTAGTTGCTTTAAGGGATGTCTGTTTTTTTAAGCATGATAAAAGAGTTTATGATAGAAACATGTTCTCTTTCAGTTTTCAACATAACTCAGCAATAAGCACATGAGAAAACTCCCAAGTGGTAAAAACTTAAGACAAACTGCAATAAAGCGACATATTGAATTAACCAAATTTCCAAAGATATCATGAATTTGACCACATCTTTTACCTTATGATTATATTTAAAAATTCATTCAACTAACTACAGTTCAAAAATATATCTACACCAATGAAATTAATGTGAAGCTTTTTTACACTGTTAATAATTGGCATTTTTGAATGGCATTCAAATGAATAAGCATTATTTTTTTTGCAACAATTTACTGCAAAATACAGGCACCTTAAAAACAGACACATAATGCAACAAGGGCATTTGGGATATTGAAAGTGTTTATCATTATCTAGTCATGCTATGTATTTCCCTTCTTTTAAAGAAATATTCTACAATTTGAAGCCGTGCCTGAGGTGTGTGCAAATTATGTTTCAGCATTTAACTCAATTTTCACATATTTCTTTTACAGTTACAAAAGCATTAGTGTGCCAAGGTTTTCAACTGTTACAACTGTAAAAATCTTAAGCACATATCGTTGATAATGTATTCTTGATATTGCACGTATGCACATGACAGTGAAACTCTAGTCCATATTCAATTTCAGCTATTTACACATGCTAAAATCATTTATCTGCATATATTAGAAAATAAAAAATCACAGAATCACAGAATTCTAGGGTTGGAAGGGACCTCGAAGGATCATCTAGTCCAACTCCCCTGCCAGAGCAGGTTCACCTAGAGTACATCACACAGGAACGCATCCAGGCGGGTTTTGAATGTCTCCAGGGAAGGAGACTCCACAACCTCTCTGGGCAGCCTGTTCCAGTGCTCTGTCACTCGCACAGTGAAAAAGTTCTTCCTGATATTCACATGGAACCTCCTATGCTCCAGTTTGCATCCATTGCCCCTTGTCCTATCATTGGACGTCACTGCAAAAAGCTTGGCTCCATCATCCTGACCTTCACCCTTTACATATTTGTAAACATGGATGAGGTCACCCCTCAGTCTCCTTTTCTCCAAGCTAATGAGCCCCAGCTTCCTCAGCCTTTCCTCATAAGGGAGATGTTCCACTCCCTTAATCATCTTAGTGGCTCAAATATAAAAAAATACAGTCTTTCTTGAGCAATACACCTTGCTCCAACATTTATGCTAACAAATTTCATAGAATCATAGAATACCAGGTTGTAAGTGACCTCAAGGATCTTGATCTATCTTCTCTGTAGCCACCCTTTATATATTAGAACATGTATTTTATGATTTTATGAAGAACAGCCTGTTATTCAACTTTTCTGCTTATACAGGGTGCGATTCAAAGACCACTGAAGCCAAAAGAAGCCTTGATTTAATTCAGTAGATTCTGGACTAGGCATAAAATTCAAATAGAAAAATTATAGAAAGTGTTTAGTATAGTAATTGATATAACTGCACTTTGGATGCATTAAGATGCTCTCACAGCATCTGTTAAAATACAAAAAAAATCTTTCCAAAATATCCCCTTCCTAAAGCTTACAATGTTACAGTTCAAGTTGAGCTCTAGGTATATTTATGAAGTTTACTCTCTATTAACTTAATTAATAGTTTTCTCCTTTTGGTCATGACACAAAAGCCCACACTGATGCACAACAATATCTACAAGAGAAGAAGCATATTCTTGTCGTAAGTAGTAAAGTCATTCTCTCTTGTCCTAAAATAGGTATCATAAATATAGTATTTTCCAAGCAACGAGTAGGAAATGGATTTTCCATTGAATTTTCTTCAGCTTTGAGAAGCTTAGACATCATCAAATATTTTGCTTCGAGACATTGACAGGTATCTTCCACCAGGCTGGTACCTGCAGAATCAATTTTAAATATGAAAAAGTATCACAGGAAATAGAAAAATACCAATGAAATAATATAAACCTCACTGTACTCTTAACTCCTTAACTCTCAATGAATTACAGTATCTGAAGTTCTTCTGAATTACTGATTCCGTAAGAATTTAATAGACAGTCACTAAATTAAATCTCATGTGACCAAAAAAGAATCTTAAATAACTTTGTTTCCTGACACAAAGGAAAGAAGTTGAATGCTTTAACTTTTTTTTCTTTTCTTTTTTTTTGAAACAAAGAAAAACAGCATTCAAAAGTAGTTTGGGCAATTAATAGAATGTCTCATTGGGTATTCCTAGGAGAAATACAGTACCAAAGATAATGGGAACAAATGGCTGCATACTTAGTGGGAAAAGAGAAGCTTTGCAAATTGTTGGCAAAATGTATTTTAAGAGCATTTTAAAAGCACAAAGTACTTCCTCTCCACAGTACCTACCAAAACATGAGCAGACACAGCCAGAACCTAGTGTCTCTAGTGCTCTTACTGTCCTAGAATGCTTGCTCTAGAACTACTGCTGGAGCTATAGTTTTAAGTATCAATGTCACACAAGCTGTTTTCAAGTTAATTGAAATTTCATATGCAATTATTCTTGATTTATTACCTCTATGAAATGAAATGCAGGCTACCAGAGAAAGCCTCAACTGATCTCCAGATTTTAAAGAAAGAGTTCAGAATGTTCCACTCTGCAAAGCCCATATGGAACTTCAGATACTGTACTTGAAAAGTATTTGCTCCAACAGAATTATATATGCATATTCCTAATTTTGTAGACTATTATCCCTTTCACGCTGTATAGAAGTCAACAGTTGACAGAACTGCTAGGCTAGTTCTTCTTTAAACTCTTGTGCTTAAAACGAAACAACTTTTGAAATGTGGGACACAAGACTAGACAAGTTAGTTGTTGATACAAGCTAACTCAGATGAATCAATCTGTAAAACCCAGCAGCGTCTTTTAACAGCATTCTTTGCAAGTTTTTAACTGGCATGTATTTGTGACATTGTATTTATCAGTAAATTGAAATAATTTATGACATTGTATAAGATTGGGTGTGCTAGTTGTAGCTGAAAAATAATTTAAACTACAGCTCTTTATAAGGGAATTTAAAATTATTTATCATTAAATGATTCTACATCATAACTAGCCAGATAAAAAAGCACCCATAAAATGTATTACTTGTTTCTTCAATATGAGCAGATCCTAGCAGTTATATAAGAAACTATTACACAACTAGGGGAATCTGGTGTTGCAATCACATCCACAGACTCGCAGAATTCTCTATTATAGGCAGAGCTACACAGTGCAGTCTGGGACTTTTTGTTCAATAAATTCAGATTTTAATTTACTCCAGTAGCTCCAATATCTGATTCCCGAGCATACTCCTGCAACTACTGGTCCCATAATACTCAGTTTTCTTTCTTGCTGCCCCTTTGTGATGGTTTTTATATAGGGAAATCACATGAGCTTTTTGAAGTCTTGTAGGAAATTAGAGAAAACCTTATCGTGTACATATGCAGGTCATTCTCCAGTTTTCTGGTTTTACATGCAGTATATTTCAGATTATGCCAATATATAAATTATATTCAACTCAAATCTTACTCAGACATTCCTAAAAAAACTGAAAACCCTTCAGGTTTCAATTGGTTTTAAAACAATTCTCATATCATGGAGCAGAAGGAAGAGAAAGAACTAGATGAGATGACAAGTTTTGTTTACACAACTATTATTACGAAACCACCTGATAAAGCTGTAATAGGTCAGAAGAAAGAAGACATTTGTATCTCTTAATTGTACTTAACACAGAATATTCCTCACCTTCCTGAATCTGATTCAAGAGGGTCATCAATAATTGAGTCTGCGTTAAAATCCAAAGGTTCTGCATCCTGAAGGAGTTCTATTCTATCTCTTTCAGTCCTACCATTTGACCGGGTATACTTGGATAGTGCTGGAAAGGTAAAACAAAGGAAAGACACTCATTCACTCTGTAAACATCTTGGAGAGTATGGAGACATCAAACTTAAAAGACCAGAATAATCATTTGCTAATCTCTCATCCAAAGTGTGAGTGCAATGACTTAAAGTAAATTCAGTATTAAACCAAATCTGGCTACATGTTCAAATTTGTAGTCTCTCATTTTTGTATCTTCATAGCAATGTAACTACAACTTTTCTTTTGTCCCTCAAGTAGGATGAGATCTACTTTGCAAAAGAATCAGTGAAAATGAGAAGTTATATAAACTTTTAAATCAGTCAATCGCCCATTCATCTTCCCAACTTCCCACTTCAACTAAGCTAGCTGGAGGGTTTTTTTTGTTTGGTTTTGTTTGTTTTTAAAGAGGCAATCTTATGAATTAATGAAATATAGTTGTTTTGCAGTTCACTCTGCCACCTTCACTGGCACAGTACTTAAGGCTTGTTTTGGTGTTGGAATGGTACATACTCATGCAGTTAACATTAAAACACAATTTCATACAATTTCAGTTAGCCTACCATGGAAAATCTGGGTTTCCAACTTTGTAAAGAAGACGGGGAAATCTACCAGAGATGTCTCAAAAGCAGGTTCAAAGCCTCCCTCCTCCTCCCCCTTTTTCCTTCTTTGCTTCAGTTTCATTTCTCACTTGTCACTAGCATACCAGAGCACATAAAATGCATAAAAAACATTAACACTGTGACAAGTCAACTTTTTGAAAGTTTAGCACATCCCTAAAAAACCCAGACATTATTAAATGAA
This sequence comes from Aegotheles bennettii, assembly GCA_013398125.1. Lineage (NCBI taxonomy): Eukaryota > Metazoa > Chordata > Aves > Caprimulgiformes > Aegothelidae > Aegotheles > Aegotheles bennettii. The sequence continues at coordinate 67,562 of VZRW01009344.1, read as the reverse complement.
CACATATACACTAGTGTGGTATGTTATTGGCTTTGTATCTGTAGGACATTTATTTGATTATTCTATTATTCTAGTCAGAGAGATCATTTGCAACTAGAAGAAATAAATTTTAAGATTCCAAACTCCTAAACTAAATAGTCTCTTTGCTGACAACTGCTACTCTATCACAACCATTTTATGTCCCATATGAAGAACAAGTAATTGAGACTAGCCAGAATCTCCAATTTCAACCAGTTAAAGTGTTGAAGATGGGAAGAAACACCCCTTTCAGGTGTCTTTAATGGGCAAGATGGCACTGTGCCACAGAAGGGAATAGCACATCATCTCAGACAAAAAGGAATCTATTTGAAGCTACTCACACAGCCAATGTTATGCAGACATGATATGAAAACAAAAAAAATCCCCTCCAAAACCCACAAAGCTTACGTCTATTGGTATTGGTCTCTGAGAAGCTGGATTCTTTTTGGTCTGTGTGGACAACCCTGTTTCTAGTGGAATCGTCTCTATTTCCATACCGCTCCTTCCATTCCTGGAAAAGAAGACAAAAAAATGAAACACAAACTGTGAGGAAAAAGTAATACAACAAAAGTATATGTGAAATCAAGAAATATCTCAGGCTCACAATTTAGAGCTAATTGGTGAATCACAAACTATGAAAGTAATACTTTGAAAACGCTCCTGTTTGGCATCTTGAAACAGGAAGAATTTTTGTTTTGTTTGCCCCTTCACTAAACCAGTTACTGTAAAATGTTCTTTAGAAAAAAAGACTTGCAGAAAACAGACTACATATTAAATCTACACTCAAAGTTCACTGCACTGCTTCAAGTTATGATGGGAATGTTGCTTTTTTTGATTTCTACTTCCATCTAGCGGTAGAATGGTAGAATAACCAGTTGCAGATAGCACAAAGACCCATTTGCACAGGATACAGTTACTAAGCTTGTTGTTCACTGTGTTTCCATTCCATCATATTTTAGAATCATAGAATCACAGAGTCACAGAATGGTTTGGGCTGGAAGGGACCTTGAAAATCATCTAGTTCTAACCCTCCCTGTCATGGGCATGGACACCTCCCACCAGACCAGGTTGCTCCAACCCCCATCCAACCTGGCCTTCAACACTGCCAGGAAGGGGGCAGACACAATTCCTCTGGACAACTTGTTCCAGTGTCTCACCACCCTCACAGGAAAGAATTTCTTCCTAATATCTCATCTAAGTCTACACTCTTTCAGCTTGAAACCATTCTGCCTTGTCCTATCACTACATGCTCTTGTAAAAAGTCCCTCTCCAGCTTTCTTGTAGCCCCTTCAGGGCTGCTATGAGGTAGCCTCCTCTTCTCCAGGCTGAACAACCCCAACCCTCTCAACCTGTCTTCACAAGAGAGGTGCTCCAGCCCCCTGATCGTCTTCGTGGCCCTCCTCTGGACTCGCTCCAACAGCTCCATGTCCTTCTTATGCTGGGAATTTTACCCACTTTGTCCCTAAGAAACAGGCATTGATTTATGCCATGTGTTATAGTTTGAAGTTTTTGTCCATATTGGGAACGAACGAGTTAAACGAGTTATTCCGTATCAAGCCTTCTGTTGATAAACTGAAAAGTACTGAGATAAGGTTTTTTTTTCCCTTCTCTCTGTTTGGGTTTTGGACTGCATTCCTGAGGGGGGGCAGCGGCGGAGCAGAGCAAAGATGCTGCTTCTATCAG
>VZRW01009344.1:42888-64848 GCA_013398125.1 Aegotheles bennettii | reverse complement strand
TGGGTGGTTCTTCATTCTCCTAGTCCCTGCCTTTGCTGTCTGTGACTTGGCCAGTGTGGCTTCAGCACTTGCCAGAGCAGACTGAGGCAAAAAAGTCATTGAGTACCTCAGCCTTCTCCATATCCCAGGTCACCAAGTCTCCCATTTCCTGCCAGAGAGGGCCCATTTTCCCTTTTTTCACTGATATACCTATAGAAGCTCTTCTTATTGGCCTTGATGTCCCTGGCCAGACTTAATTCTATCAGGGCTTTAGTTTTCCTAACCTGACCCTTGGTTGCTCAGACAATTTCTCTGTATTCCTCAGAGGCTGTCTTTGCTTTCACCCTCTGTAGGCTTCCTTTTTGTGTTTAAGTTTGTCCAGGAGCCTCTTGTTCATTCATACAGGCCTCCTGGTGCTTTTTGCTTTACTTCTTTTTCGTTGGGATGCAGCGCTCCTGAGCTTGGAGGAGGTGATCCTTCAATATTAACCAGCTTCTTTGGGCCCCTTTTCCCTCCAGAGCTTTATCCCATGGTACTCCACCAAGCAGGTCCCTGAAGACGCCAAAGTCATCTCTCCTGAAGTCCAGGGTAGCAACCTTGCTGTGTGCCCTCCTCACTGCCCTAAGAATCTTACACTTCACTGTTTCATGGTTGCTGCAGCTAAGACTGCTCTTGAGCTTCACGCCACACAAGACCCTTGTTGTTGGTGAGAACAAGGTCCAGCACAGCTCCTCTCCTCCTTGGCTCCTCTGTCACTTGGAGAATGAAGTTATCATCAATGCATTCCAGGAATCTCCTATATTGTTCATGCCCTGCTGTGTTATCCCTCCAACAGATATCAGGGTGGCTGAAGTCCCCCATGTGGACCAGGGCTCGTGAATAAGCGGCTACTTCTAGCTGTCTATAAAGGGTCCTGTCCACTCAAGTCTTACTGGTTGAGTGGCCTGTAGCAGAACCCCACTACAATGTCTCTTGTCCCCGACTTTCCTTTAACCCTGACCCATAAGCTCTCAATTGGCTACTCATCCACCCCCAGGTGGAGCTCCGTGCATTCCAGCTGGCCACTGACATAGAGGGCAACACTCCCTCCTCATCCTTTGAGCCTGTCCTTCCTAAAGAGCCTGTAACCTTAGTATGCAAACATTTTAGTATGAAATATAATGAAATACTAAAGAAGAAAATGTCTCAAGCTTTTATGAGAAGACAACTTCATGTCTCAATAGAAACTTTTCCAATTGCCCAATAACTTTATTAATGTTTCAGATTCATACCTAGATCTCACATTATAGACTGGTAGAAACTGTTATCCTGTACTAATTTATGCCATATGTTACATTTCTAAGCTGCAATAGGATCAAGCATTTAATCACGATCCAGTAAAAGGTAACACTCAAAAGCCCTAAAAGTTTCAAGAATGAATGTGCTACAGTATTTAATGCAAACTCAAAAACCAAGTAACATCTGAAACTGAGTTTGCTGTTGAACTAAGATTTTTGCTTCATGTCAGATCATTTCAGTGTATACCAAATGCATAGTGCCTGTGCTACTTATTTGATATCACAGTAAGTTCAAGTTCTAAAATTATGTTATGGCAGTGACAAGATGAGAAGGTCTATGCAATATTGGCTGTCATCCGTAACTGAATTATCCTCAAGCTTAAAAAGCCAAGAGATTTTAGTCCCAGTACTATCTTGACTTTCTGAAGAAATATTTTTCCCTTCCCTCAGTCAGTTCATTTTTTCAATGCATCCTTTCTATTTATTTCTGATTGTGACTTTCTATACTAAATTCCAAATGTTGTAAATTAATGAGAAACTAAAGCTATAGTTAAAATTAAGGTGCTTGTATTATTTTTTATTCAGATTGACTGCCTTCACAAGTATTTCAATCCAGTATGTACTCAAAGTATGACTAGAATCAAACATTCCATTTGTTACTCAGTGGTAACAGCATTAATTATGTCTTAAAGGTGACTCCCTCCTCTGGGAAAAAAAAATAAATCTGTGCCAATTACTTTCCAATGAGTGCACAAAGCAACGGATAAGTTTTGGAGGAGCGCATAGTCCCCATTTCAGTGACTATGATGACACTGCAACTGCAGGTACTCCAAGCAGAACAGTACCAATGTAAGAGACTGACAATAAGACATTTCAGATTATCCTGCATCCTAGAAACCAGGCCCCTTTTTAATGCTATTTACACCTATCCAAATACACCATTCTCACAGCACAGTAGGTAACAGATTTTCAAGTAGTGTAACCACAATAGCCCTCTTATCCTTTAAAATTAAAATTCTCCTCATCCAAGACTATTCTGCAAGATTCAACTGATTCCATCAATTATGAGACTTACTTTTTAAATGAAACATATCATGTTGAATTAAATAGCAATGGCAAATCCTATCAGATATTGTAGTATATTAATATCATAATTAGCAAAAACAATCTCATACCCTTCTTCTGTTTTCACCTTCTTCCTGCCTTTGACGTTTTCTTTTCTCTATAAATAAAAAGAATTGTCTGAGCTTCATACAAGAAAAATGATTACCAATATTTTTTTTAAACAAACAACGGAAATCCAAAGTTAACTAGCAAAGATTCTTACTGAAATAGATGACTCCTACAATTACATAAAAACAAAAGACAAAGTTGCTTGTCTATCATTACAGAGTTTCACTTTAAAATGAATTCGTCATGATGGTATTGGGTCGAGGTATAACATTTGAATACCATCTAGCAAAGCAAAAAAAAAAACAAACCAAAACCCTCTTAGAAATAGTTGGAAGAAGTATGAAGTTAAGAAGAAACTCAAGCATTACTTGAATAGAAATCTTGCTGAAGTTCTGGGAGGCCCAAAGTATGACCCAAATAGTTTGTGTCCTTCTCTGCTATCACACTGGAAGTGTAAAATCACAGTACCAAAGAAACAGTAACCTCTTGTTTAAGAGAATGAGACATATTCTTCTTACTCCAAAAAAAGAAGTACTACTACTGTAAGTAAATCTAGGTTTTGTTTTTCATAAACCATGAAAGGAGAAAAAAAGTATTCCATAATGTAACATTGTATCCACATATTTTAATTTCTGAACATTTACTCAAGAACCACAATAGCTTTTAACAACTTTCGAGAAACACTTTCAATAATAAAGAACATAAAAAACCTAAAAAGCTGTGCAAAACAGTAGATAATTGCAACTCTACAGAACAACATGCTTTGTGTGATAAAACAGTTAGTTGAAACAGGAAAAATTTTTAAAGGAAATGACAGCTCAATCAACACAAAGAAAGATTAAAATGAGTTTGTTGATAATAAAGGCAATTTAAGTGCTAACTGTTATGAAAGATAACACAAGCACTTGCTCAGATATTATTAGATCAGTAATGACTTCAGAGGAGCACCATTTAACTGATATTTATTCTTGATATTTAGAAGTAATCTTAAATAAATATCTAAAACTGGATGAGTAAAGCTGACACTTTACTTCAGATGTCAGTGAAGTCCAGCACTGCTTATAACGCAACCACAAGGCTGTAAGTCTACTGCACTTCGTCCAATAGTCTCAGTATAGTTTTCAAAATACTGACCAGCTATATGCTTTTTTTTCTGTATGTAACACTTCAGACAAGTCTAATGCAACAATATTATTATATTCTTGCAGGATCCTAGGATATAGCTTACCTCTTCTGATTAGCTCTTTTCCTTCATCAATCAAATCAGAGGTCATTTCACTATCCCCCATGAACTGCTGGAATCCCAAAAGATTCAAACAACGAGTTCCTAAACTGGTAAATGCAGAAGGAGAAGCAATTTCCTTTGTTAATTTACGCATTTAGATATATTGCATTGCTAAATATAAAACAAATTATTCAGAAATTTATGGACAATTCAAATTAAAAAGCAATATAGAAGACAGATTATTATACTAGCTAAGAAATCAGAAAATTGAAAATAGTGACACATTCCTCAATACAACTGGAAGTGATGGAATAATCCTATTCAAATATAGAGATAAAACTTTATAGTCTGAGAGTAGTGCAAATGATTTAAGGTAAGACAATTGTTCGAAACGTTCTCAGATGTAACAGAACTTATACCTATTATATCTCATTGACTCTTCTTTGCCAGAAGACAACTACTATAAAGATTCTGCCTATTATGATTTCTGTGGTTTTGAAACGGTAATAACATACGAAGGCCATCTTCATGTCAGTTTTCAGTCAGAAGAAATGTGTGGCATACTCATGTGTAGGGATGTCGGCTGCCATTTTAGACGCCTATTAGGCAGCAGTCAGATAATAAACATGCTTCATCTTTTTTTTGCTATTCCTGAAACTAGATATCATGAAACCACTTTCACCTTTTCAACTTCTCATCAGAGAACACAAGTGCTGTTTTTGATATTGCTTTCCTCTCTCTAAACTGAAGCATCAGTATCATATTCGAATTTGGCTTCGTTGTATATTTATGCTGAAAAGTTTTCTTCCTATACTATCTGAACTTTAAGTCTGCTAGGATTAAACAAGGGAGACAGTTTTCCTTGATAGATTTTAATCAAACATTTAGTTTTGCATGCATCTGATTTATAAGAGGACATTAAATTTCAAGCAAAGCAACCTCCTCCCCTTCAGTTTATTTTCTTCCATTTCACTATGGCATTTAAGAACCAGGAAGATCATGGACAAGAAGTCACACAAACTATTTTCTTGTCATTGGCTTCCCTGTTTGCTTTTCGTGGGGTTTGGGTTTTTTTCGTGCCCACTACCACTTTTGTCACCTAACCTACAGTAAGCAGGGAAAACCTAGGACTGAATCCTTGTTGTCTTAGTATCTATGGATGCACACAGGATATTAATGGACATTCATAGAATCAGAGGTTGGAAGAGACCTTCAAGATCATTCAGTCCAACAGTCTACCTACATCACCACTAAACCACATCACCCAGTGCCACATCCAGACACCTCTTGAACACCTCCAGGGACGATGACTCCACCACTTCCCTGGGCAACCTATTCCAATACCTAATCATTGTTACAGTGAAGAAATTTCTTCCTAATGTCCAATCTAAGTTCAAGGTATTTAATTACACTCTAACATGACTCAAAACATATACATGGCTTCTGACTGAATGTCAATGCAAAATTGAAGAGGTGAACATAAATGTAGCTGAGCAACATGAGATCAAAAGTATCTCATCCCTTACAGTGCTGAAAAGCAGACATTTTGAAAAGTAAGGATAAAGTAAGCATGTAACGGTATTCTCTGCAATTACCCTTCCCTCCTCCAACAAATTGTGGCACAGGGAAAAAAAGATCAAATTATTTATTCCTTCAAATTCTTTCACTATGTTTTCAAAGTGAAGTCTGGTAATGGATCAGAAATTTACTATAAGTTTGTTAGAAAGTTCATTACCTAAAGTTTCTCCTAATGTTTCTTAGCTTATTACAAAACCTTGCTGAAAAAATAGCTTTCTCGAGGTAATTTTAATTTCAAAGGCAGAACCTAAACATTTGTGGGCTCCAAAGTTTGAACAGATCAGATGTCAAAATCTAGCAATGAAGTTTAATGGGAAAAAAACCTCACAACACAGTTATGAGTTAATACAATGGATACTGTTAAAATATATATATTCATANCACATATATAAATAGCAATTTATTGTTTTAGTTTTTCATTTTTATTAATATGTCACAACTCAACTACTGAAAGAGGAGAAGTGAATCTCTTCCTGATTGCTGAAACTAGTATCATTAATGTAAAAAAAGATGGAGATCTGTCTTGCAAATTACTTACCTAAAGTATGTGGCAATACAGAGAATGACAACAAGCATCGGGTAATATATATAGAATCCATCTGCAATGAAGGACAGCACTCTCATGGATCCCATTATCTGGAAAAAAAATCCACAAGAATAAGCTGTAATCAGATATATTCTATATATATCCATAAAGATTGTGCCATCTCACTGTTTTCAGTCCACAACACACAATCCTTTACAGTTACTGAACCATAGGTAAGCATCATAATCGCATATCTGATTCAGACAGTTGACCTAGAATGCCCAGATATAAAGCCATCTCTAATAGTGTACCCACTTTGAGGTTTCTAAGACCTGTTCAAATCCAGTGTATCTTTTTATCTGCTGTGAAGAGAGTCTCTGGACAACACTAAGAATCTACCTGCTAACAACAAAGATGTGAGATGTCCTACAGAAACTAGTTGTTCAGTAAAACCAAACTGACTGGTTTTCAATGGCAAGTTAGGTTTGCTCTCAATCTATAAAGACGTCCCATACACTAAAACCAGTGGAAGCTAAAGCTATCAGGAAGTGAAGAACAGTCTGAACTCTTCAGCGTAATACTTTACTTTCTTAGGATAAAAACACCAAAACAGAAAAACTGAGTTATTGATGACTCCTATGTAGCCAGCAACCATGACCAAACTCCTCGTGTATTTCCACCCTGTTTAATACTAGTGAAAACATTTGAATACCTGAATCTTAGTACAAGAAGTACTTTAAAATATTTCGCCTGTTCTCCAAACTATACAGAAGCCCCAAACCCACATTTTCTGTACTTACAGATGTGTAAGCAGTTGGCTGAGTGTTTTTGTGAGAGATTGTTGCATCCATATGGGTCAAGCCCAAAAAGTTCAAGCATAATGGCGGAGTAAGACGGCAAAATAACCTGTACAAAATGCAAGAGGCAACAGCATATAAAACAATTTCTTGCACTAAAAATAGTAAAAAATCATAACTGGATATATGACAGAATCATGATGTACAGCTCATTAGGTTTTATTTGATTATAAATGAAAGAATATAAATGAAAGTTTCATGGACATTTTCAATTGAGTATTTGACAGAAAATCTGCAAAATATATGTACTCACATGCCACTGAAAAGCAGACTGTATGCATCTGTCTGATGATGTGAAGCTAAGTAGTAGTAGTTAAATACACGGATCCTGAAGACAGTAGAGTAAACACAGATACTTAGGAAAAAGATGGTAAGGAAACAGGCCATCTGGGGAAGAAAAAAAAACAACCCAAACCTGTTTGAACGTGGAACTCTACTGAAGGTTTTAATGCATGATCTGTTCATTCAACAGGCTGACTGCTGTCCTAATTTTTCATTCTGAGACGGGACAGTAACACCAGCTCTGAGACTAGTTCCAGAAGGTTTCTTTGACTAATTTAAACTGAGAATGATACTTGCAACATTCTGCACTTCATATAAGATAACACAACTGAACATTCATTCTACTTTTTGTTATATAAGTGAAATTGCTGTAATTGCCTTAATAATTACTGTGATTCACTTGACATTTATTCCCACAAAAAGTGCTGAAATCAAGTGTTTTCAATTCAACCTATTTTGTTTGTGTATTGGAATTTTTCAGTTCAGTTCCTTTACTGATGAATTTGTGCACATACATGCTAGCCACACCTGTGACTGAATTTCTGGTCAGCAGCAAATGCCTGTTTAGGATAGAGATTACATCACACATGGTTGACTAGACACAAGGTCTAAACACCTAAGCTCCAAGCTAATGTTTCACAAATTACTCCACACAGGATATTCAGCTGAACTGGGTCACATAGTTACCCCACACTGGAGAGCTGTAAGAAGTGGCAAGAGGCAGACTCTCTCCACAGAAATGAAGTTTGGTATTATACAGGGTGTTTCAAAAAGATGGACCAACTTCAACTGAAGGTTAATTTCAAATGGGTCCATCTTTTTGAAATACCCTGTATATTTCAGAGACCTTCTGAAAGTTGACAGACTATTTAGACTTATTTTTAAATCAATCTGGTCTACTATTATTACAATAGCAATCTATCTGAAAATATTTTTGTTGAGTGATTTCACACTTACCTCAATGTATATATAATTGTATGTTTTCTCTGCCAGCTGTATGAAAACTGCAAATAATGATAAAACTGGTTTTGTGCTGAAAAATGTGCATTCTGACCACACAACAATTACAGAGAATGTGGCCAGAACAACTGCAAGCACCCTGTAAAACCATGGTCGCAGAAGACATTCCCAGTACCACTCTGAAAAAAACACACACACATACATCAAGAATGGGTTAATGACAATTACACAACCAGAAATGGAACTCCCTCACAAAAACTGATATGAAATTCTTGTATGCACTCCCTTAAAATCAAGACTGGAATCTGTGGGGTCACACACTTAATTTCAGGGCTTTTCCAAAGCCTGGAAATCAGGCTCAGCCCTAAGGAATCACACGCACAACTGGGGAAAACAGGGTGAGATTTGGGAGGCAAATTTTGCGAATAGATTGGAAGAGTGAGGGGGTGAGAACAGAGCTCTTCACTTTCAGCCCAGATACTATGGGTGATCCATTTCTTTTTTTGTTCATCTGTTACTCTCCAAGAAACAAAGCTTGGACTGTAAAATTATATTGTCCTATCCTGGAAATAACTCACTGCCAGCATACAACAAATTAGAAGTTAAAGCATGACTTGGAGAAAACACTTTCTAAAAAGATACACAAGCAGCTGCACGACCTAACATTTGGTACACAACAGACGAAAAGTCCTTTCCTCTTTGCTTTACTGGAAGAGCTGTGCCACCGCAATACTACCCCACAAATGTAGAAGGTAGCCATGATCCAATAATTTAAAGTTGCTGGTTTTATATCTTCTTCTAAGGTTTCAAATTTTGCTATTGCTATTACAACATGTAAGGGCTATCAGATTAGTCAAAAGAGATTAAGCTTATAGTCAAGAGCACAAATCAACACCCGATGGCTATTTCATTACATAAATACATTAAGATGCACATTTGGTTCCCTCTACTGTAACTGAACTTCTTACATAAAACAACCGGTTCTTCTTCCAAAATGGTTCCAGTTACCCCTTTATGTATTCAAAATCTGCATGACAGCACTTACCAACAGTCGGCGTGTAGAAATACTGAATAATCTTATTCTCTGGTTCCTGGGAATGAAAGGTGTGAACAAACTGTCGAGTTGCACTGGTTTCATTTTTTGCCACGTCTTCCAGGTAAAATGCCTGTTCTAAAAGAATTTGCCATTGGACCTGTGTACGACGATGTCTCTGTACTGAATAGATTACCTACAATAAATTCCAAGCAGTTATGGTTACAACATACTTCTTTCAAGAAAAGTTTTACAAAATCCTTAAAGTGTCTGCATTACAGAATTGCAAAGATAATTCTGTACACTCACAAAAGCAGGCAGTTAGAATCTCTAAATACGTAAATCATAAAAGTACTACCTACGTGTTTCCCGAGATGTGTTTCATCACAACCTTACCTGTAGCAATAACAGCCTTCTTTTTCCAACATACCACTTTATTTTGCATCTTAGTGAATACCAAGTTTTTCCCCCAATTTCTTTTTTAGAAGGCACTGTCAATCAACCATTATAAGGCTTACACACAGACAGTTGAAACACTGTCAAGCTATAACACAACAAGAACACTTCTTACACATCCATAAATTTGATCTGGACATCACTTGAGGTATTAAACTTCTACATTTCTTTCACTGAGAAAAGTTTCTGTTAAGTAGCAATCTCAAAACCCACTATACTCAGCAACTCAGATAAATGCATTGAAAAATCTCTTGACTTGCATTTATTTTCATTACATTAGCATAAGTGAGGCATGCTTTCACTTATTGATATACCTGTTTGTGAAGTTTGACCAAACTTTTTTCACTTGGATAACTGTTCTGTCTTTCATCAAAATCTTCATAATCATCCATGTTCCTACCCATTCTCTCCTGGTATTCAGTTGGACACTAGAAGAAAAAGGGAAAACTAATTGGAAGATGAAGGAGTAGCAAATGCTTTTTGTTAATTATTTGTAAATGTTTGGGGCATTTCATGCAACTTCATGCTCAATCTAAGCACAGATTGTTCTGTTTTTAAAATACTACATATGTCAAAATACAGCAGATAATTACATGCATCATAAGAAACAATCCATGAAGAATTTCCATTCAAAGTCTGGTCAGAGACTCACAAGATGCCAATTAGAGATTTTATGTTAAGGGGAAAAGAAAATAATGTACAAGTATTCATTATAAATAGGAAGCATCCACTCCTAATGAACAATTACAGCCACGGATGAGCAATTTGTTACCTTTTTCAGTATTGTATCAACACATTTTCTCAAAGGGTGGTTATACTTGATACTCTCACTCACTTTACGGACTTCCTGTTTAGGAAAAAAAAAAAAGAGTTGTTTCATCATGTTAAATAGATTGAACAATTTTACAGGGTCAGGTAAGAATTCCAGTTGTCCTAGTGGAAAGATAATCATCAGAGCTTAAAAGCAACAGAACCTCCTAAAAGCCACAGCCTTATTAGACATCTAACAAAAGAAAATAGAAGGGGTACTGTTAAAGAACATGTATATCCTTAAAAAAACCACTATGAAGACAGTGTGCAAACATTACTTTGTGGATGTGTGGAGAATTTGTTTCTATGCATGAATGTTGAAATGGAAAATACTTTCTAGTTTTAGTTGTAGGTAAAGATGAGTTTCTCTCTGATCTGGTTTAGCTTCACTTTCATTACTTTAAGGCAGCTTGACAAGTATCATTTTACACTACTTAATTTTGCATCTTCCTCACATTTATCTCCACATAGCTCATTTCTGAGGCCATTTAGCATTTATCAGTAATAACAAGATACTACCTAACAGCTAGATAAGTTGTGCCAGATCAGGCTTAGTGGGAAGTAGATTTTATTCTTCATACTATTGGCAATCCAGAGATAGCAAAAGCTAGTTACTTACCTCCATAATATCCTCTAAATTCTCCTCTGCATCTGCTTTTTCAGTCATAAGTTTGGCAGCTTTGAAATAGGTCTTCATGAGTAGATAACCTCTCTTGGCCCCATTCCAGTGAGAACGGGGAATTTCCACCAAGCCATAACCCAAAAGCAACACAAGAAGAAAGAGACCCCATGTGTTTGCAGCAGCTATCCCAATAGTCTGAAGTTGGTTCCTAAGGAGAAAAACAATAGCAAAAACAAAAAAGAAAGAACAACCAACCAACATCTTCCCACCCCACCTAAAAGAAAGCAAACTTCATGTATTTATGCACCAATACAGCTTTCAAGTTTAAGGAATAGACTTAATTCTTGCCTAGGGTCAGTGTGCTATTGGGCCATATTTAAAGCTGCACAATTTTCCTGTATCTCTCCATGTTTCTTCCCTCTCTGGAGGGAAGACAAAAATGTTTGTTCTCAATGGTTTGTTTACGAAACAACATGAACTTAGCAAACCCATTCAAAGTGAGATATATGACAGTGTTTACTACTGTATCTAGTACAGAAGACCATTAGCAATGTCATAAACATCAATTATTTTAATTTACCTTATGACCTCTAGACAGAGGCACTACACAGGAAATATTAAAGCAGACTTTTTGAAAGACATTATTCTGAAAACAGTGAACAAGTTTCTCCACTAACTTTGCAAATTAATTTATAGGGAGAAAAAAATCCATTGAAAATATAAGAGGATTCTTCTGCCATACATACAAGAACCAGAAAACCGAAAGACAAACTTCTATAAATAGTCAAAAAATCCCTTTCCATAAAAAAAGTCAGCAAAACTGTCCAACTGCCTAGCGAAAATCAGATCAACTAAAATTGTTTTTTAAATAAGACCCATTCCATCTACAGAAGAGATTACCTGTGACAACTCATGCAAGTGCTTACAACATTATTCTTACCATTGTAAATTGAAGTTTGGGTTTACAGCCACATATATTAAAAACGCTCCAAAAATTAGCAAGTAAGTGCCATAATAGATTGCATTCTCAATCAATGCAGTTTTAATTTTTCCAGTGATGGAGAACCCTCCTGATCTAGCATATGACTGCATGAATGGTAACAGAATCCTAAGAAATAAACCAGAAAGTAGTTTAGCAGTGGCAGCATATCGAGATAGGGGTGTTTAAACTAAAGACTCCTAAGCTTCTAACAAAATCAGCTAGTTATACATTATTATTCTAGATGTACTGGTTTGATGGCAACAAGCTACAGATAAAAATAATACAGCTTTAAAACAAATACAATAAAAACCATAGCTTTACTATGAAAAATTTGTGTTAATCAAGAACTCACTACCAACCCTGATATTCTTGAATGAGCTACAAAAGTAATTATCTGATGATAAGTTGGTCAGAAACCACAACTCAATCTAACCCAAAAGTACAATATTTTTGACGTAGCTGTAGCTTTATCAAATAAAATTAAATAATTTACAACATTGCTGAAAAATTACCCAAAGTATTCAAGGAATTATTTTAGTGTTCTGTTGCCTAAACCCCATTTTTTTTTCAGAGAATCTATCAATAAACACCTCTGTGTTCAAATTGCTCAGTTTCGACTACAAAAGTGAACCAAGAGTAAATGGTTGCCACCTGAAAAGGAGCAAAAAAAGAAGTATGCTCTGTTTCATACAGTAATTACCAGAGAAGTTTCACTGCTAGCAAATAATATATGACTAAACAGCTCTGTGGAATTCTTAAAGAGTATGTCATGACTGTTAAGATGTTTCACTTAGAAATTACACCTGTATCATAGTCTTTGTCACATTCTTTTGCCTAACTTACCATGTTAGAAACTGAGATGTCCAATATACAACACGCCAGAAAATTGGCATAATTCCATTAGGAATGTAACTCCATGGTTTGAAACATTTTTCCTTACTGTAACAATGTAAAGAAGCTTATTGTTAGTTGTAGGGCCAAGACTATAAAAAAACATTTTTAATAAATTCCCCTATCTAGAAAGGTCTTTGAAAATAGCACAAAAGTAATACACTACTATTTGAGTAAGCAGTCAATCATTAACCATCTCAGAAGAAAATGAACTGAATCACCACTTAAAAATAACCATTCTCCTCAGCACAAATAACGTATCTAGACAGGACAGCTTTCTTAGAGGAAAAAACAGTAGCTCAAAGACTAAAGGGAAATCAGCAGTTCAGCAACTTCAGTTCACAATTTTTCTTTTTGGGAAGGAAGTACTTTCTTTGAACAAAGAAAAAAACATTTTTGTAGACAGAAGACCATTCAACTTTAGTCAGAGCAGCAGGTTTTCAAAAAATACCTAGGGGCCTCATCACCTAGCTCTACTACCTAGGGCATTTAGTGGTAAAAAAGTGTATTAGCTGTTTCTTCTGTCACCCAGTTGGATTTAAGCAGGCTTCTATAAACTTTGACTTGCTGAGTCAATACTTTTCTGACAGGTAGTGTTTGCTTCAGAAGACCAGAAAAGCCATAAGAACCTTTTAGTAAAAGAGCAAAAGACAAAGTGCCCATCCACACTAAGACACTTCGTTGTTTTTGCCACACCTGAGTAATGAAGTAATGGTGAGTCAATGGGCAATACAGTCCAAGTAATAGGAGTATCTATTGAGAAATAATTGATGTTTTCCAGGGTCAAACTAGTTAAACCTGAGTTGTGAGTTTTTATGTATGCAGCCTAAATATCTTCAAAACTATCAAATTACTACAGAATGACAGGTAGCGTGAACGAAGGTTTACGATCCAAGTTGCACCAACACAGTATCTGCTCTATTACTACTTAAGCTGATATTTCTATTTGATATATTCAAGTCATATACTATAACATCTATCAGAATGTTCTGAAACTACAGGTAAATTGAAAGGCTATAGAATAGTTTTCAAATTGTGTATTTACTTAATGATATTCAATTAACATACACCGTGTGGTCTTAAATACAGGGTAAAACATTGTGCCACCAAGTCCAGTATACAACATCCAGATAGCCTCTGCTTTGGGGCAACAAAACTGGCAATACGTTGCATGAATGTACCAGCTGACAGTTTAAATGCTCTGATCACCTTATGGTTAACTATACTGCACACATCCACAAGATGTGGAAATAGCAAATAGAGGCTAAAGAACAAGCAGTCATGGAAAGAGCCCATGTTTGCCGACATTCTCATGTTTTAGGGATTACTTCCTTCCTGCCAGAAGACAGCAAGCAGGCTTTTGTTACTTCGGTAGAACATAGTAAATTTAAGATAACTCCCATTACTATATATATGTAATTATAATAAGCAATCAGATATGCTGCTTATATACAAGACAAGCCTCCTCATTTAATTCATAATGTACAAAATTAGATTTTCAGGTCTAAAGCCTTCATGATTGTGAAGGAAAAACAAGCATTCACACAGGCCTCTCCTCACAGACAACCAAGGCTGCTTGAAGAGCTTAGTTCTATTGCTTTAACAACAAAATATAGGAAATTTAGCACAAAATTTAATTAAAAGAGGAATATTTAGGTAATCAGTTAGAACTGCTGTATAAATTACTACCAATAGATGAATATGCATTTTTTTTCACCTCTTCCCTCACCCTTCCATATGCTTACAATCTTCAGATGTCATATCACACTGACAACACTTATTTATTAGTCTTAAAAACACAGTCCACTCCTATTATTTATTGAAAAACAAAAAACAAAGACTTCTATAAAAACAGTCTAAGGAAAAAAAAATATAGCTGATACCTTGGAGCAAGTGTAACGTAAGAGCCATTATTTTCTGCAGGGCTGGAGTTAACAGCAAGTTTGCACCGATTATAAATAGTCTAAAAGACAATTAATTTTAGATCAGTGACCAGAAAAAGGTACGACATTTATTTAAATATAATGTCTCATTTTTAAAGACATTTCCTGCACTCCAGATTTACATGTGGGAGCAATTATGCTAATGAACACTCAAAACAATATGCAATCTGCAGGACAACTAAGTAAAAAACTGAAAGTGCTTTTATGTTGCCTAAAGAGCCAAAAAAATTGCTATAAAAAAAAGAAATTTTAAAATATTTGAAATAGGTTTGTTATCTGATAACAATAAGATAAAATTACTTGTAAATACAGACACTGCTATTCAAAGAGATAACAAGTGTTCAGCTTAATAAGATATGTGGAAAACTTACCTGCTGTTTAAGATGGTGTCTTCTGAAATTATGATTTTTAGTAAATACTACACACATTTTATACAACTAAGCAAAAAAATCTCACAAGGTTCTTACCGTACTGACATCCAGAGGCAGTATGAATACAATAAGAAAGCAAAGATACCAAGCCAATAATGTTGCTATGATCACCAGCCTATGTTGTTTTTTGAAGTCTCCATACCGATGAAGCAGGAATAAGGCCAAAAAAAAGACAAATACTATCTCAAGGCCCAGCGCTGCACCACTCATTATTGAATGTTCTCTCCAGTCACACCTGACAGCTCACTTAAGAAAGCAGATCAGAACTGTAAGACAAAAAGACATTTAATGACATTAAAATCTCTGGAAGATATTTATGCAGAAAAGAATTGTTTAATAGACACATTTAAACATATTAATAGACTTTTCTTATTTCATTACAAGAACTCTGATCAGATGAATAACAAGATTTTTAGAAAGGTGCTTTAAAGACCTCTAAAGAAATCCAAGTATCAAGTCATTCTGATTTTGTCATTTGTAGCAACATATTAGGACAACTCCGCTTCACAGAATCATAGAATGGTTTGGGTTGGAAGGGACCTTAAAGCCCACCCAGTTCCAACCCCCCTGCCATGGGCAGGGACACTTCCCACTAGACCAGGTTGCTCCAAGCCCCATCCAGCCTGGCCTTGAACACTGCCAGGGAGGGGGCAGTCACAGCTTCTCTGGGCAACCTGGGCCAGTGTCTCACCACCCTCACAGGAAAGAACTTCTTCCTAAAATCCAATCTAAGTCTACCTTCCTTTAGTTTGGACTCATTCCCTCTTGTTCTATCAGTCCATGCCTTTGTAAAAAGTCCCCCTCCAGCTTTTCTGTAGGCATCCTTCAGGTACCGGAAAGCTGCTATGAGGTCTCCCCAGAGCCTTCTCTTCTCCAGGCTGAACAACCCCAACTCTTTCAACCTGTCTTCATGGGAGAGGTGCTCCAGCCCTCTGATCATCTTTGTGGGCTTCCTCTGGACTCGCTCCAACAGCTCCATGTCCTTCTTATGTTGAGAACTCCAGAACTGGACACAGTACTGCAGGAGGGGTCTCATGAGTAGAGGGGCAGAATCTCCTCCCCCGCCCTGCTGGTCACACTTCTTTTGATGCAGCTCAGGATACCGTTGACTTTCTGGGCTACAAGCATACATTGCCAGCTTATGTTGAACTTCTCATCAATCAACATCCCCAAGTCCTTCTCTTTGGGGCTGTTCTCAATCTATTTTCCACACAGCCTGTATTTGTGTTTGGGATTGCCTTGACCCAGGTGCAGGACCTCGCACTTGGCCTTTTTGAACTTCATGTGGTTTGCACAGGCCCACCTCTCAAGCCTGTCCAGGTCCCTCTGGATGCCATCCCTTCCCTCCAGTGCGTCGACTGCACCACACAGCTTGGGGCCATCGGCAAACTTGCTGAGGGTGCACTCGATTCCACCATCCATGTCACCAACAAAGATGTTAAACAGTGCCAGTCCCAACACCAACCCCTAAGGAATGCCACTCATCATTGATCTCTACTTGGACATCGAGCCATTGACTGCAACTCTTTGAGTGCGACCGTCCAGCCAATTCCTTATCCACCAAGTGATCCATTCATCAAGTCCATGCCATGACAAGTATGTCATGCAGGACAGTGTCAAATGCTTTGCACAGGTACAGGTAGATGACATCAGCTGCTCTTCCCTTATCCAGCGACTCTCTAATCCTGTCATAGAAGGCCACCAAATTTGTCAGGCAAGATTTGCCCCTGCTGAAACCGGGTGGGTTGTCACAAGTCACCTCCTTGTTTCCCACGAGCCTTAGCACAGTTTTCAGGAGGATCTGCTCCATGAGCTTACCAGGCATCATCTTGATCAGGCATCAAAAGCCTAACTTTTAAGCCCAAAATAAACTTCAAAATAAAACCTATTATTTCTTTTAGAAGGAATCAACTAATTTGGACTAAGGGTTAAATATTTAAATTAAGTGTTTCAAGAAAACTTTATTAATGGACCGTTCCTCAGCCATGCATTTAAATTCTGTACTCAGTGTTAACAGACCATGAAAATACAGTCTGCTTCTGATGTACTTCCTTCAGGTTTGAAATTTCATCTAATAACAGGTAACATGCTAGCTAATTCACCTTCCTACTCTTCTTCTGTTCTTATTCAGAGAAACAGAAGTCTCAATCCATTTGTTATTAGTCTTGCCATGACGTATTTTTGCTTTGTTCATTACTTTGGTCAGGTTGACTTGCTGCTCCACCAAGATCACCATTTTAGCTGGTCTGATTTAACTGAAACAGGCTTTGCTATGGCTGCCCCTATGTTATATTTTCAGTGCTTTTACTTTTCGCTGGAACTGTAGAGATTTAAAAGAAATGCTACTACTAAAATTGCTCTCAATTTACTTTTAAACCCCTTGATTATTTGTTAAAGTGAACCATTTCCTTTACTAATCTCTCAGTACAATGCTTAAGCACATCTGTTACATATGAGGGCAATAAGCAGTGAAAAAAAGTCTTGTTCCTACTAAAAAATTCCGAAGTTTGTGATGCCAGTACTTCCCTGAGGACCCACAGGAAAATTATTCTGTGACTTTTCCCTGGAGACTGTTTCACCTCATTTTGCTTCTTTCACATTAAATTTCCAGATTGTGAGAGCAGTCTGTTTACTCCTTATCAGCTACTATAAACAGAGCATCCCATATTCTGAAAATAGTTTAAGTTACCTTGCTGTTTCTTATCAAAGATGCACACACTTACTTTCTGTCTTCTGCCTTTCATCTAATTTCTCAAATTATTAGCATTTCTGTTAGGTCAAAGCATCCCCTTATTATCTGCCTGTACTACATTTTGGCTAGATCATTTATGAACAATGAGGTAGGCTATCTAACCTGTTTCTCGGCCACTTACACGAAGCAAGTCCTTGTCTATTCTATTGTACCATTCTTGTTTCCTCCGAAAACAAATCTCTTTTGTCTTGATAGTTTAGCAGCAAATTCCACAAAAAAAAAAAAAAATGGAACAGAAATACTATATATCAACTTTATTAAGGCAGTACCATCTGACATATGTAGCTTTGGGTGCTCATTATAGCCACACCTTATGCTACGTAAACAAAAAAAATTATACAGCATATCCTCCATTAGTCAGACTTACAGAGTTTTTTACTACAGTCACACCTAAAGAGCTGCTATCAAAACAAGGCAAAAAGTTGTTGTGTAAGATGCTACACTCAGTTACTACCATGAAGGAACTGCCAAAAAGATTATAAATGTGTACTGAATATGCTAAAACAGAGAGGGAATTGAGTCCTGCCACAACTTAACTCACTTTCAGAGCCAAAAGCAACTTTGCAGTTATTAAAGGAAATGACATTTTTCTGTTCTTTACCTCCCTGCTATTTTAATCTCAAAATACAAAATGAAAGGCCTAATTTTTACAAGACTGAATTGATGACAAATAGAGTTGTTTTGAAATAATGTATACACATTTTCAAAATTACAGTTCAGAGTTTTTAGACAGAAACCACTTAAAACTACTTCTCAGCACAAATAGCTTAAACGGAAAAAATACACAAGGTGAGAAACACAATGCTTGAGAGTAGCTCTTACTGTCAACTAAATCATGCCCAACAGGACAGCCACATTTGGGACTGTGCTGCTAGAATTATTTGTATCAGATGTTAAAATGTATCACTGCAGGTTAGAAAGCCATGCCTTCCTGTGGCAAGCAGCATTTGCCTCTGAGCCTGTCAGCTCAAAGAGAGGTAAGTTTCTTATCCATAATTCCAATTCTTCATTTTATTTAGACAGTCTGCTCACTATGAGCACATGGCTCCCTAGTGTGAGCTGGCTGAAATTCCTGAACTCCCTGAAGAATGTTCACCTGAGATCACTGAACTGCTTCAGAAGAGTTCTCTTGTACTGCCCAACCTTCAACTGCTCAGAAGATGCTCCTATTAAGCAATGACAAAAACCAACAAAATTCCTCACTCCAAAGGGAAGAGTACCTACTGGCATACTCGTTTCTGGAGAGTAAGGCAGCTATGGATTAATACAAGCTGAAACACTGGCACAGGAAGCGCAACTTAACCAATAAAAGGCAAGGAGCCTCTTTTGTAGGCTTAGGATTTTCTTACTTTGTTTCAGATACAGACAAAATTAGCAAGTTTTTAGTTTGGTGAATGGAAGGGTTTGGTTATCTCCATATAGCACACACATACATTTCATAATTCTGACATGAAGTCCTCTAGACCCCAAGCCCAGCAAGTAACTCCATAAAGGGCTCAGTTCACATTTAATTCCCAGGGAGTGTCTCTGCTACCAACAGTATTAAATTACCTTGCCAACCTCAAGCCTAACCACACTCCTGACCATCTACATTACAAATGAACTAACTGTTCTACCTAGTACAGAAATACTCAGGTTACTAAATGAAACAGCAGAGGATGAAAAAATTATGCTTCCTTATAGCTTTTATACAGCACCAAATTTAACAACAAAGACATTCCAATATGATATTCTTAAAGAAGGGATAAAAAGTAGAGTATATCTGTGAAGAAAGTACCTTGGTCTCACTAAAGTGGACTTCAATACTCCTTTAATCAGAAATTCCACATCCGACTGTACCACATTTTTATTCTTTTCAGTCTTTACAGGAAAGCACTTTACCAGCAGATTGATCATTCTGTAGACCAACATACCAGGTGCTTCAACCCTCCCCAGTCAGTCTCATACCACACGCGGATTTCTCACTGCTGTCCTTGACACCCTCCCCAGCTTACCCACCACCCCCTTCTATACTGAACTGGAACCCACCCTGTATCCCAGCTAGTGACTGAGAAGGCCTGAACTGAGGGCAAACACTGCTTCACACGCCTTATTGAACCGTATGCCTATAACCTGCATGACGTTCCTGTCACATATTCAGCTTATTACACCCTTCAAATTCTTTCCCTCTAAGCAACACAACACTGTTCTCTATCCTGCCCTTCTCTACAAAACTATGCTGTTAAGAATCCTAGAGAGTTCCATTTACAGACATCATTAAACCTTTTAGACTGGGAGAACTGCTTAACACTAAGAGCCTTTGTCATTTCATCTATAAACAACAAAACGAGATAACCGCATTTCAGAAATCTTAATAAGAGAAGAACAAGAGGTTAAGCAACAATAAAAATAATCCCATCAGCCATTTTCATATCCAAGTCTGCCTAGTGTGTTGTTGGGATTTCTTTTTTTGTTTGGTTGGTTTTTTGTTTTGTTTTGGGTTTGTTGTGGCAGGGGTTTATTTTGGGTTTTTTTGTGTGGTTTTTTGTTTGTTTTTACTTCCTTATTGCACGCTGACCCTTGCAGCCTGGGGAAACAGTAAGTATTTATAAGCAGATGAAAGACAGACAAAGAGCTTCTTAATCTCAGCACAGTGAGAAAACTATCTAAAGAAAGAAAATAGTCATGAACTGGCTGAGAAACTGACCAGGGAAGTTATCAGACTGTACTGTTTGGGAGAAGTAATCTCTGAGATGAATCAAGAAAACGTAATTTGCATAGCTTTATTTTTCTAAGAAACACTACTCAGTCTATGTACTAACTGATATTTTATTAGCACCTGTAATTTCAACTATCTTGCAAAGAAGAAAAGATTTTAAATTGATTAAACATTTAATTGTTTGCACATCAATATTTAGGAAAAGAAGTTTTGTATCTGCTAATGACAAGAATAAAAAGCAGTAAAATGCTGCACTGACTCCTTTCAAAACAGCAGGATTCTCCAATTTGGTGGGAGGCTAGGTTCTCCACAGAAGCACTAAATAAAAGAAAAATGGTTTACAAAAGACAAACACATTTACAATGACCACAGAGACTTCTGTGTCCAAAAGCAAGAAGGGACCATCAGTACAAAACCACAGGAGGTTTACTTGCTTTACATGGAGCTGTCTTGTCCTCTAATGAAGGATACTAAGTACCACAGAGGTTGATGCCTTCATAGTGTTTAGGGGAGCACTCTTGAAATAACACACTGAAGGAAACAACTTGCTTGGAGGAACTAAAATGAAATCAGATACAAAAGCTGTACAGCTGCAATAAGAAATCTATAAAAGGAACAGAAATTGCTACCTGGGCGGCCAGACTAATGCACCCACACAGAACAGGTGTCAGTAAAGCAGTCAATCGCATGATTACAACCCTAACATTGCATTAAGACAAACTCAGGCTATTTGGTAACTGAAGTTTTTTTTAAAATAATTTGATTTTACCCCTTTCAGCAAATTCTTCTTTCAATTTCTCACACATTAAAAGTTAAAAGGCTGACCAAAAAAAGGGGCTGCTGAACAAGTAAAGCATAATCAGCTCAGTTTTTTAAACTAAAAAGTCACCTCTTTCATTTGATTATCCATTTGAATAACCTTTAAGCAACTGTTCCATGACTTTAGTTAAAACTGGAAACTTTAACACAAATTCTTGAGTCCATATGAATGGCAATTTGAGTCTCCTCGTTACCTGTGCCAGAGCCACCAGTTGTGTACCATTTCCCACGTGTTCCACTACCACCTCCAACGTTACAGCCGTGCCTCTCCATCGTTACACAGGAAACAACGGAGAGCACCCACAGGCAAGCGCCTGGCTGAGCGCGGAGCTGTAGGTGTGCCCAGGAGCTGCCTCCCATCCCCACCAGTTTCAAAACAAGCAGTTTGGAGAGAAAGCACGAAGAGCTGCACTGCCGGGAGAAAGCCTGGCACAACCCTTGGACGTGGTGTGGAAAGACGGCAAAGTCCAAGCGAGCGTGGTCAGGGATGAGACCAGGATTCGCCGCATTCCCCCGTTCCAGGCCTTCGCGTTTCCAACCCCTCCCACGGCTCTGCCCCGCCTGCCCGGGCACCGCCACCGCACACGGCCGCTGCTGCCGCCGCTGCCCGCACGGGGCTCGGTTCTGCGGGCACCCAGCGAGCGCGGCCACGCGTGCCCAGCACGG